>CAJNYU010002109.1:0-12332 GCA_905331475.1 Rotaria socialis
GATTTTATATCGAACCGCGTCTGACCAAGATCTTTCTTAAATCGCGACAAGCCGCAAGAAATGTTTCACCTAGGCTGCGTCTAGCCGCGTTCGATTGCTGCGATTTAGACGCAAATGAAACGCGAATCAGACGCGTTTTTATTCAAAAAATATTTACATGGGAATATCATAAATCGTTCGTGTCATGTTTCGCCACATGAATACAGTAGCTATGGTCATTGGTACGAGTGTAACCAGTGATATGTACCATGGTTGCTGAAAAGCATTATGATAATACGAAGTACATGTATTAAATTGAAAAGAAGTCAGTGACGAAGAAACAAGCGAATATTGATCACAAAACATATCAATACATACAACACCTGATTAAAAGCAAGTTAATATGAAATGATAATTAAGAAGAAAAAGATTGAATACGTACCAAGGGCAAATGAAACGGCACATGCTGCTAAAATCATTGTTCTATTTTAATCGCCGAGCAAATAATCTGCAATAATTATATGTCATGCAATTATTTACATAGGAAAAATTATGAAATTTTTTTTTACTACGAATTAAATAATAGCAAAACAAAACAACGAGACAGTCTAGTTATACATAATAAACTGGATTTTACACAGTTTAAGGCAATTTCAATTCGTAGAATCAACGATTTTTCTGTTGAATTGCATTCATCTATGTATCCTTTCTTCTTGTAGATCGCGTCTACCAAAACAAGTTTTATATCTTATGTTTTATCTTCTTGAAACTAGGCAAGGTGAGTTGACATCTGATTATCCAATATAGTGAATGTAATAATGCATTTTCTTATCAAAAACTTCAATATTAGAAATTTGTGTTCAATATTAATTTACATTCATCTTGCATATGAGCAAAAATTCGATCCACTGCATAAAAATTATATTAGAGATCAGATTCAGATGTCACTAGATTTCGAAAGCGCTCATATCATATAAAAATGGCGTGGATGTGATCAGAAACAAGGCTAGCACCCACACGCAAGCCCACACATCCTCACTCCACTCCACCCACACCCACACCCACACCCGCAAACTTTGTGGTGATTTATCTGAATCATGAGGGATTAACTCATCAGATTTGAGTAGATTAGATTCTGGTACCACTGTTGATTGAGGTTGTTCGTCGTCAAAATAGCCGATTGGATGCACAAGTTCACCAGATAAAATATGCGTTTCAAGTTCGCAGTAGTCTTCTGGGTGCTTTGGTTGAGGCTCACTGTCAGTAAATTGAGTTATCATTAACATCACTGAAAGAGTTTTACGTGTAAAGCATTCTCGTTGTGGTTTGATTTCATGAAGATGCCATGATTCGATTCCGACGGGCCATAAAGAGTCAGAGACAGTTGTATTGTTTTGTTCAGTTGAGAATGGAGATTGCTGACCATAGGAACGTTCGTAAGGTATAGCTGTTGAAGTGTTGATAAAATTAGGTGGGGTAAGTTGTATTGGTGTAGTAGGGTTAGCTATGGGGTTATTCAGCAAAGGATGTCCGAGTGTTGGAGATTGAAGTGTTTGGTGATTCGTGAACAGAGCTTTTAGTTCGTGAACACCTGTACTCAAAGATTGTATATTGTCAAATACCTGTGTAAGCATAGTATATTTTGATGTAATAGTTGTTTCCAGCGATTTAATTTCTTGTTGAGTCTCTGCACGAGACGTAGTAATACGAGTATCTACTTCAGATAAAATAGATCCCATTGTTTGCTCTAATCGAGTAATCACAGTACTCTGTTGAGTAAGTATGTCCGAGAGATGTTTAATAACAGTCTCGAGTGGAACTTTTGATTCAGCCATTTAAGTAAGAGAAATAATGTAGAGAGGAAATTAAGAGAGAGGCTTCGTCAAAAAATGTAAGGTTCGAGTGTCAGGGTCGCCAGTTGTAACGATTCTTGAGTTTATTATCCAAAAGAATGGTCCGTCTCTTCTCTCACGTCCACTCTTTATATATCGATCGTGGAACGAGAGAAGGAGAGAGAATATCTTATACAGAGAAAGGAAAAAGAACAATCATTGAGTATGAACATGAACGGTCGAGACATAAGATAAACTCATTAGTGATATATGCTTGTATAGTGCATACGATTACATTGAGTATGATGAGTGATAGACGCACGATATGGTAATTAACACTAGGTGAATATATAAGAAGAGAGAGTAACATGTTAGCTAACAACAAATGATATGATAAGTAAGAACAGCAAACAGAAACAATCATTCCACACAACGGTGACAGTAGATAGTGATGTATACACGTTCAACCAGGGTTGTCACAGACGCGTTTCTCAAAATTTTGAACGCGTTCGAACCCATACTTGCTGGTAAGCAACGCGTTTTTATCTTATTGAATGCGCTAATAGTGAAGGCGTCTTTTATCGCACGAACGCTTTCAACTTATATGCGTTTGAACTTGTTTGCGAGTAATTCGTTCTTATAGTTAGAAAACCTGTTTCTCCAAAAACGCTTGAAAATGTATACTGAAGAACTTGTTGGACAACTTTCAGAACGCGTTCCTTTATGTAGTGAAAAGTACTCGTTTTCACTAAATGGAATTCACTATTTGAAATATATCGAAATACATATAACGAAAGTGCTATGCCAATTAAGAAATATGTGTCAACATGAAAAAATTTCTTTCTGTTGCAATCTACTGAAAGGTAGTGTCTTTCTAAGCAAAGTGATCATCTATCTAGAGTTTCGTAATAAATGATTTTCCTTTTTCCTAAACTAGTTATTTTATCCAACGAATTCGCTAATCGCATGCTCTTTGAATATACATTCTCAAATCGTATATTCTTTCTTTTATTTGAAAAATAGTAATCGGGAAGGTTTCAATTGATTTTAAACATGAAACGGAAACTTTGCAAAAGTTATACTAGTGTATGCCTCAAATGTATTTATCACATTTTTACTTGCCATCGAACGCATCACTTATTTTTGCTCATAATAAAAATCGGAATTGTCCATCGATTTCTAATTGATTTCTATTAAATTTAGCTTTTGTCGATTTAAATTTATAATGAATTCAACTTATTAAAATTAACAAAAATTTTATATTTACTCAAATCGATGGTATAATATAAATTCAATTTAAACCAATTTAATTAGACTTAAGTTCGATAAAAAATCACACTAAATGAATTTAGATTGTCTAAGAAATATTTAAGTCTATTTAAATGAATTTTAATTGAATTTGAACAGCTTTGTATTGAATTTTTATCAATGTAATCTAGATTAGAAAAATTTTATTAAATGTCAAAAAATATTAAAACGTTAAATTTTCAATATTTTATTTTAAAAGAAATTAAAGTTCTTTAAATTTATTTTTGAATTGATTAATTTTTTTGAAATGTAAATGAATCAGTCTTAAGCATAAATTTCGTAAAGTCAGAATAGCTTTTGTTTAATACAAATAGAAAATTTAACACTTCAGACATACATAAGTATACCCATGAAAAAAAAATAAGACAAAATATGCGTTGCAACGCAAACTTTTGGAAAAAACACGTTATTTCCTCGTTTAAACCTATCGATTTAGTTTTTGGCACGTTTTTTCTATTGAAAACTTGTTTAAAAAAAAGCGTTTCAACGCAGTGTTGAGAAAAAGCGTTTTCTTTGATAAAAACGCTTTAAAGAAAACTTATTTAAACATTTTTTTTTAGATGAGTTTGAACATGTTTTTAATCATGCATGTTTTCTCAAGAAAAAATGTTTTTTTAGAAACTCGTTTTAACGAAATTCCTCCTATACGTGTATTGTTTAGAAAAACGCGTTTTATTGAAGTACTAATTTTCATCATTTCAAAATTCAATATTGTCGAACGAAAACAAAGTTGTTCACGACTATTCTATTTGATAATTCTTGTTGTTTTTACAAAGAAAAACTGGCTGAATTAATGTAAAAAAATCTTAATTTATTTCCGAAAATAAACAATTATATCATAACAACAAAATATTTTTAACTTGATTCTGTTAATGTAGGATATCGAACAAAAATAAATTTATTTTCATATTCGTAATAACATACTTTTTCAATAACATTATCTGCATCAATATGAATGTATCGATAAAAATCAATGTTGCCATATTCAACGTGATCACATGATATTTTTTCTGTATTTAAGTTTAATAAAACTTGATCTTTTTCATTGTGCAATAAAGGATGGATTTGAAGTAATAATTTGTTCGTTGTTGTTATCAGTATAACTTTATTAATAATTCCAAAACGACATCCATCACTATACTGATATAGAACACCGCAGTCCTGAAACTGCTTTGATTTCGAATAGTGGCGCGTTGTGAATGAAGTACCTTTAATTACACATTTATTATATAAAAGAAATTGATCGCCGAATTTTAACCACAATTCATGTTTTTCATTCTGATTGATTGCTGATATTGGCTTCTGTGTTTGATGGATGCCTGATACATTCATCGAAGTCTTTCTGTAACCTTGAATTTCTGATATAAATGAGTATAATGAAGATGTTGTACAATACGAATGTGCCAAAAACGAGGAATTTTTTATTAATTCCAGAGTGTTTTCAATTTCACGAGGTAAATTTTTCGTGCCGTTGGTTGCTGCTGCTAATTGGCCTAGTAAAAGAAAAAAAAATTATTATGACTAAGAAAAAAAAATATTATGACTAAGAAAAAAAAATACCAATCACAGATTCGTAGTTGAAGGTACTATAATTGGTAAGAGGACCATAATCTTTGACAGTTTGGTGGAAGTGGAAAACAGAATGAACAGTATTAACACAATGACGTTTACCATATAACAAATGAAATGTAAACACGAATTTCTCTAACAAATACTTCATTTCTTTTAATTTTGACGAATCAATAATTCTTGATTCACCTATATGCATAGCGAATGATAATAATTGAAAATGTTTATAGTAAATAGGCTTTAGGTATTTCTTAAATATGGGATATGTAATTAATAAAATTACCCGGGATTCATTTGCTTTTAAACGATAATATTTCATAATTGTTCTAGGCACTCTCGTCGTTGTTGAAGGAAAGCGAAATTTTCGTAAATCAGTTTCAAGATCAGTCATATGTTGTCGTATAGACCATTGCTGTGTTCGATACTTTGAATCAAACCACAATGTCATCAGTCTTTTCTAAATAAAAAAAACTTAAATCAAACATAAAGAATTTCATTTTCAATTGAATTTCTACAACTGAGATAAAAATAGTTTCACTACCAGGTTCTATGTTAAGAAAAAGCTGGATGCTAGGTTTCGTACTCACAAAAACACCGTGGTAAATAGTGTGTAGACTGTCTGTAAGAAAAGAATAACCATGATCAAAATACGACAATTGCGTCAATAAACATTGGCCTAAATATCCGAAACGCAAGTTTATTTCCTCTTCTTCACTCATACGATGACCATGAAGTTTTAATGTTGATATTTGATTATATATTTGATGATATCGTGCAGTTGAACGCATTTGAATATTGTCGTCTTCATTTATAGGAAAAACACGAATTTTATGTGTTTCTTTTCTTGTTTTTTTTTCTGTGGACGATGTTGGTTTTTCTTGAAGTGATGTTTCATATGAATTTGAGTGTATTGTCTCACCAAAAAATATTAAAAAACATAGATATATGCTTTTGAATATATAACAAAATTCTACATACCAGGCAATTCACAACGACTACAGCCATATTTACCTATTGGTTCTGCTATGTTTTGCACTAAACTATTTGCAGGCTTATCATTACACGCGCCGATTAAATACATTTGGATTAATTTAAATTCATTATTACAAGCTTTCACTTGAAATAAATGACGTTCTTGTAGTTGCTTTAATTGTTCAACAATTGGCTTCAATAAAAATTGCATCAATTTACGATTTGGCTTTTTATAGCATGAACAAACACCACCTATAATAACATTGTGAGTTCTAAATCTTTCACTTCTTTTGATTTCGTTGAGTGTGAAGGTGATTATCCATAATGATTCTTCCGTATTATTTCCAATAGCAACACCATCTACATTCATCATTAGTGTTAATAAAAGATTAGTTTTATTTAATTGAAGTTTTGTTAACATTGAACGATACACATCGCCATCGTAAATATCAGACAAAGAATTGTTGGCAGCTGTGTAATTATCTGTGGAAAAAAAACGAATATTTTCTTCACGACATAAAATTTGTTTCAATTGATGATATATATCAAAATAAACATAGCTGTACGGATTAATGTCATATTTCTGATGATTTTGGCAATCACTATATGTGCAAAAATCTTTCGAAGTTGAAACTCGTTCACATTTCTGACATACTATAAGAGGTGGTACAATATCTTTTGTAGATGGTGTGGATGCCGATTTGCTATTCGTATTAACCAATTCACGAACATGATAAATCGACGATGGTACGTTTTTCACTTTTAGTGCAATTAACAATTTTCTAACATCATTCACACATTCAAATGTTAAATGATATCTTGTTTTTATTGTTATTAAACAAACAGCAATGTCAACTTCATCATATTCTCGTTCATTACTATCATCGAATGTTTTGTCTCTAAAATATAAAAGAATCGTATAATAGAAAGATGTACTCTTTTTTATTGTCAACTATAATCTGTCTCTTACTGTTGTTCATTCAAATCTAAATTGCATTGTAGTATATCGTCAATTTCACATTCATCTGAAATTTCATCTTCGTGCTTCATCAATAGAATTCCATCTTTTTGTTCATTATCATTTTCGATATATAAATGAGACTGTTTTTCTTCTAAATATTGGTCTGCTTCATTCACCATCGTATCATATGCAATCTTATCATTATTGAATAATATAAAATTTCGATCTTCTTCGACAGCGGTGTTACAATTTTCGATTTCCATTGCATTAAATTCATGACAATTAGGATCGTACGATTCATCAATATAATTTTTTATACCAAGTTGACTTCTGAATAGAACAAAAATGAAAAAAGGCTTACGCATAAAATAATATAATAAATAATAAAAAATTACTGTTGATTTTTTGACTCTTGATATTGTTCTCTTCTTTTTTGATTAATATTTTTCCTATTTTTATGATACCAACTCAATTTCGGTGACTTTGGTGAGGACATCTGAAAAAGAAACATAAGAATGATTTTATTTTTGAAACCAAACTACGAACGTGGTATTTGTAGACCGTTTGATCCTTAGATCAAACACAATATATTTAAATAAATTCATTGTTCAGATGCTTTTTAAGGCTATATGTATAGCTTATTTCTATTTCCCAAATATACTAGGTTATGCACGGGAAAAATAAACCATAATGTTCTTGTTTGAAATATGAAAGAAGTAATTTGTTTTTCGTAAGTTAGGTGTATTGAAAAGAATGTGAAAAACCTGGCCATTCACTATGTATCAACTGATTCCATTTATTTTCGTAATAAATCAGCATAAAAAGATAATTTTATTAAATATGTACAGGAGTTACTAGAAAAATGTTTTCACATATGAAATATGAATAATAAACAACGTAAAAACAACACATTATTATTTTCATACGAATTATAACTTTAGTTAAATGTAAAACTAGTTAGAATATTGATGATAGTGCGGCTTATTACTATCTTGAATTACTGTGCTATTTTCCAATATCCTATTCTTAACACTTTGCTCATCTTAAAAATCATTTCGCTGACTTCGTTTGATTATTGCACGCTCTGTACGTATCCAATTTTGTAAACTCGTTTTTATGGTTTTCCTATCCCATCTAATATGGCCAAATAGTCGTTCACCCAATGCTAAAGACAAGAAAACATTTCAGTTTGATTCTGAACAATAATGTGTCTATAACTTACAATGGATAGCATCCATTTTAATGGATGGAATATCAGACCATGATTTATATGCGGCAAGCTCTTGGTGGCATACTTGTTGGAATAATTTACGAGCCGTTGTTGTTGGTGGCTTGGAAAGATGAACACACATTTTTAATACAACTGATGGTATACCAAGCGCCAATGCCTCTTGATCGAAATCAACTTCTAAATTTGTCTGTCGGTGGATGGTATCATAGAGTGTACATATCCATTCGCACACGTTATCATCTGTCGGAATTACTAAATAATAAGAGAGAAAAACAAATTAAGAAAAATTTAGTGAAATAGATTAGCATTGTTTCTTACAAATCGATACACTTTCAAGCTCATCATATCGTTTCTGCAATATAGTAAATTTTGATTTCCATTTGTCACGATCTTTAACCATATCTGTCAATTTATCAGCCAAATCTGTTAATGGATCTGTATGAAAATTTTGCAGATTAGATGCTGCTTTGGCTTTAGGTGCTGCTGCTGATGATGGAGTTAATATACGAGGATCAACACTGGGTTGTGCCAAAGATTCAACTGAAATCGTATTTAACGAATGATTTGATATTTGTAGACCAGATGAGGACATTTGTTTTGTTCGTGATGATATAGTAGATGACGAATTCAGAAGATCGGATTGAATAGGAATAACATCCGCATCACTATCAGAAACTGTTGTTTCTAAAATAATTCTATCTGGATTTGCAATAGTAATATTTCCTTGAGTTGAGACTGTTGATGAAGCTGTAGTGATACTTGCACCTATATTACCATTGGAATTTAAATTTTCTTTGTTATCACGTAGTCGTCGAACCAAATCTAATTCGTTCTGACATTGCTGTTTTGAACCTAAACAAATAGCAAAAGTGACACTAATTATTATCTAAATCAAATCGGTCACATACCTATACAAAATACAATACCCTCCACTAATGGTTCTTCCTTCTGTTTCACTAAAATTTGTGTGCCAATTTTTATTTTTTCTCGTTCGTCCGACTTAATTAAATCTTCATAACCAACGATGAACAACTTTCTATTCAACGTTAGTTCAATCAATGCAAAATTTCGATCATCTTCATCACTTCCATAGCCAACACTCAATGCTGCACTCAGTTTTCTAGTAACAGGTCTACTTACTACAATACTTCGACCTCGTCCGTGATTAGAAATAGCACCATTTGTTGATTTTTTTCCTCGATACATTATTCGATCTAAAACGTAAAAGATATAAAATATTTACTTTGATTAGAAAGAACTTCACAAAAGAAGAATGAAGGGTTCAAGATAGAATAATCTGCCATCAATTGAGAGCAGGACGTCGTTGAAAAAGATAGTTGTAAAATATTTGTAGAGGAAAATTAACATAAATTCGGGTATTAATGCTTCCCAATTTTTCAGTCGCTAAAACCAACTTTTACTTATTTATCATATTCACTGTTGTAAGCAAATGCAATTTATAAAAGAATGACGACGAAGTATTCCTCCATTTATTTCTTTGTCTATCCATTGTTTACATAATAGTCTATAGTCTGTTTCGTCTTCTCCCTGATAGCTTCTTGTGTGTTGATACATGTTTGTCGTCGAAAATTCTCTGTCGATATTTAACTCCAATCAAAATTTCAATAAAACGGTCGCTAGTAAACATATTTATATTTTATGTTAAATGCTATGATAGTTGAGAAACCAGATACCTAAAAATTTATGATTGACTATAAGAAAATACTGAAATTAGGTATTCGGAAAAAATGATATCGATTTTTCATAGCCAACGAAGAAAAAAACAAAATTATTGAAAAAAAACTATTTAGAATTATGAAAAAATAAAATTTAAAGATTCAAAATTAAAATAAATATTAAATAAATAATTAACCATCTATAAAATTTTAAAATTTAAAATTTCCGTTTTTTATTCGAAATCATAGTCCTTTAATAATTATATATAAGCACTTTAACTCTACACTGTAGAAGTGTAAGTATGATCCAGTGGTCTTAGGTAAGTCTTCATTAAATATGTCCTTGGTTCGAATCTAACTCATTGCTCCTACGAAAAAAACAAAATTACATCGTTTAAACGGTTCAAAGCAAAAAAGGACCGAGTTTATCTAAAAAAACGCATCACTCAGAACGCGTTGTGAATTTGATTTTTGCTTTTTCAAAAAAAAAGAACGCGTTAAAACCCGTCTAATTAAACGCGCTTAGACTCATCAAAGTAAATTCGTGCGAACGTGTCTAAGAAAACGCGTTTGAACCGTTCTCCATAAATGCGTTTCGCTAGAACATTAGCCGTTTAGTTTCATGAAAAACGCGTTTAAGCGTATTTGAAAAAATACGTAAATGTTCTAGCGAAAATGTGCGGACTAATAAAAAAACGCGTGTAAACAATTTTTTTTTTCGATTTTTTTTTCATGGGTATATCATGTGCATTACGGCATTAGCGTTTTTGGCTCAGATATTCTACATTTATATTCGGCGAAAATTATCGACTACCTTTTCTTCGAATGAAATTTCAAGCAAGCGAGCATGACTTAACACAGTCAAAAAGATAAGACTTCGTTCAACGATCGCAATTAAGATTGGAGTAGAATTTTCTATTCTTAGTGGCACATGCAAAGAATGCGGGTGTGAATGTAGATTGTTTGTTCGCATCCACTGTCACACATCCACATCTACACTCTTCTGAACATTATTTCTGCGGTTTCGAGTATTTCCAAAATCATATCATCACTCGAAAAATGCGTCTTTTGTTTCCATACTTTATCTCTATGCCTTAAAAATAAATACTCCACTTATCTCAATCCTTTATTGTAAAGAATACTGAATATTAAATTTTCACTAATCTTGTTTACACGCTGTTTCCAATTTTTTACAACTATATCGTAATATGCAACAATAAATGTACGTTTTTTTCATGTATTGCTTTGAAATCAGTAGAGATTATTGAATCCTTTAATAAAAAAACATTAGACTCTATGTTTTAGTACGTGAATGAGTAACTAAAAAAAAACGAGAATAATTTTTGTAGATCGATTTTATATCACATTGAAAATTTTGCCGATGAATGTGTGAAATATATGTACTGTGTCAAACTTTTCAATATCACTTGATTGTTTGAGAAAACACCAGATTTGTTTCCCTATTCTATGCTTTATTGCTGGCACGCTAATAAATCGTTTTCTAGGTCATATGAATGTGAATGCTAGTATGATTGTCAATGCTTATGCAAAATCTATTGTTAATGATAGTTACATGCACGCCTTCTTCAATCATTAAAATGAGAATCTCCCCATGTCAAAATAAACATATTGAGAGAGGCTAGATCCATCATAGATGATGAACAATCAATTATATTGCATATTTTATATGCATCACTAAGTGCTACTTTCGTCTCGTATATCTCTTTCGTTAATTCTTTCTTTGCTGATTTATTTTAGATATTTCAAGAAAATGTCTTCACTCTCTTTTATCAATAGTGTTGATCAAAATTAATTACTAACAAACGTCGGAAGTACATAACTCAATGTCAGTCATGAAATATTATCTCAAAGTATTCCTATCCCTTCTCAGCATACTTCCTTTAACTGTTCATGCGCATTCTGATGGAAGCTTTTGGAAGAATCCCACAGTTGCGCATCTTGAAGCAGGTCTATTCTTTGATTATGTGGGACTGTATAAACCGTCCCACACAATCATTCATAACTCGGCTATTTTTCCGATGACGACAGAGGCATGCCATCTGTTACCTCTATCAGATGCTGCAGATATTCCTTTATGTAACGTTACGACACACAGGCACAAACGTTCGCGTTCTCGTCTCATCAGTGTAGGTGTTGGAATCATAAGTATGGGTCTATCTATGGCAAATAGCATACAACTGCTAAATCTTCAAGAACAGGTTGAAATGATTGAAAACACTCTATCAGAATTCTCGCAAACGATTCAAATACATGAAGCAAAACTAGCAAAAATTCAACCAAACCAGATCAAAATTGCAGAGCAACTTCAAGTAACACAACATGCCATTAACGATATCATAGCTGTTCTAGATTCGCATTCACAGGCTCTGAATACGCTTAAAACTGGCATTGAACGATTACACATCAATTTCCAACGCTCCTTCATCTACTTAGCAATAACCCAGACCTTTCGTAATCAACTCACTTTGAATTTTTTATCACCAGATGATCTGCAGAAAGTAGTATACCACATTATTGATCAATGAAATCTAACTTTTAATGCTCACCATGGATCGATTTCCATTGTCGAAATCATTACTAAACTTCTCGTTCGTCAACAGATAGACTTCATTCCCAGTTCATAATATAAAAATCAGAATCCACAGGAAATAGGCCGTCTTGACATCACTAGTTTTTTTGCCATTCCACAACAGGAACAAACATCATTTCAGGTCTACAAATTATTGACGATGCCCTACCTGCATAAGAATCGAACTATTCAACTCTCTCGTATTCCTCGATAC
>CAJNYU010002110.1:0-47782 GCA_905331475.1 Rotaria socialis
GTAACAATTACAATACGATATGAAAAAATATTATTTATAATACTATAGAAGAAGAAAAAATACCAACTGATCATTATAGAATAATGCTTATTCATTTTACTTACTGTTTAAACATACGAACTTTGCCAACAAAATTTCATACCCTTTGGAATAAATATTTTAATGAATCACCAATTAATGAAATTTTACCAGTTATTGGCACTCGAAATGTTCAAAATTTACAAAAAAAACTGGTGAAAAATAAATAATCGAACATTTATTTATTTTATTATTTTCTTCTTTCTCTTATGGTTAAAAGGGACAAGTCAAGTAAATCGTCATAATTTTTACTTTTAAGATTAGCTATTTTGAGGGTGATTATTATAATAGTAAGAATAAAATGATATAATTTACTAAATCGTCATATATTAAATGAAATACAAAAGAAAACAGATGGCATCATTTGTTCATTACGCGCTTCAATCAATCCGATCACCATGATGATTTATCATGCGTTAATAACCAACAAGCTGTTTGCTTGTGAAGATATTTGTTCTGACCATTAACCGTAACTTTAAAATATGATTGAGCAACAGACGGTTTAATACTATCATAAATACGCATACCTCGAAATGTACTGTTATTAACATTTGATAAACATTCTGAGTCACTTATATCTTCATCGTTGTCAGAACCTGGTAACGTTGAGCCATAATCAGCATCATAGCTGCTTTGTTCATCGTCTGATTCTGACTCAGAATCAGAAGACGCTGTTTGACTTGAATCGTTGATTTGAATTGTTTTTTCTAAATGATTTTTAATGAAAATACTGACTTCATCTATGGTAATTGAATTAACAGCTTTATTTAAGATAGTAACATTCAGCGATGATACAAGTTCACATGCATCAGCAAATGCATGACGAACTATTTGTTCGATATCACCAATAGATAAAGAATTAGAGATGCATATATGCAGTAGCTGTAAAATTCTGTAATTTTCTTTGTTTATGGTGATGAAGAAAATGAAACGGAAAACTCGGATCACATTCAGCTTCACTTTTAATTGTTTGAAGAATAGATAGCTTCTCTGTAGGGGTGCACCAATTCCAATTCGAGTCAATTCAATTCCTGGAATTGGTTGGAATTGGTTGGATTTGGAATTGGAATTGGTCGGAATTGGTCGGAATTGGAATTGGTGCATCCCTACTTCTCTGCACGTCTTAAAAATTGAGCTACAGAGCAGTTTACGATTGGCGAGAAAGGTCCTGACATAGATCGAGCTGTTCGAAACATGCATTCGTATGTTTGAGAACTGAAGAGCCAAATACGAAGAGCTTCCGTTGGTAGTTGATTATTAATGACGAGGAGAGTGATGTAGGTCATAGTATGCGTGTTCATTTCGATAGACTAAATAATATAATATTAAATGATTCAAATGTTATAGAAATTTGTTTAAAGAAAAGGAAAAGAATAATAGAATCATCATCGTATTTTAAGTCAGTTTTTAGTAAAATAAACTATTACATTAAGAAGTCGTCAAATACTGTCGATCAGATTTATTCGGTCGTATAGGATGGTTAGCTCGAAAATTAATCAAGTATTTTCATTGAATAAAAGTCGGACAAAAAAAAAGCCATTTTTTAAAATTTAATTCAACTACTGAATGGTATGCCTAAGATCAACTTTAATTGAAATAAGAAACATGCTCTAAACATACCAAAAACGCAGGGTTTGTAATAAAGAATTTCTGTTTCGATTTATCCCTTCCTTTGGACGAGCCAGAATAAACACTTTGCGATTCATCACGATCCAGTGTGTTGATTGGTGTCGATTGAATCCAAGATAGCCATAAACGACATAGAAAAGTACATAGCCAAGCATAATAAAGTCGATTAATATGTTCAACATTCTTTTCAATGAATGCAAGACGAATATATCTAATCATCGAGAGCAAACGACAATGTATAACCGGATATAAAAGCTTTCCGGATATTTCCACTAATCTATTATCTTTTAATTGGCCATCGAGATGCGACAAATGACTCGAAATGCATTGCATTAACAAAATATCTGATAGAACAACAAATAAAAAAAATCACTACTCATTTATTTACTATCTTGAGGGTGGCGAATAATTTCATAGGCTCATGAATTTATCATTTTTGAATGATTCTGCGTTTAGAAAGTTACGAATAAGTATTAGTGAATTATGAAAGGATATAGATTTTATAATTATTATATTTAAGTCATTTTTGACTAACCTTTAAGTAAATACATATTGCTCGAGTATTTTGCATTTTTTCTAAAGTTTGCACCACGCAATCACTCGAGATTTTAATGCAAAATGAATAATTTTGTCGATCTTTGGGTACAACATCAGATTTTACTGAACCATGGTCCAATTTCGAAAAGTCTTTAATCAATTGAAGCAAAAACCGAATGTTAATGGATTCACTTCCAAACATCATTGACGTTTTTGAAGAGAGAAGTCGATTTCTTAGTTTTGTTATCAAGTGAGTGGGGTCTTGCAAGCACAAAAAAGATTGTTTTGGTCGAAGATAAAACCAAATCCACTGAGAACATGAAGCGATAACGAAGGCATGATCACCGAATAAATCGTTTCGATTTATTGATTTGGCGAAAAAGCCAGTTATGACTCTCATAGCACGAAGGTATTTCGAATCACAATCTATTGAATATCCTAAGACTTTAATATGTTTTTCTCGAAATTTTTCAAAAATGTTTTTCCATCGAGAAATTATGTCATTTGATGTGTATCGACTATCAGTTCCATATGATGCAAGAAGATAAGGTGGTAAATCAATTGCCCGAGATGATAAAGGTTGTATCATATGTATATTCAGAAGATTTGATTTATAGTCATTCCCCTTTTTCACACGCAGTAGGTGGTCGCATCGTCGTTCCTCTTCCGCTAACACACGCACGTCGTGTGATTGCTCGTATTTATCTCTTTAATACAGATATAGTTATATTTATTGAATATTTCTGCCTGTAATTATTAAAATTAATATATATATATATATATATATATTCTTCATCAAGTTTATGAAAATATAATGGACAACTATAGTTATTATGCAAATATGAGCAAAGAAGAAAAAAATAGATCATGTAATAATGCAAATATACAGCAAAATTGTGGTCAATCACGATCCCTCACCACAACAAAAACCAACTACAGTAATAATATTAGAAACAATAACAAATCTACATTCAAAAGAACCGAAAGTAAAATGGACGAAAACGCAGATGAATCTGATGAAAATCCAGAAATAGATAGTGAAGTGGACGATTGGAATTGGCTACAACAAAATCGAAGAAATAAAAGGGCAAATAAAACACCTCGAACTGATTACTTTGTGCAAGGGCGAACAATAACATCATCTTCGCATGGTTATAGCAGAATGGAGAAAAACATAACACGCCACCCTTCTCCACAACATACAGAAAGAATGAAAAAGCAAAATGTCAATCATGAAATGTCAAACTTCAAAAATGATCAAAAAAATTCTTGTGATGATATACAAAATTTAAATGTTAGTAACTACAATAGAAACTCCAATAAAAATTATGAAAAAGAAAAAGATATTCAAATAATTGAAAAAGAATATGAGCAATTACATGTATCACAGCATGCTCTGAAATTTGCTGTTGAAAATAAACTTCCCCCAATTAAAATACAATGTGAACCTCAATTAAAAACTCAGGAGGAAGGCTCAGAGATCATCAAACAATTTCTAAAATATATTGAAACTAATTTCAGGAAACTTAATCCACGGTACAATCAACCTCTGGAATTTGATCATTATATGGTGGTTGACAGTGGCGAATTGATCTGTTTCACGAACTATATAGAATTATTTATTTATATGTGTGATATTAATAACTATCCTAATCAACTGAATAATATCAAAATTAAACCTATATTACCGACAAGATTACCTGCACGAAATGCAGTTATATTAAAATTTATTGATAATAAAATTAAGTTAGATGAAGTTCAGATGTACGTGAAAGAAAAATTTAAAAGTGTTTACGGAATTGAAGAAATGCTGGGAACAATAACATATAGATCGCATCATATTCGAATTGATTTATTATCAAAAGAAGAGTATATAAATATTTTAAATAGCGGGAAGTTTGTAATTGGAGGTCATTTGTATGAAGTTGACGAATATGTGCCATCGCCGAAAATTCTAATTTGTAATAAATTTAATACACCAGGACATGTGAAGAAAAATTGTAAATCAACAATAGAAGTATGTAGACGTTGTGGTAATAATAGAAAAAACAAGGATGATCATAAAGTATGTTGTATCAAATGCCATCATTGTGGTGGTGATCATGAAGCCACAAATTTTAAATGTATATTGATTTTCAAATTCAGACAACAGCTACTACAACAATTGAAGAACAACACCCATCTTCTTCCTCCACATGTTCAATTTTATATACCGCAGCAGTTCCGTGATCAAAAAGGTAACAAAATTATATTGAACAACAAAAATGATATTAAATATCAAAAGCGAGATAGACAGGACGTGTTTAATGAATATTAACACTCAGGATACAAATGTTTGGCCCAATTTAAATTCAAATACCCCATCAGCATCAACAAATAATGTAACACCAATATGGAATTCCGATTTGAGACAATTATAAGAAGAAATTCATAACCTGAAACAAGAATATGAAAATTAAATTAAAAAATTAAAATTAGATAGTGAGCATCAAGTGAAGTTGATGGCTCAAAGCTGGCAATTGCTTAATTTTCAAAGTAAAACACAAACTGATGCAATAGCGGACATCTATATGACATTATCTGATGGGATACCATCAATTATGGATTCTATGCAAAATTTTAACCACATATTAAAAGATATCAATAAAAATATTACTAATGATAATGAACGTCAACAACGAGATTTTGTAATTACAAGAATCGATGAAAGTATCAATACGGTCAATAATCGGTTACAACTAATGACTGATCACCACAAAAACTTAATGATAATCATCAACAAACAAAATGAATTACTGGTGAGAGGTATGAATTCAATAGATCAATTATCTAATGGACAGTAATTTTCATTTTTCTTCACCTTTGGTAAATATGAATGTTTGCGATCTCTTTATTGGAACGAATTCAGAAAGACGCCAATTATCGAAAATCATTGAGGAATGGAATACTAAATCTTCAATATCTAGTATCTCAAAGGAATGGCGTAAAAAAAGACCTAACGGTTCGACTGAAAACCTATCTATTATTCTCTATAACTGTGAATGTTTAAGTACCCATATTGCTGATCTTGATATTTTATTGTCAGTCTACACACCACAAATTTTCATACTAACCGGAGTTGGATCGAGCATCAAAAATCTACCAAAAATGACATCCTATTATTGGATCAGTCAAGAAGGTACCAATTCCTTTGGAGGAGTAGCAATGCTAATACACAATACACTAAAAACAAAGATAACAATGCAACAATCGGACTTTTTATTAATAGAACTTGACATCTTACCAAAACCAATTTTTGTGGGAGCAATTTATGTTCCACCAAGTAAACCTTTTCCACAAAGTCTACTTGACAAATTTATAAACAAACCGTTCTATATCTTTGGTGATTGCAATGCGAAGCACACAGACTGACTGTGTAGACAAAACAACGCTAGTGGATCTCAATTGAAAAACTGGCTAGAAAGTACTGGTTGTGAAATGATATATCCCACAAAGCCTACATCAAAAAGATCAACAGCAGTGATTGACTTCGGGATTACACACAATGCTTATGGTTGGAAAGCAGATGTAATACAAGAAGGAACATCAGATCACTATCCTGTCTTAATAAAAACTCCAGTCTCAACGGGTGAAAACAATTATTTTCGTAAAACAAATTGGAAAATACTTCAGTTTTTCCTTCAGTGTGTCTTTCAATACTTCAACAGTCTAGTTCATAATCATGATCAAGATTTTTTTTTCGCTCTCTTCTCATCATTTTTATCTTCCCTATGGGATAGAGTAAGCGAATACATACCAATAAATAAGTATCGACCACCATGGCCACAATATCTGGTGAAACTGGCTCGACATCACAACATCCTACGGAAAAGATATAGAAGATCAAGAAAACAAGAACATCTAGAAAATTACTTAAAGATGAAAAATATATATTTAAATGAAAAATCTTTATTTATGCAACAAAAAATAGAAGAAAGAACCTCTTACATCTCTCAAGGTAACAACATATGGAAATATGTACATCCTACTTTTCATCCCTATGCATCAACGTTTAAAGGTATCACAACTGATATGGGAATAATAAAAGATCATCAATTAATTGCTGATACACTTGCAAACTTTTATGAAAAGCATTTTAAAAAATCCATCTTTTGACATCGGTAGGATAGCACATGTAGAAGCAATACAAAATTACGAAAAAATCTCTCAACTACCAATCGATCCAATGACAAAAATAACATTAGAAGAAGTCGAAAAAAATTGGAAACGAGCACAAAAAAGAAATCCATAGATAGTGAAGAAATATCTGCTTTTTTACTACATAAACTACCAAATGAATACCTACAAATAATGACAGTAGCCTATAACAAGGTCGCGAAAGCAGGTGGTGTTCTTCAGAAAAGCAAGCATGCTAAAGTGATTTGTCTGTCAAAAGATGGTTTATATCCTGGAGTCAACAAGCTTAGGCCGATATCACTACTGTCAAATTTTGGAAAATGTTTTGAAAGGATAATTCACATGCGCATTCTTAGATGGTGCAGTGATAACGGGGTTTATATTGATGAACAATCTGGCTTTACATCAGAGAGAAGACTTCAAACACGTATACTATCACTATAGTAGAGGATATTCGACTAACAATCGCAGCTAATAATAGGCCAGTACTAGTAGTATTCGTCGATTTTATGTCAGCCTTTGACAATATGTGACACTCTTCGCTATTTTCAACACTTCTCAAGCTAGATTTTCCAATACCACTGCTACGATGGATTTTTCCTGGCTGAAAGATCGGACAATGTCGATTCATGTCGGTGAAGCAGTTTCACGTCCAATCAATATATTTAGAGGTGCACCACAAGGTTCCGTACTAGCTGCGACGCTTTTTCGACTACACGTCCATTTTATCCCTTCTTTTTTTTATGAACCTAGTATGTCATCTCTTCGCTGATGACTTAGCAATTGTCATAAATGGTGCATTGGAGAAAACATTCTCTAAAAATATTATGGAACTCGAAAAACAAACTGAGATGGCAATGCGAATATTAGAGAAATATGCAGAAGAAAACTTACTTCCAGTCAACATCAATAAAACTAAAGCGATGCTTGTACACAGTGTAGTTGCTCCAATACATCCTAAGGTGAAATATAAAGATAAAAATATAGAAATTGTGAACCGTTTCAAATATTTAGGTGTAGATATCACCACTAAATTAGGATGGGGTGTATATATCAATAATCGCTTGAAAAAAGTCAAAAAAATATACAACGCTCTTAGAATTATTTTCAAAAATATTCCCATGTCTCTAATTCGAATACGAAGAACACTATTTTTTGCTTATGCGCTCCCGCATATATTCTGGTTATTTTCATGTTGGTTCTTTTATACGGAAGTGCAGCAAAGAATGATAGAACACGTTTATTGTTTGGGACTCCGTTTGACATATAATCTCAACATGTGGGATGATCTCACAATCTATATATTATCTAAAGAATATACAATAAATGACTACCTATATAAATACTGGACGAAATTCATCAAACATCTTGAAACGTCTAATGAAGCACATCAGTATCAACTAACATTCAATTCATACATAGCTGCGAAGACTCCACAAAGGAAATGGTACCTAAGTATTGGAATGCGTAAAAATAGTAAATTTTTAAACCGACTATCGGCTAACGTACAGCACTCAAAGATTGATTTATTTGAATTTTTGACTTCTCACTCAAAGTAATATGGGTACTTTAAACATACAACCTCTTCAACATGCTTCTTCATATATAAATACCTGTTACAGTCGTATCAGCAGTTTGAGAAATAATAAAAAGATCATAGTAAATATAATTACATATTGTTAAGTTGCATAACCACTTTTCCGTTTTTTTTCTATTTCTATACATACCGCACTAATTTTCATAATATATACGTCCATCAGCGATGTATTATATCCATCATCTATTCGAATCTAACTTAAAATGTCGCTAACATATTACGTTTTCTTTTTATCAAACTATATCATATCATATCTTATTATATATCTGTTCTATCGTTATTAACTTTATCATGTCTGTTTATCTCACGTTAAACGCATTATTGATTTATTTATTGATTTCTATTCTTATCTTATTTCTTATACCTTTTCTTCTTTTCTTTTCTTCTTCTTCTTCTTTTAACGTTTATACTTTGAACTGTCAACCTTGTTTATAGGGACAATAAAACTGAATGTTAAAAAAAAATGTTTTTTAACCTATCATACAGTAAATTATGATAAACCATATAAATGTCGTAGTTACATCGTATCATACGTTAATGATAGTGATAATTATGCAGCGCTTAATTATGGAAATATAATTGTTTTTTTTCATAAATATAGCAATGATTACTTTGCAATTATACAAAAATATCAATTTTCAAGGAAAAGGATCTCACATTATGTAAAATTACCTTTATAAATATGCAACAAATTGGATGAAATGTGTCCACTACTCGAACTGTCAAATGATTATGAAATTATTCCTGTTGCAATGTTTCGTCATCGATGTATAATGATACCATTTCAAGATGTTTATTGTTTGTCAGAAATAAGAATTGATTCTGAACATAATTAAATAAAATATTAAACTTAATATTCTATTGATGTTTTGATAGAGTATGTTTGTTGCTATTATAGATTTTATTTTTATTTTCAGTTACTTTACGCTGGGTTTCTACCCAAGTCACTCCATCCTGCCTCCGGATTCAGTCGGGACCCGTCGGAACCGGCACCGGATAACACCAGAAGACGGCATGATTCCCACTCAAATCTGCCAGGATCCGACAGGGATTTCGCCGGAATCTTTGCTCCCGGAAACCCCGACGGAACCAACCGAAACAACTACGCCTGATCTATAATCACAACATAATCCAAACCTCACCGCTCAAACGGGTGCACAACAAGCATTTCTCCCAACAGCAATCACCCTAAACAAATTGTAACCCGAAAACAACAACATCTGGCTCACTAATGCCCACACTTAGATTAATCCGAAACCAACCTACTACACACCGTATTCATTAAACACAATACCAACCAGTTTCCTGCGCCATCTTATTGCATTACACTTCTTGAAAACATCGCCATGACATCATTTTACACCCATCGAAATCACTGATAATTAATGGAAAATGCATCTCAATGTCATTCTGGATCATGCCCACTAACGTTTTAATCCATTAATTACATTCAAAACTTATTCAATGCGTCATTGTGTTCACCAAAAATTCATAGAAAATCGCTCCACGCATCATTTTTCACCAATCAAAAGATTGTAACAATCGTACAGAATGGTTCAGATAAACTATCTCAATAGTTCCAAAGTATCTTTTCCTCGTCAAACAAGATTCTAAGGATCATTCATTATGGACCCACCCACTCTTCTCTTTGAAGAAAATCGATCACCTGCCCACCTTTGACGAATCGAAAAATTCACTAAGACATGGAAAATGTTCCAGATAATCATTCTCGCTGGTTCCAACTTACCGTTTCGTCATGAAACATGATTCTAAGCATCTTTCATTACGGGCACAACGACACTTACCTTTGAGCAAAGCTAGTCCCCTACCCGCCTTTGACCAATCGAAAAATTCACTAAGGATTGCAGAATCGTTCTGATTATCATTTTGGACTGTTGCTAGAGACGTGTTCCCTGGTTAATTTGATTCTGAGTGACATTCTATGCCGAAATAGTGTTATAGGACCTAATTTTTATTTTTAGTAATCTATATCCTACAATCCGCAAGTGGGTTTGTTGGTAATTCGAAAGGATGCTAGCGGTGGCACCAGACGGAGCAAACACGTTTGTTCGACGTTTTAAATGATGTGGAATCGTATCGACGGGTAACGTAGTATGGATATGTAAGAAGTTTATCTCGCCGTGGGTAATCATAAATGGCTCTGGATTTCGCGTTAGACCAGGATTTGGTCGTCGAATCAAGTTACATTGGTAGGAGTTATGATTAACTACTTGAGTGAGCATCATTCGAGGCGATAACTTCGGTCAGGATAAATAAATACGTGATCATTTTGCTAATTTTTATTGCTTTTTCATAAAAATTGTATTGGATCGACTATAATTTTCAATTCATGGGTATCACCGTTTGTGTGACTTGTTAAGTATCAGCTTCAATGAATCACAAGGTGTTCCTTTAGTATTCGTTAATTACATACTGACGGTTTCGGTTGGATCTGTGTTGTAGCAAGTGGCTTAACCCGGTTAGTAGGACCGTTCCGTTCTGATATGATCCGATTGGTTCCGGTGATACTGATTAAGCCGGATCTACCATGAAATCGAGCGTCATGCGGCACGGCAGATTCCGGTAAAGTTTCGTTACCAGATATTGTCGGATCACGTCGCATACGGCGCAATCGTATCATCTAACCTGATATTTTCCGGCAATATAAATCTGACCGGTTCTCGGAGAATCCGGCAACCAGATTTCATAAGAAAACAAGGAAAATCATCGGAATTCACCAGAAATTAACCGACCAAATCCGGTCCCCATGTGACATCGGAATTATAACCCGTCCGACAAGAACCGACTGATCGATAATGACCTGGGTACGAATGACATCAACAAACGTATACGAGAAACGTTATCTTACAAAGTCGCGGACACAAAATGATAAAAATATATATGTGTTGATCCTCTTTAAATGCGATAATACATTTGTTATTAAAAAAAATCTAATCTGTACGGTGTTTCAGAAAATGGTCTACTGACGATCAAAGATCGACATAAATGTTACGTTGGTTATTGTTTATTTGAAGGTGAGGATTTGGTAAAGAACTATTGTAACACCACCAACGAATATTTCTATTCAAAACTCTTATATGCTATAGAATCATTGCCAGAAGTAGAAGCTGTAGCTGAGCGTTTAGATAATGAAATGAATACTGATTTAGAACCAGATTGTGAAGCTATTGTGAATAATCATAAATCACATAAACAACAAGGGTTAGGTCAACCTTCAATTTTAACAACGTCAAATAATTCAAGTATTGAAATGGATCGTTCAACAACAATGAAAAATCAGAAAAAGGTAGATGCTGGTAATGGTTTCAACAGTACGTATTCTAAATAATCAATCAAAATATCTGTTTACTTTTAGGTCCACTAGATTCGACAATAAGATCTTTAGCCACCCAGGTGAAAAAAACGACCCGTAAACGGCCTGAAACGGCATTAAAACGTTAAGAAACGGCGCCGTTTTCCGTCAGCTCGGAAAACGAAGAGAATAATGTTAAAAGCGATGCCCGTTTTCTAGCAAAAAAACGGCCCGTAAAACGAGCTGACGGATTACGGCGAAATAGGGTGAAAATTAATGCCGTTTTATGTCGTTTTATAGCCGTTTCAGGCCGTTTCCGATGGCCTTTCAGACGACCGGATGATCCTCCTGGGCATGACGTCTTTTGACGGTAAAAGTACATTGTACTCCGTGCATGGAAACTGTTTGGCTTTCGTTGTAGATACATCAAAAACTTATGCAACACCACCAATTTCAGATAAGACTGTCAAAAAAAAATGTACAAGAAACATCACGTAAACAAGGTAAGGATTATGTACACAATAATCTTGCTGTTATTATTTTTTATGTGTTGCGGCTGCTTATCAAGCATTACGCGATATTCAATATGTAACCAAAGATAAAGAAAATGAACATGATGAAGAAGTATTATCATCATGTGACGATGTTGATGATTGTGAAATTGATGATGATAGCGACTCAACAGACGCAATGATTGGTATAACAAACTCATTAACTCTAGCAGCACGATCAAAATCAGCATCAGTTAATAAAGTTAAACCACAGCAATCCAAAAAATCCTTATCATATGCTTCCAAAAAACATCTCGTGAAACAGCATCGAAACGATTGTGCAATAAACAACTTTTTCCTTCAAGCCGTGATGGAAATCTAGAAAGAATGATACATAAAGTAATTTTCAAAATTTTTTATGCCATTGTTTTTTTTTTTGTATATATATTTGTGTTCAATAAGAAAGTTTTTTTTCGTTTGCTTTTTGTGTATTTTGTATTATGTATATAATAATTGATAAATAGAATGAAAAATAAACAACTGATACCTGAAAAACAAAATTATTAATGCGTGAACTCGCTCTAGCTGTTTACGATACGATTAGGAAAACGAACCGTCAATTAGTCCTGATATGCCGCCAGTTGACCGTGGTTAACCGCAGTATACCGAATGGTTAATCGGACGGTTTTTTACCGGCTCGAGCGACATGAGAGGTAATTTGGTTCGAGAAATCGGATTTGCTCAGCCATAATCAAAAATAATCAGGATTTTGTAAGCGATATTTTTCACTCGGATATATATGGAAAGGCATTAGCAATAGATAAAGAGATGATAGTCATATCCGCACAGCTTTTTATACCTATCTCAAGAAAGTCGCTAGTAAGGAAATGCAAAAGGAGTTGGTGGGGAATTTGATTTTGCGGCAAAATCAAAATGCTTATACCGCAATACCGCAATAACAATTGCGGTATTGCGGTATTGCGGTATTGCGGTATTGCGGTATTGCGGTATTGCGGTATTGCGGTATTGCGGTATAGCGGCAGTGCGGTATAGCGGTAGCTAGATGTTACATATTCCTTACAGAGACAAAGCGGCAAGGGGGAGAAGGTACCACCCCCACACCCTCACTAGGTACCCCTCCCCACACCCTCACTAGGTACCCTNCACACTAGGTACCCCTCCATACACCCACACTAGGTACCCCTCCATACACCCACACTAGGTACCCCATCGTATATTATAGCGGTATACTAGTACAGTTTTTATTTTGTCACAAATAGAGATGATTTTAATGAAATCGATTTTGCCGCAAATTCAAATTCCCCATCATATGTGCAAAAGATCATTTTATGCGATTCTCTATATGCTTAAAAGTTAGCTAAAAACGAATGATTCATTTTTATGTAGTTTCGTTAGAGAAATTTCCAATA
Organism: Rotaria socialis; assembly: GCA_905331475.1. NCBI lineage: Eukaryota > Metazoa > Rotifera > Eurotatoria > Philodinida > Philodinidae > Rotaria > Rotaria socialis. The sequence continues at coordinate 13,252 of CAJNYU010002110.1, forward strand.
TTGTTCGTGTTATGCTTGGTATCCGTTAGTACACCCAATGGATCATGAATAAAAACACGAAGAAAACATCTATCTCTTTATAATTGAGGCGAAGTGAATCAAGAAACCGATAAATCAACGTCAATGTTTGAAGGGTTGCTATCTGACAATATATTATATTTTTGAAAAGTACAAATTTTCCTTTAATTTTATATTAGTACCATAGTTCTAACGAAGACTTTTTAAGACTATTTTTGTAAATAAATAAGTTGAATATTCCTATATCACCCACTGACAATTTATACAGATCATTGATTTATATTTCATTACAGAAAATATACATCGTAGAACCGATGCAGAAGTTTTATGAAGTATTATCGAGTTTCATCAATTGATTAAAATTTTTCATTTTTGTATTGTTCTTCACTTCAATGTAATTTGTTTTATTCATCGAAAATAATACAAGAGAAGAAAGAAAGAAAAAAACAAACAAACAAAAAACATGGGCAATGTAGCAGAAATTCGATCACTGCTCATAATCAAATAATATTTGTCGAATGTATATGTATATAAATGTGGGTGTCTTCTTATTCTTCCGTTTTTTAACGTACAACAGCCAACAACAACAAAAAAAAGAAAAGAGGATGACAAAACAACAGGAAATAATAATGACACTAGTAAATGAACGAACAAATATCTTGAATAAAAAAGAGAAAAGAAAACAAATAAGCACATATGTTGTTTGCCGATGGGTACAATGAAAAATACCGAAAAAGAAACAGGATAATTGTCAAGATGATAATGATATTTTTTTTATTGTCTACTTGAATCCAAAAATGCAGGAGAGAGAAATATATATGTATGTCTATATATATATATATATATATATATATATGTGTGTGTGTGTGTAAGAAAAACAAAAATAAGAACTATTGCGCCAATGTCGAAATCGTGCTATTTTTTGATGGAATATCGCCAGATGAAGAATTCGATGGTGTGGATTTATCATCGTGTTCATCTTTTTCATCATCATGATCGTTGTTTCTTAACGTCTATAAATAGAAAATTTTATATAGGATTCAACGGTAATAATACAGAATATTTTTCTTGCAAATAGTGCTAGTAAAATCAAATTGTTTGCGTAAAGAGAATTGTAAAAAAATCAATTATTAAGTTAAGAATAAGTTAAATATTTCTTATGCAAAAAGACAAAAATGAAATGTTTTATTGATAAAAATTGAATTTAACGAAAACTTTTTCAATTTTACTATTTCGCATAGGAAATGGAATATTATATCGTATTGGAAAAGATATTTCCTTCCTATATATTTAATGGAATAGAACCGGGTAGTTATAACCATCGCTCTCGCTCTCTGTGTTATCTTAATAGGCGTTATATGGAAGAATCTTAAGCAACCCATTCGAATAAGTATTCCCAATATTTAATTATTCTGTTAGATATTGATATTTATATGAAAAATAAAATCTTAATTGTTTTGTGTCAGTAAGGGATTCAAGAAGAAAAATGATAGTGAGCAAACAAAAGTCAAACAAGTGAAATTGGTGAACATATTTGCATAACAACAAAACAAGAGGGTAAAACGTAAGAAACAGAATGATTGTTGTGCAAAGGGAGTAATAAATGCAGTTTTTGATGCATACAGAGCAATAGCCAATAGATGGAATGTACTAAATAACTAAGAAAAGAAAGTGGAATAAAAATACCGCGTCGATGTTGTTGCATTTCGCTGAAAGACATATGATGTTGTTTTTTATTCAATTTGTTTTTATCAATTAATTATATTTTCAAATACAAGAAAAAATAGTTTTTCGAATTACCCCGCTGTTTGAATTTGTTGTTGCATTATTTGTTCCTTTGCACATTGAATCATAGGTGCTTTCAAAAACAGAACGTCTGCAGAGAAATAAAACATAGGCAACAATATTTCCTTCTATGTAGAAGCAAACGAAATTTTCTTACTTTGAAATAAAACCGCCGCCAATTGGAAGTGCATCTCGAATCGATGGTTGTTCATTGAGGGATGTCACAACTTGTTGCCAAACTGTACTAGCATCTAAACTGGTCTTATTTGGATTTCGATTGTAAATTTCTAAAACAAAACGAAATACGATCGTGTTAAAAACAACGAATAATCCAATTAAAAACATATCAAAATTGGCATTTAACAGACAGTAAAAGATCGCATAAATCTCAGTCAACTATAATAATGTTTTCGCTTATGAATGGCTTACGTAAATAACAGGATCCATAAATCTATCAAGGTCGCTGATTATGGTGCCACTGTCGGTGGGTTTTCGCAGGTAAGACATTATTTCCTCTTTGTAGAACTCGCAAAAATGGTCGTCATTTGGACACGAAAATATAATGATTGAGATTTTTCTCATTTCTTCGATTGTAAACGATGAAATAATCAGGTCATCCTACTCTCATGTCTGTCATTTTCTTCTACCGGAACCGATCCTTATTTCTTGATCTGACAATTGTGAAATGTCACGAGTGAGCATAGTACATGATATAATGATTCAACAAAACTTCTTTACATGTCAGAATATAATTTGTTAATCTCATGAATATTCATAAAAAAACCAAAGGATTTAGTTTCAAAATGAATAGAAAATTATAATTATATTAAACTAAATATGTTTTGTTTTCGTATTTTCCTACCAGCAGTCTTCTTTCGAATTTCATTGTCAAGTGCTTCATCTTTTGCTTTACATTCTGGACTTGGTATTGGTGCATTTTTAAATGCAATTATAATCAAACTCATATTATCTTTACTACCCTAGAAAAATAGAAATGTAACTTATTCAAAATAAAACTTCGGCGTTCAACAAACTTTATATAAACACATGTCAAGTATTGAATTAGCTATTTCACAAAGATCATCGGTTACACGCATACGGCCAAGTATATAAGTTCCTAATTCTTCGTTTGTCATTACATCCCAAATACCATCACAAGCAAGTACAATAAAAGCAGTCTGTTCATCTTGTTTTGCTTGACGCGCATAGAAAGTTATTTCAGGTTCTGGTGAAACTAGTTGTTGATCTGGCCGACGATTTGAATTGTTTTTATATTCAAAATCGCCAAGAGCACGTGATACAGCTAATGAACCATTAACTCGTTGAATAAGAACCGTACCACCGGCCTCTTGAATTCGTTGACGTTCCGCTTGATCATCTAAAACATTAATTTAATCGAAATAGTTATTTAGCACAAACTGAATTTATTTCTACTTGGTTTATGATCTTTCGTAGCAAGAAGAATTCGGCCATCAGTCGATACAAGTATAGCTCGTGAATCGCCAACGTTGAGAAAATAAATTCGTTCAAGGTCAATTAAACATGAAATTGCTGTTGAACCACTTTTATCATCTAAATAGAATAGCTATGATATTTCGAAAAATTTCTTTCAGAAATAGAACAAACCTGGATTATTATTACGATTTTCTTCTTTCCATTCATTGTCAAATTTGAAATATGCATCTTTCATAGCCATTTCAAATTTATTAAAATCAAGTTGTGATGATGTTACATTTTGTGAGGATTTTAAATTAGCATTTTCTTGTACTAATCCGTTCAGTGATGAAATAATACGTGGATGAAGTCTTTCAGCTGATTTAACTGCTGTACGAAACCCTGCATGACCATCGAATATACCAAAATAGGACCAAGTTGACCAACGATTATCATCTAATTTAAGGACTGCTGCATGCGCATCTTCCATATCGACACTAAAACAATTCGACTATAAAAATAATAAAAAAGATTCGTTCAAATCAACTGACCGCCATCCTTGCATAGATCCAAGACCATATCGAAGATCTTCATTTTTACCATTGGCATTGTGTTTATCGGTCTTCGGTTTTTCCAAGAATTGACCCATCGCTCTATAGATTAATAAACTTATTTCAAATATGAATCATAAGGTTTAGCATGCTGTCTCTTCTATATAAAAATGGCTAAGCAGAACAAATAAATAATCTCGAGTAAGAAAATAAATCCAATGATTAATGAAAGAAAATACTGCCAAACTTTCAAACTTATTCTCTATTGTTGCTTTACTGCTTTTTATTTCACCTACCGATAGTTTGATATATATGACTCTCTCGTCATCGCTGAAGAAATAGTTGCAGCAGGAATGTGAAAAAAATGTCGAATGCGTGACCAAGTATCACTTTCGAGTGGTGGTGGTGGTCGTTCTGCTGTATGCGATACGCAATTCGATCGATTACGCGTTACAGGAGTATTTGTAACGTTTTTTCGAAGTAAGGAGTCAAACCAGTATGAGAGTGATGATGATGATGATTCCGACATATCTGTTTCTTTTTCTTGTCTTTATCTATTTGTATCACGAGTAGTCGCAACGCACGTGTCTTTTAGGAATTTTGTTTGTGTCCTCTCGATCTCACGCACAATGAAAAGAAGCTTTGCTATTTACTATGATTACGTTCTTTTTTCCTCTTTTTCGAATCACATAGTGCAAAGATAAAAGGAAAAAGAAAAACAAAGCAAGAACAGATCTACATTGGTTTGTATGGAGAATAAAAATACACACCTGTCTGTTTACTATGACACGATATACACCCACGAAATATAAGTTTTGGTTGCTTGATTTAATCGTGATCGATCAATACTCTAGAAAAAAAAATGGTAATTAAATTATTTTATCGAGAATAAAACAGCGAAGTCATGGTTTCTTACTTGTCAAAAGAAAACATTCGTTTAAGATCAAAACCGAAAAAGCATAATTTAATTCTAGAATACAAGAAAAAATAATCGAACTATTCTTTTTTAACTACTTTTTCTAAGAAATCATTTCGCCAGTGAAAAAAAAATCTAATCTCCGACTTACATATTTATATTAAGATGTTCATCGAATCGGAGAAACATAATCAATATTTCTTCAATAATTTAATTCGTAGCATAAATATTAAAACGCGCGATATTATAAAACGAAATTTTTCTAATAGCAAAAAATATCCAAAATTCAACAGAACTCTTTGTTTTAGTTGATTTTATACAGTTTCAAGAAAGTTCAATCGTTTTATGTCTTTTCTTTTGAGAAGAAAATTATTGTAGAATTTTTCTTAAGCAAGGGAAATTCAATATTAGTTACGGTCGTAGGAACGAAGTCTTGCAATTGATAAACCGATACAATGAACATACTATGCAGGCGTTATCAATTATCAACATTCTTACTGTTCATTGTTTTATATTATAGAAATCAATATGAAACTAGTCTTTGAATATGACTTATATCTTCAATCATAAATCTCTGTTAGTTTTTTGTAACAGCTATATGATAAAATTGATCTCTATGCAAAGTTTAAACTTAAAAAACTACGGTATTCATTAAAAGAACTATCCTCGAAGTAGAAATTCTCTGCAGTACTAAGCTAACGAGGGAAAGTCTCCAAGTAATACCAACTATTCGGGTTCATATTGTGCTCAAAAGTAGAACCTAGGGAGAGTAGAAAAAGTCTACAAGATTTCGTGCCATTAGGCTTTTCTTTCAAAGTTATGACCGTTTTGCTATATTTTCGAGCTCGGACAAGAAATTTTGAACTGAAAATTTTCCTAACAATAGGTCTCATCGATGCAAGAAGGTTCCAAAAGTTTCAGTGAAAACGGATGCATCATTCTCGAGATATTGAATATTGAAGAAGTCAGTTTTACAACATTTTTATGGAAAATGGCTGTTTTTATCAATATTCAATACCTCGAGAATGATGCATCCGTTTTCACTGAAACTTTTAGAACCTTCTTACATCGATGAGACCTATTGTTAGGAAAATTTTCAGTTCAAAATTTCTTGTCCGAGCTCGAAAATATAGCAAAAAGGTCATAACTTTGAAAGAAAAGCCTAATGGCACGAAATCTTGTAGACATTTTCTACTCTCCCTAGGTTCTACTTTTGAGCACAATATGAACCCGAATGGTTGGTATCACTTGGAGAGATTTCCTCATAAGCGCAGGAACTTGCCTCAGGACATTCATAGATAATTTCTCTCATATAATCCTGACTAAGAAAGTAATTTATTGCTCCAACAACTTCCGTTTTCAGTTTGCAATATTTTATTTTTCAAGTTTCTATTTAAACATCTGGATCTATGTATTATTTTATGATAACAAAATAATGCATTTTAACTGTGTAAGAAAAATCTAGATTTACGTCTAACATGGTTTGTGGGCGTATTTAGCTTTACATGTTTAGATTAATAGTTTTGAATAAAAACTAATCAATGAAGTCGTGTTTTAAAAAAAGTGAAACCTTTCGAAAATATTCAGCATTAGTGGAAAACAATTCTTTAATCGGATTACACACAGCTCTCCATATCTATCATAGAAAAAAAATGCATTTTTTGGGATTCACCTAAAATATTCCCAAATAGAAGAGAAAAAAAAATTGTTTTCCAGCTTCTATTTTGTTAAACACATTACTCATTTGATTCCCAAAAAAAGAAAAGATGGATCCAAGAGAAGAAATAAGCTGACTGTAAAATTTATAGTTCGATAAGAGGAAAATAAAGTTATTTAGCATAAGAAAAAAAAATTAAAAAAAAACACCCTCAGATTATCTATTGAAGATTTAAAAATAGAAAAAGAAAAGTTTCTTCTGCCCGATGAAGCGTAACATTTTTATGAGCATTAATGAAAAACGAATGATGGCGAGATGTGTTCAAAAATGATCTATTTTTTTTTTGTTTTTTCCTGTCTTTTCTTTGATTAGATCAGCGTCGTCACCATTGACAATGTATATTTGTTCTCTATTTTTGACGATCATATTTTTTATTGGAGCATATTCCAATCAATTCAACTTGCGCATAGATGTCGACGTGAAAATTAGTCTAGGATTTGACTATTTTTCGCTTATTGATTAGATTTTTCGATTCTGTTTCTGTGCGTGTATGATGAGAAAATTAGAATTATGAGAACTAGGTAAATACTCGACGGTGCATGCGAAAATATTTCGAGAAGAAAAGCAAAAAAGCAATCCAGGTGATAAGAATGTAAAACGAATCATTTTTTTTTCTTTCATATAGATTAATGTTTTAATTTGAATATTCTGAACAAACGTTTGATAAATATTCGTAAATACTCAAGCAATATTAATTCATGTATACTCCATTGAGTCGGTAAGAAAATGCAGCTGTCGATACGGCTTTTCTTTTTTTTGTTCTTTTTATAAACTGATGTCAAAAATCCGAATAACTAATAGAGTAATTCGTTATTTGAATGATATTGATTGTAAGAAATGATTAATATGTATGTATGTTTTTCAGACATTAATCAATGGGGTCATTGAAAGTCGTCCTGTTGACAGAATCTAATTCACTGGCGGAAAATGCTGCACTACCATATAAATATGATGGACAAAAACTAAAAGAAAAGATTCTAGCCATCACTGAAGAACTTCATTACCGATGTGAATGTGTAGATGTACATAAGCTTGATTTTCAAGAACATGAATCAGTTAATAAATTTCTCAACGCTGATATTGTTATCATGGTGAATGTCAATTAAATTTATTGATTAGCTTTATTTGCTCTATTGAATTCTGATTCTAGGATGTTACAAATCAAGATCAACGTCCAACATTTATGTATCAAAAAGGTAATCGTGAAAGTATGGATTGTATGGACGATATCGTATTAATTCAAGCCAGTGGTGTAGAAAATGATAATGCTATTCAAGATCTCAAAGTAGAGAATTTTCGATTGATAAATCATTATTTGAACAAGAAAAACAAAATTCCCGTTTTTTCTTTACAGACAACATGTAAAATAAAATTATTAATTGTTTATCGATATGATGAAGTCAAAGATGCTTTTTACGATACAACACAAGCATCATATCCATATCCATTGCTGGATACAAATCTGAAAATTTTCTTAGAGCGAGCTGCTGATAATATACAGTAAAAACAAAAGTCATAAATTGAACAAATAACAGTTAAATATTATGTTTTTCTTCTTTATACAGAAAAGGTCTTGCTGATCGATACATATCACGTATGAATACACGTAGAATTGAATTGCAAGATAGCAAGGCTTATCGTGATGTATATTCGGAATTTCGTATCGAAATAAAATAGTTGATTTCTTTTTTTCTCTGTTGTAAAGTTTTTATGGAACGAAGTTTGTGATGAAATGTTAAATGAATCGAAGCAAGCCTATGTAACACCAAAATTAATTACAAAATTAATGTATGCTTTTCGAGATATTCAAGTACGATTTAGATTAGTTGGTTCTTTCGAAGGAAAATTGCGTTTTGCTTTTGCTTTTAAGGATTATGAATCAATGATAATGTTAAATAAACGTTGCGAACAATTAGGAGAATTAGCAAAAAAAATCAAAAATAATATGATGATTTCATATTTAACTGCATTTGCTCGTAGTCGGTAAATATTATGATAACATTTTTTTTCTTCTTCTATTCGACTGAGTAAGAAAATTGAGATTACTGTAATTGTTTTTGTTTAGGCGCAATCTACCGGGTGATCGTGACGAAGCATTGACTATCCTTGAAAATTTATGTCAAACGAAAAAAACTGAAAATGAATTATCCAATGATGTTATTTGTTTATGTGGAAGAATTTATAAAGACAAATTTACTGAATCACTCTGTCAAGATCAAGATTCGTTAGAAAAAGCCATTGATTGGTACAGACGAGGTTTTGCTGCTGATCCTAATATTTAGTAAGATCAACAAAAAGAATCTTAATAATTAATTCTTTTGATTGTGAAATTTTAGTGCTGGTATTAATTTATTATTTCTGTTGGCAATTCGAACAGACGATTTAAAGAACAGTGAAGGATATCGAATCAGTAGGTTCTTTGAAATTACAAGGCTTCTATTGATCTAAGAGAGCTGTATGTGTTAAATTGTAGAAAGCTTGATCATGTTTCGCAACGATCTCCTAAGCTTCTTCATTAATCGGTCTTGAACTGTAATAGAGCGCAGTAGTCATTTATACAATAAGCAAATAAAGCTGTGATACGTCTAAGTAGGCATCTTTTTTTTTCTTAAAAACAGAAAGTGACGGAAATCATTAAAACTGTTCGAACTGCTACAACAGATTTCCTGTCGTTTACGATGAGATGAAAACTCAGGCAGACTAGCTTCCTGCGTATTTATTCAAATTTTAAGGTTTTTGGCCAAGCGTTACAGAACTTCGTATGCTTAAAAAAAACATACTATGCATTATTAAATACATGATCTTTCGCTGAATAACGTTTGATAAAATAAAAATCTATATATAAATATTTTTATCGCTTTCTCAGAAAAATTTATTGAAAAAACGATAAGCTCAACGGGTACCTATCTATTGATTGGACACTGCCAACAGAAGTGACACCTGGATTTCACTGTTATCGAGCGTCTTTCTCAAGTTGAAAATATCATATTCAACTACGCTAGAAATAGGCCTATTATCTCTTTCATGACACATATAATTTTCTAGATTCAATGAAAAGCAAAAATTCATAACACATCTTATTTGTCTTAGTTATTCAACTCAATGCCTTACTCGGTAAAAAAGGTCGTTCACTTCGAGATCTAACAGATTATTGGGATGTAGCAACATATTTCGAACTTCATGCTGTTCAACGTGATTGGGCAAAAGCATGTGTAGCTGCTTTACACATGTATTTGTTAAATCCACCTATATGGTATTTAAAATCTACAATCAACAATTTGAAAATTCTTCATCAAGCAACGCGCATGCGCAATCAACAGAAACCTCGCGAGCAACCGTCGACTAGTTCCGATGATGAAGATGTTTACAGCTTTTGGATCGACTATTTTAGCGATGCAATAAATTCACATTCAACATCGAATGAAGAAAAAGAATTACCAGCACAAGTACCTGTAAGTTAGAAGAAGTGACGAGAAATTTGTTTTTTTTTGCTCATCGAAATTTCTATTCGAAGATTCTTGTTTGTGATAATTATGAAAAAAACGATGGAACAACATTGAAAAATGTCTATGTTGAATCACATCTACAATTAAATTTGCATACGGGTAGCGAACCTGAAACTCTCGTTATACGTACACTTGAAAAAAAAAAGCAGAAACAAACAGAAGAAAGTGTGAGAACCATCGATATGAATTCAATTAGATCTATTATGTATGACTTGTTAAGATTAGAAATTATTCAAAACTGATAATTGTTTTTGTTTTAGAAATGTTAAACGAGATAATCGATCTGTTTTTCTTTATGCATATGAAAATGCAGAAGCATTTTTGTCTGTTGAACTTCAAATCTTTTTCTCATCAGCCGAACGTCGCACGGCGTAAGTTGAAATAGAATTTACATTAAGATTTTTCTTTTTAAATTAAAATTTAGATTCAACGAAAAAATGTCTAAATATCGATTACAAACGAGCATATCTGAAGTCGAACCGAAATTTGATGTAAGCGATTTAGATAAATTAAATTAGTAAATTCTAATTGTCGGAGAACAAACTAGCGCAACAATGCATCGGAACTTACACAAAAACACAAATTAGAGTTATTTCCTTTTCTTCTTATAGTAGAAAAAGAAATTGCTATGACCAGTTGGTTATTTGCTCGACAGATCTTATGAGTTAGAAAAAAAAATGAATTTAAGAATTGTTTACCTCAGACAGAAAAACGATTTCAATGTTATTATTCGATCGGCAGATTTTGACCAAAGAGAACTCTATTCGTTAGAATCTATGGCAAGACCATTGATGCAGTCTAAGATCAGAAAAGTAAACATCCAATGAATCCCATTGTACTTTAAAGTTGTCTATCGAGTAATGCAGTAAAAATAGAATTATGACAGATGTCATCGATTGTCTTTTTAGAAAAGTTTTGAACCGACTGCGTCTATTAATAAGCATAGCTATTATTTCGACTAGAGATTACTCTTAAAGCTTTAGCTAATATTTGTTTCATTATTATTCAAACCTTGAGTTTGATTATAGGCCTAGAAAAACATTCTCACTAGTAATAGTTTAATTAATAAATTTGAGAACAGTTTTCTTTGCAAATATCAAAATTAATTTTTGCACGAGAATCAAATAGAATGATATTGCCGATAATTGAAAGGCAACAACATTCAATCAGATGAATATCTATTTTCAGTGACTGTAGTCGACAGAATGCACTTTAATTTAATGTAAACACATTCGGATTCAGCTATGCATTACGTGACAAGCAAAACGAAATTCTGTGGGCACCTCTGCTTTGATTCGCTAAGAACCTCAAGCGATCATATTGTGATTGATATTTGTTAATCTAAAATAGGACTTGAATTTGTAATTTTCAAATAAAACGATCTGATCTAATTAAAACAGTTCGTTTATGTTCTCGTAACTAATCCTGCGACAGCATATCAGAATTTTAAGAGAGAGAAAAAACAATTTATTTTAGTTGGTCTTCGATCGTGATCCACATGAACAACGTACTGCACTTGGCCAAGGTACATATGGAAAAGTTTATGTTGCACACGATCGTTATACATGGAAAAAATTTGCTGTCAAAGAAATTCCCATGCGAAATCCAGTATATACAGATGTATTAGAAAATGAAATCAAAATTTTATCAACACTTAGCCATAAGAATAGTTCGTTTTCAGTTCTTTTTTAAGTAAAATAAACTTAAAGTTTTTTTTTGTTTTTGTTTCAGTTGTTACTTATTATGGTTCAGCTATTGATCGGTCAAAAAAACAGCCTGCTTTTCAAATAATAATGGAATATGTTGATGGGTTTGTTAATGGGAATCATTTTTTGAAAATACCATTTCGATTTATATTCTAGCGGTAGTCTTTCACAACATCTATCAAAGTTTGGACAATTTCAAGAGCCTGTTATTAAAAATTATACTCGACAACTTCTGGAAGGTTTACAATATTTACATGAAAATCATATTTTACATCGAGATATTAAATCAGCTAATATTCTTGTGAATTCAAGAGGGTAAAATGGTGCTTTTTCTTTAACGAAATGTCTTTTTTAAACTATAAATCGATACTATAGAGAAATAAAAATTGCTGATTTTGGTACATCGAAACGTCTCGCTGGTCTTCAACTTTGCACAGAAGATAGTGTTGGTAAGGGAAGTGTGATTGAATATTAATTTTTTTAAATAAAATTTATGATTAGGTACGTTACAGTATATGAGTCCTGATGTTGTACTTGTACCTCCGATGGGCTATGGGCCTGAAGTAAGACTTAGGAGGTAACCAAAATGAACAAACAAATTGAATATTCCGTTTCTAGGTTGATATCTGGAGTGTTGGATGTACTGTTATTGAAATGGTTACTGGTAAAATGCCATTTCATAAAAGTGAACAATTGATTGATTTAAATGTTATTGTTAAAATTAATTTAATTTAATTTAATTTTACTAGTTCTTAATACCGGTGCATTATTACTAAAGCTTGGTAATGAACGACAACCACCTGATATTCCACCCGAACTATCAGACACTGCGAAAGATTTTCTAACCAAGTAAATAGAATCTATGATATTTGCTATTTATATCTAATTGATCTTTCTAGATGCTTTGAACCCACTGAAAAACGTCCATCAGCTAAAGATCTATTAAATCATCCATTTATTAAGTATGTTCGTTTTTTTTCTTATGAATTTATCTTATGTTGAAAAGTATGAGTATCCTCGCTCTATTTCGATCATTTCTGGTTCTCAGAGAGGCTACCACATGGTTTCTTCGCGGACCATGAATGGCCAGGAAAAAACGCAGTCTCACACTCGATTTGTTGTGTTATGAGGTCTATGCGGAAATGCTAACAGTGCAAAGAATCAGCTAGACTCTAATCGGAAGTAGATCGAGCTGTTTCATGAACTTACGAGTAAAATAGACAACGTTGAAATAACAGCATTTGAATTGAAAAAGAAATATTGAACAATTTATTTTATTTTCGATTTAGAACCAAACCTATATTAATAAGAGAGCCAAATAGCAGTAAGTTAGATTTTATTCCATGCAAATAAAATTATTAATTTCATCGATATTCTAGATAGTCATGGCGAAAAATTGCATGATGGGTAAATGTTACAATAAAATATTCATCATAAAATATTTTTCCATCGCAATGAATAGGTCAATACACGTATCAGATTCTGCCATGCCATATCAACGAAGTGTTAGCGAAGAATCCGGCGTACTCGAGTATGAAAGAACAATTTTATTGAACGTACTCGATAGAATAAATTATTCTAGGCCAGCACGTGGACTTGACCCACAAATCTCAATTGATGATCGTCGTCGAACAGAATTAATGAATATTCTACGCGATAACGACAGTAGAGAAGATGTAGGGGATATACTTGTTTTGCGAAAAACTGTTTCATCGATTCGTGTTCTGTTCTAGCTGCTTGGCCAATGGATGGATTTAATCGATGAAAAAAATGAAACTGAAGTGTTAACAATTGTAAATAGAATGCTGTTCTTTCGTGATAATAAACGTTACGTTCAATTATTTAGGATAAATTACGTGTGTTACTATCGGGGATTTACGAATATTTAGAAGACTCGAGTGAATCGTCATTGCAAGTTGCACTCGGTATGTAAATATATTTTAGGTCTTTTCAGGATTTAAAAGTATATTTCTAGATAAAATATGTGATAAATCGGAATTGGATAGTGATTCAAGAACTGATCTTGAACGAGCGTGCTATCTTTTCATTAAAGCGGTATGATTCTTTTTTCATAGATAAATCATTAAGTATAAATATTGTACTAGAAAAAATAAGTTGCCGCCGAAATATCAATGAGAAAAAGAATTAGAAAAAAAACTTGAATAAGCTTTTAGGAAATATGTTCAATAAATTTCTCATATTAATTATTCTTAGACGAATGCTGTACTTTCATCGAAAAATAGTTTACCTCCACATGTTCTATTCGCACTTGATAATATTATTCGTCGCGTTGCAGAACATCTTGTTGGTCTTATTCGACCAGGTGAAATTATCTTTTTTTCTTTTCTAAGAAATGATGGTTGTTTTTGTAGATTTTGTTTCCTCGATCACCAGTGTTGTGACACCCATGACGCCAAGTGATATAGCAACATTTAGTTCGACAACTTCGCGTTCACCCTTATTGTTAAATTCAACGGATGGATTATCTGAAGAAATAGCTCGTTTGCATAAGCAATATGCAAAGCTTCTTGAACAAAATCAAGAGTAAAACAAAGAAATTTATTTTCCTATTAAAAAATTTGTAATTTGTTTTTCTATAGCCAACTAAATCGATTAGTTAGCGTTGAAAATGATAATGCTGTTCAACTATCTGAATTATCATCGAAGAAAGAAAACAATAGCTCATCGAGGTAAATGTTGTGCTTAATTCTGTTATGTTGGGAAGAATTCATTTCTATGTTTTTGTTTGAATACGCTTTGACACTTTCTTCTCCTCGTTCAGTAACTATTCAATTTTTCGACAAGTATATGAAACGATATTCAATACAATCAGGTTAGATATTTTAACAGAGTGATGCACAATTTACAATTCCTTCTTTGTCTTGAACTTTGCTTTGATGAACTTCTTTGTTTACACATCTGCATGTTTATATCAATTGAAAGAGGATTCATTTTTATTTTTTAGCAAACTTTTGGGAATTTTTTTACCGCTGGATTCATCGCCAACAATTGAAAACCTGGTAAATTTGTTTTCATTAAAACGTTTTTGTGTACTCAAAAAAAAAAGAGTACACTAGAATCGGCCAGTGTGTCCGTCCGTTTATTCGATAACTCTTCACAATTACATTCGATTGAGCTGAAATTTTGTGCACAGAATTGTCTTATCAATATCTAGGTCGAGTTCGAAGATGAAAAGGATCCGTCAAGAAATGGCTGAGTTATCGAAAAAATTGTCATTTTTGATCAGACCATCCCTGAGGGGGAGTACAGGGATTTTCAAAAAACCTTTTTTTTCTCAGAATTGTCCTCAACATATATAAATCGACTCATTTTTTAATGCTGATTCTGAATCTGATGTCAGTTCTGAACTAAATCGTAGCTTTCTAACGAAACATCGCCTGAGAAACGTCTCAAAATGCACAAAAACTGCATCCAGAAATCAAATTGCCTAGTTTCTCATGATAATTTTGATGTTCCGACATTCTAGAATGACTCGTATGTCCCATGTACTTTTTGCAGTACAAATAACTCTCGGATGAAATCCGAAGTTTCCACATTTATTTCTTCGAATAACTCTAACAAATGAAAATTCTTAGAGATGCACATAATCACGATTTATTGACCCAGGCGATTCTAGCTATTATGTTGTCTCTACCAATTCACAGAAGACTTTTTCACATGTCTAATGCCACTAGTTTCAGTTAGGTTCTTTGCGCTGAGATAGTTTATACATGAGTTCTAGGAATTGTTCAATCTATTATTAACTAAGAATGTTTATTTTGCAAGGATTCCGAAAATTTACCAACACCAATCGCTGAAGAACAAAACGCATCAATACATTTATCTCCGATGGCGCCTGCGTCGCAACATATATCGTAATGTTTCATTTTTGATTCGACAAAAAAAGAGCATATTCTTTTTAAATGAATTTTTTGCGTTTTTATAGACGATCACGCTCATTGATAGCTATCGAACAAGAACATGACCGATTGCTCAAATCTTTTCTTGATAATCGAACCCGTCTCAATCAATTGCTTCATTCAAATCATACATGATAAAGTACTACATATTAATTTTACTCAAATAGGATTAGTTGATTAAAAAATAAAAACGTTTTTTTTCTTCTTCTTTGATTAGTTTAGTCTGTTAATATCTAACAGTTCTTTCATTTTGCTTCTAGTTTCTTTGTGCATGATCAAACGGTGACTTCGCTCTGTTGTTAATATACCGACAGTATCTTTGTTGATACCCACAATCGCTTTTTTTTCTATTTTTCTCCCCCTTGTATGCTATATATTTTATTACTATTATTTTGTCTTCTTTCTCAAACCTTTCAAGCTTGTAAGATCTGTTTTTTTGGCACTAAATATTAACGAGTCGGCCACTGCAATCGATCGTTCATCTGAAATTATATCTGTTTCTCGATATAGATATGAGTGAATTTTGAGTCAGAAATCGTGGCAAAATGATAAAAAACGAGGTGTGAAACGAAAATATATTATTTTTATCTTTATTCAATATAAAAATATATGTTTCAGCTCTGTTTATGATGATTTTTATCATAGATAAATATTTACTCAGAATAAAAGAATAAAATTTAAAGGATATTCTTTATCAGTATATTTCTTATTTTGATATGTTTGAACTCGTTCAGTTTTCATAGACAATTGAAATTCGCTTCTTCTCTTTTCAATCTATTCGCATTAACAAAGAGGGACGTACGTTAGAAAAATATTTATTTTGTTTTTATATTTACGACAGAAGGAATGCTAGAGAAAACAGGAAAAATAATACTGTCCTACGATGTGTAGCTTCAGACATGTTGTCTAGCAACAACCAAGAGTAGTAGCGTTGATAGAAATAGCAAGAGTTGATTGTGGATCTTCGTCTGAGAGGCCGTTGAATGTGGTGCCGGTACAAGACGATCTTCAGCAACCTAAAAAAATATAATAAAACGATCAACCGACGCTGTAATTTGAAACAACGAGGAAGTGAATAAATATGGCTTTTATTCGTCATAAATACAAGACTTGTGATAGTCAATACAGGCATCGTATTTCGAGAAAATGAATGATTTGTTGAATAAGAAAATTAAACTTCGTTTAGATTTGAGCTCAATAGCAAACTGTTTCGTATTCAGTTACAGTAGAAATATTGACTACCGACAGCTCAGATGAACCCGGTTTCCTTGTTTTACACAAGTTTTTTGTTGTAATATATATCTCTCTTTTCTTTCTGTAGAATAATTTCTTATCTATTGCTTAAAATAGATATAAACTCCTTCGTAGCAATAATTTTGTTCCACATAAAAAACATACATGAATCATAAGTGCCATGCCACGATCTAGATGAGGTTCGGTGTGACAATGCAGCATCCATATGCCAGGATTATTTGCTCGAAAACGAATTCTCAAATATCTAGAATAGACGAGTTCGTTTATTTTAGATGTTTTGATGAATCATGAAAATCACTCCTTCTTTTTACCCTCCACTCGGTATTATTGTTGTATCTTTGACAAGTTTGGTAGTTGTTTTACAATTGTTACAAACACATTTCATATCATCTTCATCGCATTCCACATTAGGATTGTTCGCCAGAAAAAGGCCAGTTGTTGTATTTAATTGAGCAAAGCCTTGATCGAGAACATGAAAAAATGAACCATGTAAATGTATCGGATGTTGATCGGAATCAAAATTAACAATAAAAAACTCGACTATATCATTGTATTCTGCCACTATATTATGATAACATTTTTGTCGCTTTATTTCTGAGCCTTCTAAAATATAATCTGAACAAGGCAGTTGTTCTCGTGCCAGTTTAGGATTGTTTAGTAGCGGTTGATCAGATTTCGGAAAAGCCATATTAAGATAATTGATTGCTTCATAACCAGATTCGTGTTCCGTAGCACCCACTACAGTTAATGAAAGTAGATGTTTGATTGTTACCTTTGTTGAATCAGCAATAAGTTCTTGATCGACATGCGCTGGATCCGTTGTCATATTGTGCATTGTCAAACAGATAGTATTCGGATCTGATCCATATTGAGTAAAAGGGCAATTTAAAGTGTAACATGGTTTTTGTGGCGAACAAGTTCGAGCAAGTGTCGCTGGTCGTGTCTGAGGATTGTTTCCTACCTGCAAAATAGCTCGAGCATGCCATCGACGATTATTGTTCTTGTCCATCGTTTTTACACGAATCCACCCTAAAATATTGTTGTTGCTGTTGTTTTTAAACGAATCTATTCCTAAATTCAAAACTATACGAATAACTTACATGCAGATTGATTTGATTGTTTTGTTATGTTGACAAGTACATCATATCGTTCTCCTAATCCAATGATCAGGTGATCGGCGATAACAGGCTGAGCAAATGGAATTCCATCGGATGCAATCACTTGTAATTGATGTTCATCAATAGAAAATACTAGTGAGAAAGTACTACCACCGTTAATTAAACGAATACGATATTGTGAATCTGATTCTTGAACAATGAGACGTTCTAGAGGGCTAGTCGTTGAATTTTCATTATTGCGTGAATCTACATATTGACCACGACCATTCACTAAGATCGACGTTACCAAGGCTTCAGCTGATCGCGAATTATCAACAGCTTGATAATAATCAATTGTACCCGATGAAATGAGAGATTCAAGATCATTCGGATAGAATTGGCCACTTTGAACAAGCATCTGATGTTGCTCACTAAAATGATGAAATCTATTGAAAACATAGTTGAATACAAAAATTTTACCCAGTGTAGAAATGTTGCCAATCTTGGAGAACGACAGTGAATTCTTTATATGTCTGTTGAGGCTTCGTTTTTGGATGTACAACGAACGCTCCAACTAATCCCATCGATGTTTGAGATTTAACATGAGAATGATACCAAAATGTGCCTTCATCGAATGCAGTGAATTCATGGTGAAAACTAGAGCCTGGCAATATCGAGAGTTGTGTTACACGACCAACACCATCGCTGCCCGGTGTGCCTACTTGTCGGATACCATGAAAATGAATGCTGAGAGATTCCGTCGAAAAATCATTGAAGATTCGTACCGAAATCTTTTGGTCTTGATAGACATGCAAGACAGGACCAGGCAGAGACTGGTTAAATACATACACCTAATCAAACGATTAGTTTAGACGTTATTTATACTTTTCTTCAACAGAATCTACAAAACTCACCAGCTTGGGATAGCCATCTGCAGTAATAATTTGTTCAGGTTCAAATTTATCATCGGGCTCATCGTATTTCTGTAAAATGCCATCATCAGTAGCGACAACACGATACAACTCCTTGTAAAACATTGTCATTGCACTGGCAGCATGTAGCACGAACGAACATGTTTTCATCGATGGTTGACATATTTTATTATCCGATAACCACGGGTCAAACGATTCAAGACCTTGAGTAGTGTACGGTAGGAAGATGCTGAAAAGTACCAGACACGACCACATTTCGAATTCTGCTTTGATGAAATTAAAGCTTTTCATATTTATCGATCACTTAGAAGTATTAAGTTTCGTATGTTTTGCTGTTAAAATGTTAACTACTAATCCTGCGTCATGATGTGTGTTGGACTTTTAGTGATGTTTTTTGTTAACAGGGTAAATATAGATATGGTATACGAAACCGTCACCAGGTGCAAACATTTTCTTCCTTTACGTTGCTGTCGCAACTGAAGATAAAATAGCAAATGCTTTCTGTTGTTGTCATAAGGTGAAACAAACACGAGCTTAAATGAGTGTCTCCGTAAGAAAAGTTCTGCGATTACATAATTTCGTTTCATAATCAATTGCAAGCGACCGTGATAAACTATGAAACTCTTTAGTTTACGTAAGAATGCATGTTTATCAGTACAACTATTTCTACTTGCTAGGAAGAATTTATGATTGGTTTTGAAATTTAAAGAATATAATAGATTGTCTTACTACCTGATATGCAACAAGCTTCGATATTACCATTGGTGCTTGAGGGTGGAATAAATCTAATTGAAATATACAGTCGTTTCACGGCTGATTCAGAAATAACAATTTAGGATCATATATATGTATTGAAACGATAAAAGGTAGTTATCGATGGTCCTGGATTGAAAGCGCGACTAAATAATTTTGCGAATTGTTCAGTTTTTCTTCTTTAACAGCAACATTGACAAATTCTGATCTATTATTCAAGTGATGCAAACTATAATACTTGGAAGACATTTAAGTAATTTACCTATGGCGTGTGCTGATCTATTAAACTTGTAAAATATCATCGCAGATGCGTAATCTCATCCAATGTCTACTTTCGTAATTTAAGCCTTGTTTTTTCATATCTTTATTTTGTTTGACAGGAACGATTATTTGTGCGACAATTTTTGTTTTTTTAAAGTGAATTGCTTCAAAAAGATCTAACACGAAATACTTGACTTATCTGATAAGCAAAAGAATAGAAAAGATTTTTTATCGATCGATTTATTTGTGAAATTCTCGAAATAGTCGATTACAAAACTAAGGGTCTATTTTTCTAATTTTAAAATAATCCCGCATAAAATGGCCACGTGGCAATACCACACATATTGGAATTTCGCTTAATTTTAATGTAGCCATTATCGCCCCACGAGGCACCCCAGGAATTTTTAACTAACCAATAATCTGTTCCATTTTCTGTACCATAACCAATAATAACCATAGCATGATTCATATTTTCATGAGTTGGACAGCCTGGAACATCGTAAATGCCGGTGGCGTAATGATCGAATTTGGTGGATGCTTCGCGAAGGACCGTATTGTTACCTTCACGTTTGCCCGCATTGTAATACACATAGATTGGACCTTGTTCATAGACAGTTTGTTTCATGTATGCTTCATTATTTGTTGGTAATTGACGATATTGAAGAGCGAATGTTTGATTATAGTTCAACACTTGGCCACTCGAATTTTGACATTTATCTTGTTTGGCACCGTTTGGTGTTGAGGGGTAATCTTTTTCTAAATTGAGTCGATCGCCATTATCCTTGATATATCTAAATGTGCCGACGAAACTACCACCTTCGCATCCACTTTCATAGGAACAATCGATCAATTGTTGTGCACTCAATGGGCCACTTGCATTGTAGATTTGTGCGTAGGTTTTTTCCAAAGCACCAACCATTGCAAAAGCATAACACGAACCACAGTGACGTTGATCTTTGATTGGTGTGACTGCATTGGGTACTCGAGTTTGATTTCTCCAATCGTAAGTATCCGGTACAGTAAGCGTTCGCTGTTGTACTGTACCAATTCGTGACATAGTTTTGATCGGTTCGACGGGAATTTTCGCTCGTATTGCTGCCGATTCTTCATCCGTCCAATCACTCATATGATTTAGTTTTAGTTTGAATGTTGATTGAGGATTTTGATTATGTGCAAGAATCATTTTCAGATTTTCTTTGAAGATTTCCTTGTGTTTCATTAGAATGGTCGAATCAAAGTCGCGTGATTGTTCTGCTCGAGGATATTTTTGTTGATAGTAACGATAGATACGCTCGACAAGGAGTGGATTTTTCTCAATGACATCCAATTTATTGTCATACTTTGATAGAAGTTGATCAACAAAATCTTGAATGGAATTCGAAGAGCTAGCAATTGATCCGATCAAGGACAGACCAACGACGAAGAAGAATAGGTATTGCATTGTTTTTCGATTTTTCACATAGAAGCAACGTTGGTTTCGACGACATATTGTTATATACGACTCGACTATGTTTCCATATGTTTCAGTTCTCAACATATAAACGTCATGTTAGAAAATAAATAATTTTTCTTATCTATCATTGAAAAGAGATACATAGAGGCGAAAAACTAAACGGCCAAAGTTCGAATTTCGTTCGTTATTGGCTATGAATCGGTTTTCGATCTAAGCAGCTGTGTGAGACGTGTCAGAAGGTCCATGGCTTCAAGGTTAACTGACAATGTGAGTAAAGTTTGACCTGAGTATGAAACAAGTGCAAGTGTGACCGTAAGTTTTACATCTATGCACATCTGTTGTTATTACAGCTTTTTCTTCTTGTGTTAGTGCAAGCTATATTATCAATTCAAAAAAAATCTTGAAGTCTTTTTCATATGCTACACAGTTTATCTATGATTGAGAACAAGACACACACGCACATAGACAAACCATGTTTTATTCAAGTTTATTACAATTTCATTCATATGTTCACTCTAATGTGAAGAAGAATTGAGACAAATCCATGCACGCATCGCACAAAACCAAGAGTATTAACGTCACTGTATACCAGCGATTGACTCACGAGGGAAATTTTCTTCTTGCTCGAAGACTTTTAATTCAGAATACTCTACAGCTAATCAAAAGTGATTTCTTCGTCGAAATTCGAACATCGACTTTTTCATTTGGATTTGTGTCATTTCGATTTATCTTCTTTTACGTTGGATGTTTATTTTATTTGAAAATGATCATACTCATCCAATAGATCAAATAACATAAAAGAGAATGTAATAAAAAGACAAACAGAAAAAAAAACCAAGACAATATGTAATGATATCTATTAACCTAAGGAGTAACAAGATAAAGAACAACAACGAAGAAAAAGTAAAGAATGTTCAGCCGGATGCCAAAATCAAGTTAAAATCAATATTGATTAATAATTGCTGATATACGTGCATTAATTTCACGTAATCGCGTACGAGCCACTTCTTCTTGAGTTAAATAAGCTGGCTTTGCTAATTTATTACCAACAAGTTTTTCAGCTAAGCCACTTAATACTTGTTGAATTTCACGTTGTTGAGTATCGAGTCGTTGTAATTCGGCAATCTAACAGACGAATACAAGGAAAATAAATAATTAAATGTTACAAACTAAAAATTCGAACCTTCTCAGCTGAATCAGCACTATCAGCTTTAACTTTTGCTTGTAAACCTGCTAAATCTTGTTGAACAGTTTTAAGTTCATTTTCGATTTTTTTACGTTGTTCATTGTAACCCTTTAAGTCTTTATTTGTTTTGTATGTATTCAATGCATCATCGATTTTTTGATAGAATCCTGTTCGTTTTAAATTATTTTCAACAACTTGATCCCAAACAGCTTGAACACGCATACGAGCTTCGCTAATTTCATTGCGTGATATAGAAAAATTCAAACGAACCAAGATAATGACTAAGCAGAATAAACCAAATAATGGGCCAACAAGTAACATTGGTTCATTGAATAACATAATCTTATCGAATGTATAATGAATTTCGAAATCTTGAATATGTTGAAAGAGAACATTACGTTTCGTTATGACAACAACTGGCCGACCGACTGTATCCAAATAGGTATAATGTTTTTCATTTGGTAAACGTTCTACACCGTAGGGTGGTGGATAAAATTCAATATTACGCGTATGTTCAGGTAAAACAATTCGAATTGTAACTTGTTCAAGTAATTGATCATCATAAACATGATCGACGAGACGCATTTTAAGAACATATTGATTTCCTCTATAACAAAAAAAAAGAAACTGTGTTATGATTCCAATCTTTTTATTTAGCTATTTAAAGGACACTGCTCGCTAAGACTATCGTCTACGAGTAACACTGATCTGTCTATCTTACTTGTTAAAAAGATATTGATACGATGGAACATTGTAGCCGAGCATATAATGGGTTCTCCAACCGCCGAATAATGGAAAACGTGGCCGAATTTCAACTTCGACTTGATCTTGCATTTCTTTAACGTGACTTGTTGAAACATTACCGATTTCATCACGATAGTAAACATCACGAGCTGACGCTGGTAATGATGTCTAGAAAATGTCGGAATTCGTAAGAATTTAAAATAGAATTTTTGCTTTTACTTTGAATGTTTTCACAGCCGAGAGACTATCGGGTCGCCGTTGAAAGTCAAGTCTTGAAAAAGGTCCTTTCAATTTAGCGCCACTATGATACATATCAATAGTTTCTTCAACAGCAACATTTCCCCAATGTGAAACTTCAATCCAACGATTCAAATTACTAACAGTTAAAAATGGATTATTATTTTCATAATGCAATGTTATTTCGCTTCGTGTTAATGCAGCAACATTTTCATAGGGACCATAGGTTATTGTTTGTTCGCTTTTAGCAACTGGTTTTGGTGTTTGTGTGTAGGATTCAGCACGATCCGTTGGTAATGTGACAGTTGTTTTTTGTGTTTGTGTTGTATAACGTGAATAGTAATATGGATTGGCTTTGTATAAAACTAATTGTCGTTCAGTTTGTGTAATTTCAGCTGGATATAAACGAAGAGCATTTACATGAGCAACTTCAATTTCAAGCGTAATAGTTTGACCAGCACGAAGATCATTTGGTAATGCAATACGATAAACAGCTCCTCTGTAAATATGAAAATGTTTTTTTTCTTCTAAATTTGTTTTAGTTTTTACGTACTTTGTTTTATCAGTGGTTTCTTGTTTTATTACTAAATTTCCTTGATCATCATTGTCTTTACCTTTGACCTGAGACGAGAAAAATAAAAAATACTTTTTTGTTTCTACTCGAGGGGACAAGTACGATTAACTTACAGCAGCACCAACATAAGCAACATTATTAACATGTTGTGGTTCAACATAATAATCATAATAACGAGTTGCTTTTGTTCCTCGATTTTCAATTGTTACACTAATGATTTCTTTAGGTAAATGTGAAACAAGATCAAGTGTTCGTTCAACATTGCTGTTTATTAAACCATCCTGATCTTGACCAGTAACAAAAACAATCGTAGCAAATATACAAAAAAATGATAGGCGCATCATCTAAAAAATAATTGAGTATATTTAAACAATGGAATAGTTAGAAACTTCAATAGAATTTAAGAAGTGTCGCGACGTAAATCCTCTCTCAAACGACGATTAAATGGTGACAGCGCGTCGGACGAGGGAAAGAAGAACGCCTCGACCAATGAAAAAAGAGTTTTTAACCTCAAGCGATTATTTTTTTAAATTTTTTTCAAAACATTAAAACGCCTACAAAAAAATCCAATAAATGAATTTTATTAATACAAATATCGAGATATCAATTTTAGACAAAGTGCATAAGTGTATTGATGATGGCTACATGAGTGCCACGAATGCGAAAAAAAAGAAGTTTATATTTTCATGACGAGCTGTGCATCGGTAATTGACAGCATATGCATGATAGGCATATTGTTTATAACAGATACAATTGATGCTTTATTTTAATAATAAGAAAAATAAATTTTTTCTTTTTATTTTGCTTTCTTATTCTTCATTATTTTTACAAATCAACCCATAGATGGAGAGTGTAGCACTAAAATGAAAAAGTCAGAATATTGATTATAACATAGGTTATAAAATAAATGAATACGAAAATTGCACTAATTTTATCATCAATAGACATTGCGCTGGATCAGGGTTATCATGACCACAGTCATTATCACCACTAGTATTCAATGTTATCTTAGGTCATGCAAATTCGCACACATACACACACTAGTACATAATCGGATATTAGTGCATTCCATAAATCAGTATTCACGATCGTATTTCTAGTCGTATGATAAATAGTAATACGACCGTCTGCATTGTTTCTCTCAGGATATCGATTCTTACAATTACTAGTGCATATACAACCGTTAGAAAGAATAGTTTAGTTCATATATCAATAGTCACATTATTATAATTAAAAAAAAAACTCCGATGATCAATCATGATGATCGCTTGCTTTCATCGCAAGCGATTGATAAGTTTTATGCATTGTACTTAAATTTTGTTATTCATCAGCTATCAATGTTCAACAAGTTGATGTAACAATAATTTCGTTTGTCGTATTTTTAGAATTATTTAAAACTAATGATGATGTTTGATAGGATGTATCGCAAGTTAAAATCAATGATAATGCTTGACTTCGAAGCGGACGTAAATCATCTTCTGTTGCTGTTGTTGTAATCGTTTCGTCAATATTTGAATTTAATTGAGGTGATAATCCTTTTGTTAATGTTGGCATTTGAATTTCTAATGATGACGAACTTTTTTCACGTTGTTCTTCAAGTGTCTCAATAATTTGTAATATAATAATAACTATGATTGTTCCCATATAAAATGCAAATATACTTATAGCTATATAGACCAGTGAGAAGCGTTCGGGATGATCTTCAGCTTGTACAACACAAAAAATAGCAACACCGGCAAGAACCAGATTTAATATTCCAACAATATAAACTAATTGTTGAGCAAACATTTGTGCATTTGTCGACAGAATAATGAAAAAATAATCATATTTCTTTTGTCTTCCAGAGAAAAAATGTTAACATGCATATTATTTTGGATGTATTCAAAGCATCGAATTTCATTTATGAAAGTTGCAAACATCTTTCCAAGATGATCTTTACGATGAAGAATAAGAAATAATACGAATATTATTATTCTGCACAATTCGCCGAGACTGTCAACTTCTCAATAGAGTTTAAATTGTATATGTATTGTATTCGATTGCAATTCGATCTTCTACTTTTCGTCATTACCATTGACAGCTGCATCGATGTTAATGATTTATTTTACAAGAAAAAGAACCTAAAAGAACATTTTTATCTTCTAGAAAGAAAAATAGATAAACAATTCAATTGATAAGACATGCATGTGCCATTCTAGCTGGAAAACTTTAGGTCATGTCACATGCTACGGCATCGTTTGCGTAGGCCTCGAAATCTATACTCTGGATTGCCCTAGGGCATTGATAAGGGATATTAAAGATATATATATATATATATAATTCTCGTTGCTTTTGCTTCCAATCGCAAGTCAGATGAAACATGTATACATTACAAAAAAAACCGATACACATGCCAATTACTGACTCTTCATAAACTGGCGTAATAGGCGCACAAAAGTATTCCTAAAAAAAGAAGTACGAGACCTTACAGAAATTGATACCAATCATTCTATATATATATATACAAACACAACTGTTGTCGAGGTCAGAATAGAGTCCAAGATCAAATTATAACTACTGCGTTATTTTTCGATTGTTATAAACGAACAGAAAACACCGAATAGAACTATGAAAATATTGTGTCTTTCGTTTATGATCATCGGTTTTGTCTTCATGAAATTTCTGCAATGCAAAGGGCAGGAACCTATCGGACAACAGGTAAAAATGAAATCAACGTTATTTTTCCTAATAATGATATTGACAGAAAAAATATAATATTAATAACTACAGAAAAAGAAAGCATTGTAACTAACGGTAGAAACGAGCCAGCTGCTTATCTCGTTATCCTTTTCTCTTAGAAGACAAACAATGCTAGAGTTAAATATTAAAATAACATCAACCAGATTTTGTTTTTGATCAAGTCAAATGCTTTGTGTTTTCTTTTCAATCCTACCAACGATAGAACAATACATCACGTGAAGTAACAAACTCGGCCCAAGTTACATTACCAACAACAACATCGAAATTATCGATTCAAGAGAGATTGCAGGTATGATTCCTCTTAGCAATTTTTTTATGATCAATAAACAACAGGTCTAACTATTCTACTTCAGAAATATCTCAAAACAACGGTATCGAAAAGCGAAGTACGTATGTTTTCATACAAATCTGACAGTTGATTATACATATTATCTACATAAGAATGGACCATTAGTAAATAACATCAATAGTTACAATCAAAAGATTATTGTAGAACAACAGTTCGACGGATGTATTATTTCCATAGTTTTGAATCTACTCGATATCCATGCCACTATCCGATGGCATACTTGTGCATTTTGTTTTTCTAGAACTTATCTAATAGATATAAATGGTGGTCGTTTGGTTAGTTTCTGTTCTAATTCAATTTCAACATGTGAGTAATTCCTATGCTTCCAATCTTATGTATTCAATCAACTGTTGGACAGAGTTCCTTTAGTTTGTTTTTTTTTCGAACTTTTATGTTTCCATTGTTGCTACTGTTTTCATCACTATATGCGTATTTCTATTTTAGACAATGAAATCTGGAAATATGACAAGTAAGGCTACGGTATCAAATAGGGCAAGTTTTTTTTTGACGATTATCTTCTTGTAATCAGTTCACATTTTTTTCTAGACTGGTATTACTCCACCTAATAATATTTTTCGTGAATATTTACGTTGTCGTCATTGGAGTTCAATCAATGGATTACCGTGTAATTTTGAATTTTATTTTGTCCGATTATTTTGTTCCATGATTATTTCATGTAGCACCTTATGCATGTCCCTATGACTTCGAGGACGATATTCGTGTCTGTTGGCCAGCAACACATAATGGTACAATAGCTACAAGTATCATCGAATATGATCATGGTCAAAATAATTTTTATGACGGTGTTCGTTATGGAATTGAGAATTGTTTGTTTGAAGCGTTGTTGTTGCTTTTTCATTGGATTAATTTGATATTTATGTTTTGCAGGTACTCTAGAACGCTTTTGTCAAAGTAATGGCAGTTGGGCAATGACTGTTTTGCCCGACATTCAATGTAAATCATGTGTTGGCGATGGCCGACCAGTTAAAGTAATTAAAGAGAATGTTTTCTTTCGGAAATCAATTAATTATTTTTCTATGTTTAGTTTAATTCAATTAGTATTATGATTGAAACAATGAGTTTAAGTTTATCGCTTATAACTCTAACGATTGCTGTTTTTTGCATGATGAACGTCAAGTATGTTTCGTATTTTTATGTAAAAGTTTTTTGTTTAAAATTACCTGACGCAAGCAGTTCTTATGTATCCCCGCGACCTCCTAAACATCGTTTTTGTATTATTCCTCCGGATGCGCCGCATCTTTGCAAATTTTTCCTATTGTTTAGACGACTCCGCTTACCCCGAAACCTGCTTCATATGCATCTATTTGTTGCTTTTATTTTTCGTTCCATTGTCAAATTGGTTTTTATTCATCTTATTATTGGTGGCTACACACGTACTATGATATCCTCTACAAGAGACAAATGTGGAAATATCGAAATACTTTCGAAATCCTCAAATTTATTTCATGCAAGTCTATTATGTCACAGGGTCTCGATAAACTTACGAATCGCATGTGTTTGATTTCTTTAGATAACAGGTTGTCGGGTATTATCTTCATTATTTTGGTATACTGATGCTGTATCGCAAACGTTTATATTTTGTGAAGCAATGTTTCTATTTACAGCGTTAACAAGTCATTTATTTCGTGATCGCGGCTGTTTACCATTTGTTCTATGGGGTTGGTTAAGTCCATTAGTATGGTCAACATTGTGGATTGCATCACATATAATAACAGATAGATTAAAAAATCGATCAACATGTTGGTTGGAAGCAGATAATACAACGTATTTTTATTACTTTTTTTATGTTCCATATGCTCTTTATTTACTTGTGAATTTCGGAATATTTCTTTATCTTGTTCGACTTCTCTACTCGAAATATCAATCATATAATCTTCAAACAAATCGTACAGGAAATCGGTAAATATTCATCGAGAAGCTTTTTTTTTCATCGTGATAAATCTGCTTGTTTTCAGACATTTAATAAAATCAATTCTAATTTTAATTCCACTATTTGGTCTTCATTCATTATTTGTCATATGGGTTTTCTATCATAAAAATCAAGGACATACAATATGGTATTATATATCGGTTATTTTCAAAGCTGTTTTTGGTGATCTACAGGTACAACTGATAGCTACCATTTGTTGATTGCATGAAAATAATTTTTTTCTAATTTAAGGGCTTTTTTACATCATTAATTTATTTTTATTTTAATACTGAAATACGTTTTGAAGTACTTCGGCAAGTTCAACGAGCAATACTAAACAATGAAACTGTACGACTTAGCTCAGCTGGTGATACATTATCAACACGTTTATCAACATTTCGTCGATCAATAAGTCGTCATCGTCATTCATCAATACAGAATCGTAATGAAAGACGTCGTATGAATAATACATCGTATGCGAATTCATCATTAACCAAATCGAAAAATAAAACATGCTGGAGTAAATGTTTTACATTGATTTGTCCTTGTTTCGTGAGAAAGCTCATCGAGAAAAAATCTCGTCAAGATGAACAACCTGTTGAACAAAATAATTTATACGAACCATCACCATCAGCTTTAGCACCTCAAGTATTTGTTATCGATGATATTGGAGGTGTATCATCACAGTTACTGGTACAAACACAATCAATAAAAGGTGTAATCGATAATGACGGTATGACATGTGATACAGATTTAATGAAACATGAATATTCAGAATTATTAACCGATGAAAACGATGTAACTATTCAGCAATCATCATTTCAAGGTGAACAACCATCATCATCATCATCGCATCATACACCATTACCAGTGCGCTCGAAGAGTCTACAACGGAATCGATCAAATAGTGACGAACATATTTTAACAGGTTTATCATCGAATCACTTTGCTGACAACAGATCATTGAGATAAATGAGAGAATGTTTTTACCAGTGAACTTCTCATTCGTTGATATTCATGTACAGAGCAAATTTTACTTTTTTGCATTCCTCTGTTATTTTATGTTAATGAAAACTTCAATACGATAAAAATCTTATGTTTTGAATGATTAATAATGATGCATGCTTTTTCAAAACGAAAAAAAAGAGATTGCGATCAGAAATCTTTTTTTTTCGCTTCATTATGAAAATCGCTGATGAGACAAACCAAGGTCTCTTCAGTGGTCTCAATTGCGTTTTGTTGAACTTTCTGAGTGTCATATGTTTGCATACTTGTTTTACTACTATGGCACCCACACCCTCAAGAAACACTTTTCCGTAAGGAATCCATGAGCATGATCTTCAAATACAGTTAATCTCTGTCCACTAAAATATCTATAATGATTGACACCTGAGATAGTTTGAAACTATAGGCGTAGTTTTTCTTAAACATACTGCACACTCTGAATCCATCTGATGATAACCCTTAACAAAATCTGAATCATGAGATTTGCTTGATACACATATATCGAATTCTTTTATTTAATGAATCAACCTAGATTGTAACTAGGAAAATATAGTTGTTTAAAATACATTGATTCAAAAGTCCTGTTACTGATTTCAGCAGAGGTTCACACTATACATCAAGATATTGGATACTGCCAAAATTGTTGATTGCTGTTCGTTGAGGACGTACATTATCGGAACAAGTTGTGAACTTTGTTCCATGGAAATAAAGACTAAATAGATCTCCTGTGCAGTTGTTCTTTAGCGTTTCTAAGTCAGATAAATGAACATCACCCATTGTTTGATTATCAGTATTAATCTTCGAACCATCTTTTATATCCTTATCTGTTAATAGCTGACGCTCGGCTAGACAAGTATTCGGAAGTATTTGGCTATCACTTGAATTTAAAGCATTTTCACCACTAGACTTACTCATATTGTCATTAGTATTATTAGTAGCAGGGGTCTGTGCTAGAAGCTTGTTCCTAAGAGTAGAGGTAATACACGTATCTGTATAGGAGACATAGAAAAGAAGGAAAAACGCTTACTGTTTTTGTTGAATTATTTTTTCAAAATACTGAATGTATCTAGGCATTGTGATGATATTGAAATAATCATTAATTTTTCTTATTATGTAGCTTTCTGCTTGTTCGTCACACATAACTAAGTTTATGTCGATTACTTTACAATCCGTTCTCTGCTTGATTGATTTTATTTGGAAGATCGTACCAAATATAAATAAGACCTCTTTCTCGTCAGTAATCTTACTAAAATGTGAAATTGATGCAAAATATTTGCTTCTTCGTATTTGATCGTCATTCAATTTAATATTGAATAGGACTGATTTATAAGCTGGCAAACTAGTTCCATATCCAGAAAAAAATAGAGCAGAATCACGATCAGTTGTAGCAGACAAAAATGTAGTAGCCGAAATAAATCTATTGATGTTTGCTTTTAGGTCTTTAAATTCTTTTAAATTCATTAATTGGCCTCGGTATACGGTTTTTGTTTGTTCTGGAATGAATAGAAAATGTTCGGGTTGGACTTTTGTTAACTGTTCATACAAATCTGTAATATATATTCGGAAATCTAATATATCGCTAATATTACCAGCCCGCAACACTGTGTTAACCAGCCGATATAAAAACGAATCTTTTGTATACCATGCAATTGCTTGATCAGATTGATAGTTTTTTTCGAAGTCATTGATTTTAACTAGTTCAGATTTGTTGTTAGCATAATATAAACGACATTGTTGCAACATTTGTTTGTTAAGCGAATCACATTGTTGCAGTGACATTAGCTGAAGTATTTTCAATAGCTGTAGCAGAATGATATTAGAAAAATCATCTAATTCTTCTACTAATTTTGGGCTATTTTCTCGAGTGGTTACGGTTACACCAACTAGCCACATATTTACCTTAATTTCTTCAACAGAATTCAACCAAAAGAGACTTCCAGGATAAAATAAGAATGTTTGTTCGTCTATGCACACTCCATACTTTCCAATATAAGCAGCTGGTTTGAACGCTGTCTGATTCGTATCGAATTCAATCTCAATTATTACTGAACAGAGAGATACATCAGAATAACCATCACCGGAAAACGCAGAAGCAACGTTACCATCACGACTTGATGATAATAATGTATTACTTGAAACAAGGGAACCTACATGTTACTTTAACTGTTCTAGTTCTGTCTTATACATTAATTGACCTCGATAAGTAGTACAACGTGAATCGAATTCTTTGTAGTTCTTGTATATATAATCGAGCTGATTACGAATGTCAACCAGAAAAAAATCGAAATAGGATATAATTTGTACGTTGTCTGTTCGAAGAGCAGAGTTTAATACACGATACAGCCACCAGTCACGATTAAACCATAACACTGAATCCTCTGGACGGTAAAATTTGTCAAACTCTTCGATCTTTTGTATCTCACATGCGTTTTCCGAGTAAACCGATTTCAAGTGTAGAATAAGTTGTTGTTTTGATGAATCTGCTGCTGAAGTATGTAGTAAATCCAGCAATAATAGAAAACAATTAAATCTTAATTTTTGCGCATCTAAGCATTTCATTGTTGATCCTACAGATGTTTTCGAGTATTCCGACAAATCATAGCGTAGTGATTTTAAAAGAACGTCAATGTCTGTGAAATATCCACCATTATGTTGAAATTTCTTGGCCCATGGTGCATATTTACATTCCAATTTCGGTTCTGGTAAAAATATGCATATACGTACATTGTCTGATAATGGATAAAGTAAACAGGAATCTAATTGGTCAAGTATGCCGTCCACTATCAAGAAACATAGTCGGTCTCCTTCATTCATTGATGATAGGTAAGAAGCACATTCATTTACATCGTGAAATATTTTCGTATGATTAATGACTTCCCGTATACGTGCAATATTTTGATAGTATTCAGACGTGCTTTGATTTCGTGTATCAAGCCAAATAGTGGTGACTTCGTTATTTATATTTACGTCACATTGCTGATTATTGAAATCCCAGACAATGCTAAATGTTTGTTCACCACATTGGTCTCTAATGTTCAAAACAGAAGCATAGAAATGCACTTGAACTGAAGCTGAAAATTAAGTTCTGTATTTTAACTAAGTGGCTGCGGCAAAAAACAAAACCCATCTCGAAATAGAAGACTTCCCTTTCATATCACGTTTGAGCGTTAAAAGTTTCAAAACGTTTCTTCTTACACGAAATAGATTTTTGTCAAGGTAGTCCTCTAATAGGTAGAAGGATGAGAAGTTAATTCAAATCCGGTATTTCATGGGAAAAAAAAAGAAGATACATGCTTAATGACCCCACTCTTAGGCTTGTTGATATTTTACAAAGGTGTAGTGTAACGAGTAATGTATTCCATAACGTTTTTGCCACTTACTCAACTTGTTGTGCCATCATAAATAGATTTAATTATTGGAAATGATTTGTCTAGTAGATATTAAGATTATTCCCCACCAATTATTTGCAAAACAAGTCGTTGAAAAAAGTCAAAATATGAAAAGAAAAATAATAAAGTGCAATAAGTGCTTTATTGATATAAAATTGGGGTATGGGTGCGATAAATATATGAGAAAATGCATATCTATACCAAAACACTTAGTGGTTTTAAACTTTGATCTTTCGAATGCTGATAAAAAAAGCTACCATGGATTGATCCTGTGGTCGATACATTGGAGAAACCCTCGGTTCGCTCGTGAAAGGTCTGTTAGAAATCTATATTATAGTCATCTTTGATTGAAAAGAAATCATACAGGTAGTTTGATCCCTATTGCAATTGAGCATAATGGGTACTTCGAAGTAAATCTAATCCAAATGATAATTCAGCTTCGCTTCAATTCGACATTGCTCGTGCGGTGTTTTTTAGAAGGTTGGAGAAAACCAAAGCATGTGGGAAATCAACTTGGGCATTTGTCGATCATATATGTCAAACTTGAAAGTTGAAAATTTCAACTTCAGTCGAATTCAAGTTTCAAGTTTGACACTACTGCACTTGTGGTATAGGCATACGAAAATAATGAGTGAAAAATTCTAGATATTATCTTTTACTTAAGCTAATAGCAGTTGTAAATTATTATACAAATAAAAGATTTTTGTTGCTAGCAAACCTGATGCTCAACTATAGTTTCTGCATATTGGTGCTTTCTATCTTTGCCAGTTTTCATTGATTGAAGCCATCATTCATCAAACAGATTTACAATGCGTGGTAATGTGTCGTATTCGTACCAGCTTCGCACTACTAGAAAGAGAATGGCAAAGATTGTGGCACGTGGTGTATATGCACCACTATCTTACAGACAGAATTAAAACTTGTTTGTGCGTCTCATCTTCCAACTCAAGTGGAAAAGAACACCTTTCGTTTTCTTGGAACTTTGACTCAAAATTTACATCCACTTACGTTCTATTTTTCCAAGTAACATCGTAATCACAACTGATATGTGTCACAAAGTTAATTTTCCCTCATA
>CAJNYU010002116.1:0-21237 GCA_905331475.1 Rotaria socialis
GTTTTCATTATTGCTCCTAGAAAATGGGTGTTCGTGAATATAACTCTACACGCTGTGGGTGTTCGTAAAGATGACTTATATGCGATCTCACAAACTTGGCTGTTCGCGAAAATTAGCAATACCCGCGTGCTTATGTTCATGTGTGTTTAGAAAATTTTGACGGCCAGTGTTGTTTTTCGCTATTTTTGCATGCTTTTGTAGAGCTTGAAAAGTTCTATCAAATCATACTAATATCAGCTAGACTAGCCACTTTTTGCTTGATGAAAACTCTGATCACAATTAACGATTAAACTCAATGTGCACGCAACATTCATGGACTGATTTCACTGGCTTAGTCACGGAAAAACCAAGCTTTCAAGGGATAGTGTACTAAAAACATTGTTTATAAGAGTTCTAGACACGTACTATCATATTTTTTCGAGGGAGCCGATTTCTCCACAAAACACCCACCCTCCTTTTCGTTAGACGTTACTCATGGCTTTTGCAATACAAAGCATTTTTTTAGAGTCCTATGATCAATTCAGAAAAAATAAAATGACCAGGAAGACCTCATTCATCTGTTTAGTTCACTTCTATTAATGTGCAGTCACTAGAGCTCTTCAAAACAGCGACATATACCGAGAAAACGACCTAGAAATTATAATTTTTATCAGAAAGGTTACTATTTGTTTTTCTTTTGAAGCCTCTTTTAGACTTCTTTCATGGATTTAGCAGAAAAAATGCTATAAGAGACCTCATTTATACGCCTGATTCGCTTCTATTCGTGTAAAACCAGCGAACTCTTCAAAGAATTGACATGTACCGAGAAAACGACCTCGAAGTCACAATTTTTATCAGAAAGGAAACCATTTTTTTTTGATGAAACACGTTTTTTTTTATCTCTGTTTGGTCTTTTCGGCGAAAAAAATTGAGAAAGAAAACCTTTTCGAGAAAAGTGGTAGGATTCCCATGGACTTACCCATTATTAATTTTACATCACAATCACAAATATCAAACGATAATCGATTGAACTCAATTGTTGAATATCCTTATCTTATTTCGCTTTATCTAGGAAAATCTCATATTGATTATATGGAACAGTTTCTTAATGAAACAAAAACACATCTAACTCGACTAACGGAATTAATTGTCGATTATGATCAATTAACAGTAGTAACAGATAATTTTACAAGAGATGCAACACGACTCAATTGTGCTAACGTGAAGAAAGAACGATTAGAATTATGCTTATTTTCCTGTTGTAACGTTGTCATGTTTTGACTAGTTTAATAAAATAAATAATAAAATAATGTTAATATTAATTAGTTGTTTTAGTCGAGTAAGAGTAAGCAACAATTATTAGTCAACAGAACGAAGTCAACTATTGCACGATCTGAACTAATTACTACAAACATGTGTTCAAAGATCAATATTGATTGATTTCGCAGTTCTAATGCATAAAATTAAATGCTAAAAATCGCTACTGACTAAAGAGATCCTTTATGTTTTCATTTTAATTATTTCGAAATGAGAAAAAGCTTTAAAAAAAGGTTGTCTTTTTGTAGAAAGTTTTTGTAAAAAAGAAAACAAAACATAAGAGGAAAACAACTGCAATGAGATTTTTTTATTGAACATTAAAAAATGAGCTGTTTTTCCCTTGCTTCCAACGCACAACACAGGTTCATGTAATGATAAGATGTAGGAAGAGTGTGGAAAAGCACCATGCATACCTTTTGTTCACTTAATACATTCATCGTCAACATCGATTGTTCTTTATGAAGTACATAATAGATAATCGAAGGTTTTTTTCATTTATTAATATCTGATGGTAATCACTACAACAGATACGAAACCTGATGCTATCAGCCAGTCAATAGTTTTAATACAAAGCAATTAAGCATACAAGAACAAAATTATCGATCATATCCGTGCATTATTAGTTCAAAGTTCTTGATATCCATCTGAGACATACTAAGGTAGATAACTTGTAATAAAAAATATTACATACACACATGGAAAGTTCTTCTTCATCACTTCACTTCGTTCCATGCAGCCGTCAGCTAGTTTCATATCTCTTCTGAGACAGTCATTTATGATTGACACATAGAAAAAGAAACATTTTTCAGTGAAACCCTTTCTAAATTTACCTATGAATCCAAACAAACAATTTTTCGATGCTATAATGAACTATAAAGAACGGTCGTCAGTCGATTGAAAATAATTTTCATTCACATTACGGGAGAGACTGACTCAACGTCGATATTATAAATGTTCTATAGCGTCCTACTATGCAGTGTTTATACTGAAGGTTTTTCTCTCTTCATCTTGAACTCTTTTAGTTTGAATTATATGTTAAATGAACGCTATTTTTCTCTCTTATCGAATGGCTTAAAATATGTCTGACAAAATATTATTCTTTTCGTTTTCTTTTTTTTTCGGTGACACTGTTCATTGGTGCATATTATATGAGGGCATCCATGACCAAATAGTTTTTCTATCATGCTTTGCTAACAGCGATTCATTTTCAATTATAAATCATTTAATTACTCTTTCAAAGCCAGACAAAATGCTACTAGTACACTGAGGTTCATTTGTAGCTAAGACACTATTGAAATGCATTATATTCCTGAGTACCAAAATTGTCTTTTTCGATTGATATTTAATCGATTTTGCCTTTCGGTGATAAGAGTATCTTTACTGACACCCGTATCCATTTACATCCTTACTTGCACACTATCATACGCAACTGCTATTCATTGATCTATCTGTCTTTACACAGGATATTACGATGCAGCATTCATAAGTTGAAATGAATTTGAAACGCAATTTTTATGTTTCGCTTGAGATAGAAACATATCAGTTTCATTAAGACACTAGAAATATGACTTTAGTTGAAACTACTGTTCATTTTGTTACTATTATACCATAGTCATGATATTCTTCAAACGAGTGTTAAACAAGATGACACTATTTGGATGATGACATTTTCTAACTTAGCAGACTTAAAATTGAAATCTCATTTAAAAATAATACTTTTAATGAATGCTTTTTGAAGATGTTTATGATTGCTTGCTTGAAGATTCTAGTGCAGTACTGTTTTTTGTGTACTCAAAGCAAAAAGAATACACTACTAAAATCGGTCAGTTTGTCCGTCCGTCCGTTTATTCGATAACTCTTCACAATTACATTCGATTGAGCTGAAATTTTGTGCACAAAATTGTCTCATCAATATCTAGGTCGAGTTCGAAGATGAGAAAGATCCGTCAAGAAATGGCTGAGTTATCGAAAAAATTGTCATTTTTGATCAGACCATCCCTGAGGGGGAGTACAGAGATTTTTCAAGAAAAAAGCTTTTCTCAGAATTATCCACAACATATAAAAATCGACTCGGTTTTTAACGCTGATTCCGAATCTGATACTAGTTTTGAACTAAATCATAGCTTTCTAACGAAACATCGCCTGAAAAAGGTTTCAAAATGCATAAAAACTGCATCCAGAAACCAAAGTGCCTAGTTTCTCATGATAATTTTGGCGTTCAGACATTCGAGAATGACTCATATATTCCATGTACTTTTTGCAGTACACATAACTCTCGGATGAAATCCGAAGTTTCCACATCTTTTCATTACATTACCAATTTGGTTATGATACTTATTTTTCGAACATGCGTTCACTTACGGCACACATAATGAAAGATTCAAAACGAAATTAATATCGAGAATAGGATATGTAGATGGTGGTTTATATTTTACACCGTAATAAAAGAGAGTAGCTATGAAAAATTTCGAATATCAATTCAATAAAGATTTGAAAGACTCTTTTCTAGAGTATTCGAAAATTCAAAATCAATGTATCACAAAGTCAATCCTCTCTATTCATAGTCAATGATGTGCTTGTTGGTAAACAATCATCTATTCATCCTCTTACTTTATTCAACAGTGTGACTTATGTTACATAAGGTTACTTGCGTTTTATGTCTTGCTGTTATCTCACATTTAATAGTTCAATAATCTAGTAGAATTTAATGATAGATTATTTAATCCAACTGAGATAACTTTATTTCTGTGCAAGAGAGAGAGAATATTCGAATCTAATGAAAACAATTTTTAATTAAAATTGATTAAAATCTAAAACAAAATGGTATGATCAAAATCATGATTACAAGTCGTAGTGCTTTGTCAAAAATTCGAGACTGAAATCTGTTAATATTGTTTTGTAAATATGATAATGATGCACATAAATTTAACTATGATTTTTGAATAAATTTCATGAGAATGAAGTCTAAATGAATGAAAACTAGTAGCAACTTTGATTTTCAAACATTATTCTTTGATTAATAACTGGGAGGATGACTTCTTTGGGATGAAATGAAACAGTTTAAGATGAAACCTTTTTTTCATTCGACAGGATCTAGCAAGACCAGAGTATGAGTGTGGGTGTCATTCAAGATCAATAAGGATGTGTCCGTATGATGTAGATTGAAAAAGTCATTACCAGACCTGCATCTGTAATGTGCCAATCACATTCTGCGGCGGTTTTGAGAAGTGTTCAATGTGCTCCGGTTGGTTTCTGACTAGGGGTGCCACTTTAACTTAACATTTTGTTAAAGTTAAAGTAAGTTTTTCATAGAAATTTTATTTTCCCGTAAAAACACTATTTCTTCCATCAAAAAATATTTTTTAATAAAAAAATAGCCTTTTCTATATGAACATTGTTCTTTTATGGCAAAATTAATCTTTTTAGGAGCAACGAGTTTTTGAAGAATACACTTTAAACTTTAACTTTTATTAAAGTTAAAGTATAAAATACCCTTATTTTCACTTCACTTTAAACTCAAAGCTAAAGTAGGTATACTTTAACTTTAACTTTAAATTATGGTACTTTAATTTTGAGTTTAAAGTTAAAGTTAAAGTAAATTAACTTGAATCTTAACTTTTAAAGTTTAACGTTTTACTTTAACTTT
This sequence comes from Rotaria socialis, assembly GCA_905331475.1. Lineage (NCBI taxonomy): Eukaryota > Metazoa > Rotifera > Eurotatoria > Philodinida > Philodinidae > Rotaria > Rotaria socialis. The sequence goes on from CAJNYU010002116.1 coordinate 4,943, forward strand.
AATTTTAAAGAAAAGTTAAAGTGTCACCCCTATTTCTGACAACATTGTGACAGGCGCAGTCGCATTGCTTCATTACTGTTTAATTGGCTGTATAGTTCTTAAAACATTTTCATCTAGTGCAAGGCTTGGAACAGACTGATCGGTAAAAAATGTTGATTTAACCAGCGAAACACTTGCATGCTTAAATGTATTAATCAATCGCCTAGTAGTTCTATCCATCTACGTTAATATTAAAAATGAAGGAAGAACTCTTTCCATTGTTTTCATTTACTAATTCACAAAAATTAATATCGAACAGCATCTTTATTTTGTGCTGCCATAATTTTCTTCGATGATGATATAATTTCTTAACAAGTATTCATAGTTTTGATGTTTTCTTATATTAAATCATTATAAAACACAATTGCAAGGCTTCGCAATTCGTAGAAGACTGTTACTGTTGATAGGAAGACAAAATAAGATAATGAAGGAACTTAAAAAAGAAAAACATCTGCTGGAGTCGATAGCATCACGAATTTTATAATGAAGAAAGTGCCATCAGCTTTCCTTGAATGTCGATGCTGGATGTGGGTGTGAGGATGTGAACTTGTGTTTTGGTTCTCCATACATCCACACACACACGTCCAATTCTTTCTCGATCATATGGTTCATGACTCTTTTGTAGCGTTGCTGTTCTTTAAGGAAAACTTCAAAGTGGTTTAAGAGGAATATCTCATGTTATTTTTGATGAAATCTGTAAGCATTTTATGCTAAGATAATCGATCAATACTGTTGATATAAATCAACGCGATATAAATATTGTTTTTATTGACTTTATTTCGTAATATGCTTAATGCTTATCTTCAATTAAAAGTTATTCTAATGTCTGGTAGGTATGTTGAAATATTTGAAATAAATAATCTATTTAAGTTTGATTATTTAGCAACAATTGATGCAACTTTAGTTGGTCAATAATAGAAATTGAAAGACGAACATTTGATGTGAGCGAATATTTTCTTGAAGATATTATTCAATTACTTAATTTACAACGAATAAATTCAACATCAACAACGAGAAAATAAAATATAACATTGCAACTCTATTTATAATCAGGAAAATATAAGTGAAATTCTTTGCAATGCACCAATGATACCCGATTAAAATTTAAACGTTTTATATTAGCACAATTCCAACGTGTTGCGTCACGTGTAAAGTCTTCTGTGACTTCATCTATACATGAGTAGGGAATTGTAAGATTAATAAGATGCAGCAAAAGCATGTTGATATCAACTAAAAGTTGTTCTGCAATATTAATATTCCCAAAACATATTTCGATATGCGTGAGATGAGGAAATACAATAACCGACGACATTTGATTATTCTTTTTTGCTTCATGTGATGGTTTATAATTTCGTGGTTTGTGGTTGAAAGCGATTAGATCAGTTAGACGTGGAAAAGAATGAGCAATTCGATCATAGATTTTGTGCTTAAAGGGACAAAAAAGATCCGGCAACGATATAGCACGAACATTTGTAAATAAACCTCCAGAAAATGTACTTCTAATAGCCCTCATGACATTCATCCTGTATGGAAGTGAATATATGTGAGATCGAGCCATTCCATCTGGATATTGATCTAAGTAAAAATCAACTTGATGAAATTTCCCATTGAGAAAAGTGCATCGAATGTCTTCATATAATTGATCATTAACATAAGCAGTGACGTTAGTACGAGTGATAATATTAAAGCTGAATGTTTGAAGTTGAGGCATATAGTCTGGAATCTCATTCTTGAGATAAATTCCATCCATAAATGTCGATCGATTGGTAACAGTGAGATATAATGTAAGTTGCTCGAGAGTTATATCATTCGACAAAGAAGCGGCACAGCGGGACAATCATATTTATTAGTTCGATTGTATAAAGTTAGTGAGAAACATTTGAGATGCTATATATATCCTTTAAAAAATAGCCTTCTTTTATTAATAGAAGCAAATATTCTTACTGTATTATTGATAGATGATAAAATGAAATTGGAAATGAAATCAATTCTCACAATGAACGTGCGCAGCTGACTGAGACGTCCATTCAGAAGTCATTGACAATCGTCGGATGTGCGCACTTTGATACGTAAATTCACAATAGTTGACGAAAAACAATTTTTTGCAGATAAATCATTGAATGTTAATACTGGATGAAGCCATCTCGAGCTTTGACCAAAATCCAAATATTTTAGGGTTGTTAATAGAGCAAAAATACGTTGAAATATATGTAGTCTCAAGTTGTTATATGATCTTGATTGAGTATCATCGATCAAGACAACAAGTTACGTGATATGTTTTTTGAAAATAAGAGCAAAATGTGATTCGCCCAAAAGAATCTTTAAAGAATGAATATGTGTCTTATTTATAGGATATTGTTTATAAAGAAAAGTATTTTCTAGCTGCCAAAGCTCGCATTGCTAACTACTGCGTGAGATTGATGAGAGTAAGTTTATATAATCTAGGATAATCACCAGCGTAAAGAATCCGTTCCATAGAAAATGATTCAAGAATGAGTTGTTCAACAATATAGTGTATTTGCAGTAATATATCCAAACAAAATCGATCTAATATTTGATCAGATACTGAAAAATTGACTTCGTCACAATTTGTTTATAGCAATTCAATAGAACGAGTATAAATCTCATCACGTATTAGTTTATCGAAACTTCTATTAACATTTAAAAATGAATAACCTGTGTTAACTTTATTCAATTTATTCCAAATAATAAGAATTATGTGCGTCGGTAGATTCGTAATATTAACTATCGAACGATTCATGTTTGTTTCGAATAGAAAAATCGTTAATCACATGAGCAAAGTAATGCTCAACTATTCGTATATATATACAGCATGATTCACTTATTTTTACTCACTTTCTTCAATTTGCCATATTTCTACAAGAATTCAGACGTTTATGATTTCTAGATGATAAGATAAAGTATTTATTACTCTACCCAACTTTATAGTTTTCTTTTGATTTATTTTATATTTTGATAAAAAAATCAGAAAATTTCCGGAGCTAAGTAAATAAAACTTTTGCGCAAACATACTTCACTTGAACTAAATTCAATTCTTGCGAAAATTGCTTTAGTTCGAAGTAACAGTAATACGGCAAACTTAAAGTTACATCAAGTAATGAATGAGACTGTTTTGATTTTGAGAAAAAAATTCAATATCACTGTTGGAATTTGTACACGTTTGCAGCACTAAATTTTCAATGCTAATCGTACTACGTCGAATTTACTTATAAAGCTTTCTAACTAGACCAAGCCAAAATTGCATGAATCAATACAGGCATTTTTTTATTTATCTGACTGTTTCTTGATAGAAAAGTTTGAAGTAGTTAGGCGACTAAAAGGTGCCTCACAAAACTAAATAACTGAACTTTTGCGAAAACATTTTATCAGAAATTCACTAAATTTTCAGTGAAACTGAAAAATAGGCTGGCTGACAAAGAATACTTTGATAGAGAACTGAATTCTCTAACTAGCTGTATCAAAGCAAAAGATATTCATTACTACAATTCATTGCAATTGCTCAAATTACTTAAAATATTTCTGAATTCCGCAATAAAAAAACATTTTTTAAATCTTCTTCTGGGAATTTATTGATTTTCTTCATCAAGATATGAAATAAATCGAAGGAAAATTATACATTTATATAGAGCAATCGATGCTCTATCTAGAAATATAGAAACCAAAACCTTCTGAAGTTTTGTGGAAATACAGCAAATTGAAGAAAATGAGCAAAAATAAGTGAATCATGTATGGGCAAAATTACAATACTACTCTGCAATTCCAATTTTGTGAATAACATATATATATATCGTGTCGACAAAATTGCAATATAGACAAATTGCGAATTCGTCTAGGCAAAGTTGAAACATTAATTTTGACTAACATTTTTTCAGACAGGATTGTAATTAGTTCCGTTATTTGTACACTTCAGATACAGTTCTCATCCTCGCTCACAATATTGAATGATATAATTATTTAACATTCGAATTAGCAAGAACGCTGCTTTTACAGCGAATTAGAATCAGAATTCCAATCTTGCATAGAACATATAAATGTATACAGGTTAGGATGAAGAATCAGAATAGTATAGGAATATTCAATTAAAATAAAAGCCATGATTTATCGAAATAATATTTCAAATCGAATTCATTAACATTAGGAAACAATTATGAATAAAATTCTACTTTAAATAAAAACATAACCTTTCATTGAAATAAAACTTTACTAAAAACTCATATTCTACGGAATATAAGAAAGTCGCTAAGCATCACAAAAATGAATTGATCTGTGATTGATGTTCACTGCTATAAATTCAATCAGATGGTATTTTTTTATCAATAATATTAATTGTTTATCAAAAAATTGTTTTTAACAGAAATTACAAAACAAGTCAAAATATAGAAAAAAAAACAAAAGATATGAAAAAGTTAGTTTTAATAATAATAAGATCAGCTTTCTTTTGGAAATCAATTATATCCACCATTACTAACTCGATAATTCTTTTTTTTGGTTTATGCAATATATTTATTCATGACATCCATTTATATAATTCTTTCAATAGCTATCACTATTGTTAATCCATCTTGGTTGATAAGACGATATTTGTCGTAAAGTATCAAAACTAGCTGGCACAGATGGGGTCTATCTGGATTTTTGACGACCGCTACCGGTATCGGTCTGAAATTCGTACCGGCACCTGTTCTATCTCCGGTATCTGGTGTTGATGGATGTGGGTGATCTCTTCACTTGTACATGAGCCCACACCCGCACACATATATGCTCAAAATTATATGCAACATACCATTTCTCAGAGAAATGTTAGACATTGATCATTCTCTATTTTCCTTTTTGTACTTAATTATTATGAGTTTTGACGTTCGGAAAATTGTAGGAAAGAAAAAAATATTCTCCAATGGAAAATAATATTTTCTTCAAATTTTCTTTTCTTTCTATGAAAAAATTGCAGCGTTTAATTGAAAGAAACTAAAATTTTGAGACATACATGAATACAAAATCTGATTTTAATGATATCAGCATAGTTAGTTTTTTTCACTAGATAGATTCCAAAAAAGAGAACGTCTCGAAATGATCAATTAAGTTTTGATCGCAACACACTCTATAGACGACATAGAATTAACAATGTTTATATTAAACATCACAGTTAAGTTTGTCGCTTTCCACTCATACAGTTAAGCAAAGATCGATTCAAGAAAAACCTTTCATCGTAACAATATCTTTTTTTCCAATACACAACACTACTCACTATATTCGTCTATAGTTAATACGCTAAATTATACATGTACAGACACATCATCGTGAATCATATCAACTAAAAGTACCCGGGTAGCTTTTGAATAACTTTTTTTTATTTCTCCTCCATAAAATAAAACCATACGCACAAACCTATACGCATATATACAAATGTACATAGACAAACAAATAAATCTATATAATAAATCTATCTTATACGACAATGAACTGTGGATGATATAAATGAAGAATTATATAAATTTTTCTAATTTTTTTTTAATAACTTCAAATGTTGATGATGATTGAATTGAATCATCTATTAAATTTAATAAATTTGAATAATATTTATTATTTTGTTGTAGAGCTTTCCATAATGTTAATGTTTGTGTTGTTTTATCTATAAAATATTCAACTTTTTGAATTGATTTCATCTTCAATTGAACATTATTATCATTCATATACATGATGACATGTAAAGCAGATTTAAGATCAAAAGTACGTTCATAAGCATAGAATTGAGATTTTATTGAATCCAATGGTAAATTTGAAATGAAACGATGAAATTCGTGTCCACCAAATGCGATCGTACCATTTATTGGTAATTGTTTTGTTATTTCATCTTTTTCATATTTACTTGCGAGACCAAAATCGATTAATTTCAATTGTTGAATATGACCATCTAACATTAAATTTTGTGGACTTAAATCACGATGAATAACATTACAATCATATAAATATTGAATTATATCAATAAGCTGTTTTGATTGAATTAATGGTAATGTTTTTATAGATTCCAATTCATTTTTAAATAATAAAACATTTTCTAAATATCAAACAAAAATCTTTCATTCGAGTTATGCATAATTGCCATTTACTCTTTCAAAAGTCACATCCATAAAATCTTTCATTTTATCAAAAACTAAAACATTGCCTTTCTTTTTTTTTCAGTAAAATAATTCTTAATTTTCCTAACGATGAAAAGTATTATTGTAAACACATAGTAGATCTTTCATCTAGATTAAAATGTATTCTCAAGATTAAACATAACTAAGTCTACAAAAAAGAAAATAACACTGATTCATTTTCAATAAGTTTCTAGTCGATGATCTCTAGGCATCAAATCAATTTTCTTTACAATTAATAATCTTTCCTATTAATTATATGCAATCTTCTATGTTTGATGATTTGCAGATTTCTTTTTTTTATAATAATAAAACATCCAATAGACAGCCCAATTCATTATTAGATTTCTATTTATTCTCTAGAAATATAAGGACAACTTCTAGCTTTTTTAAACCGTTCAATTTTAATTAATTATTCTTCAATATTCTCTTCCGTTAATCAGATCTTTTTTTAAGCAACCATTTCTCTCTTTTTATTGATTATGTAAATGATATTTCACTTCAATTATTTTTCTTAGAAGAATAATAATCTTTTTCACTTTTAGTTAGATATTTTTCATCGAAGAACTAATCAATTCTAACATTATGTGATTTGATGCATCTTATCGAATTCTATTTCCCTTTATATTAGATTTTACCTGCAGGTGATAAATGTATAATATCTTCAAAAAATAAATAAAATTTATTTGAAATATTCAATCGCTTCAATTCGTTTATCATCTTCATTTCATTTAAATATAATAATGAATATTCATTTTGTCTACATATTTTAATAACATAATGTTCAGGATCATCGATACAAGTATTGCTTTCAGTTTTTTCTAACAAATAAACATTCGACGTTGAACCTTTTCCTAATTTTTTTTCAATAGAATACCTATTTGGTAATAATATATCAATATAACTTATATTCAATGTTGTATATTCATAAAAGTCTTTCTGCATTATTAAAAATTTTGTAAATATAATCCACGTCTCTTTATTCAGAGAAATATTTTTTGATTGTCCAATTATTGAGGTATTCGTGGTCAATATATGCATTGACGGTGTTACGTCAAATAAATAATCAAACGTATTCAATGTTGGACTTTCGAAATAATCATATAAACAAAAATTTGAATTTTTTTGAACATAAAAAAATTTAATGCACTTGATATTCGTTAAAAAACCATAGATTTTATTACGGCGTTGCTTATTTAGCAAGAGTTGCAAGTATGTTAATATTTCATTTCTTGCTTGTGTATCATCGATAGATTTCGTTGGCTCTTTAACGTCGCCAATAATGACCACAAAATCTTGAAGGTAATTGTCTTCTTTTTTAATATTGACATTGATATCATTGAAGATAAATGTACAATCAGGTGACTTTCCTTCTAAATATTTTTTATTTTGTGTATTCAAATATAATAATGAGGTTCTTTCATGAAGAATGCGTAATAATTTCAACATTAATTGATCAAATTCATTTTGATATTCATTTTCAATTTTTTTTTACACACGATAAAGCATTTCCCATGTAATCTTTAATACAATTTTCTATAGATTCATTAAAATGATTGTTTTCCTGTAACATGAAATTGATGTCGAACGGGCAAATGTTTTTTTTAATAGAATCATTGTCGATATCAGTATCGAATGAGCATTCTACGAAACTATCGTCGGATGATGATGACTCATTTTCAAATGATCTTTCCATTGGTTTTCTTAATTCATCTTCATGGATTTTTATAATTTCTAATTTTTTTCTCTTGGTCTTTTCTTGTTCTTGTATTCGTTTTCGTTTCGTTGCTTCTTTTTCTTCTATTAATTTTCGTTTCATTACTTCTTTTTCTTCTATTAATTTTCGTTTCGTTGCTTCTTTTTCTTCTATTAATTTTCGTTTCAGTGCTTCTTTTTCTTCTATTAATTTTCGTTTCATTGCTTGTTCTTGCTGTTTAATTTGTTCTTGAACAATAAGTGATTGTAATGTTATTATTTCTTTAGTTTGACTTCGATCATCACCAACAGTCATGTTTTGGTTTTGCGGTTCGATCTAGAGAGAAAAAAACGATTATTAATGAAGCCTCTTGGTGATGTGTTATATGGAACTGATATATTCGTTATAGGCACCAATATAACACTGGTTGTTACAGGTTGTAATGGAAGTGACGTAAGCTGGAAAGCGCCGACTTTTCTTAGGAAATATATGTGAATTTTACGAAGTGTACATGAGAATCGATATTGAATGATTGTGCTCGAATATCTTTTTGCTATGGAACAGTGTCGTTTTAACAAAGAATGAAAAGTTCAGAACTATTCGCACGTTCCTATTATATATGAGCACAGGAAATGTGTTCAACTTTTCCTTTAGTTCAACAAAAGAAAAACGTGAATATGGTCAAGTTCCTTTAATACTTCACATTACATAATTCAATTTATTATTGATTATCCTCTGGTGTTTGTTTCAAGTAGCGCAAGTCCATTTTAGAGAAAATAACACTCAACACGTTTAGTATTACCTGGTAAATAATGTGGAGCGAGATGTTATTTTTTGCTCAACAAAACTAACTGTATCGGGATATGTGAGTAGAATGACTGACCTGGTGTGTATGCATTAGACTATATTATTGCTGTTTCTTTTATCGTTTTTCGACTAATAAAAACTATCAAAAATAACGATGTCGCTAATGAATAGAAAGATGAACTCTCTTTATTCTTCAATGTTGTCCTATTAACGATGATTATTTAGTCTATATTTATACTGATCTCTATTTGTCAGCCTGTTCATGACTAACTTAATACTTGTCTTTTTTTCATATTTCTAATCTTTTCTTTTAAATAACCAAAACAAATGTTATATACCAGCTCGATATCAGTATGCTTGCGTTCGTGCGAATAATTTCGTTTTGTTAGTTAAATATAGTGTTATGCTAGGTTTGTACCGTGCCATAGTGTAACAAATGCATTCTGCGAAGTGAGTCAAATAAAATAAAAACTGTTTAACGGCGAATAGCAGTTTAATATAGAATAAACTTACTATGAGGCTTCAATAGTGGACAAAAAACATCTGTGTTGCTCTCTCTCTCATTTTATCGTTAACAACTCTTTTCGTCTCTGAAAATAGATTTATCTTGTTTTTCTAAAATTCTACCCAGGTGAATCAATCCGATACCGAATCCCATCGAATCCTAGATTAGGATTCATTCTCCTGGGTAATCGAGATATAAAAACATGCTGATGGAATCAAAAAATTCTGTTTAACCTCTGCTTTATTGTGCTAAAACCTCTGTAGATACTGAATGAATTCGATGCCATATTTATTGTTATATGCTATAGAACAATAGTTGAATCTCATTGTGGAATATTCTTTTGGCCCTATTGAGTACATGATATTATTCCACTTTTTATGAGAAATAAATGAATAGTGGTTAAGAATTCTCACGAATATCTCGTTTCTAGACCTGTGATAGTTTTTGATCATAGAACTGTGATCTGTCACAGATCTACTAGTTTCATCAACTTCATACTATTCATATACATGTATCGTTACTCTCAAATGCTACCGTCTCGTCTGAGTCGCGTTTGAACGCAGTTAGTAGATAAAATGCATTCAAATGCGTTAAATATTTTTGGGATACGCGTTGAGATACGGTTCGCTTTTTTTCTAATTTAGTCTAAACGTGTTGTATAGAAAAACTGTGGCCAAACACGCTGCAAAATATTTTTAACCGCGTATCAATGCGTTTCATATCATACCGCGTTTGCATGCGTCGTGAAAACATTTTGAACTGCGTCTCAACGCGTTTTACTGTTAATCCACATTTCAGCGCATCGATATTGCATTTCGTGTTCACATGGGGGATTAATCACTTTTGTATACAAGGGGAAATTGTGGGCTTTTGAACTTGAAGTGACGTTAAGCTACTTGAAACTACTTTGAGCTATTTTCAGTAGTGCACTTCGAGGCATTTTCGACTTCAAATCTAATTGAACTTACTTGAAGTTACATCACAGTTGCTAAGCTATTTATTTTTATTTCGGACTATTAGAATGGTACTTTGAGCTAATTCAAGTATGTACTTTAACGTACTTTGATGTACTTTTCGACTTCAAGTCCTCCGTTCCCCCTTGTTTGTATAACTGATGTCTCAATGACACATAATGTAGGTCTAGCTTTTATGTATCTTTTATACCAAGAACAAATAAGTTTTATTTGCTTTAGCTATCAAGAAAAAGGACTTGACAGTTTTTCCTGATCACTAATATTATCGGTTATTATTTTGTTGGAGTTTCTTGGAAAATCAATTTAAATATCTCATACTACATATCGATTTACATTTAATTATTACAAATAAATCATCATGTCCCTATTTAATCAAACGTTGAAGAAATATTATTTTAAAGTAAACTTCTTGAAGCACATTTTAATGACATCAATATTAGTTCTATATGTCTATGGTTTATTGATCATATGTTCGATTAACATATCGAATAAGGCAGTGGCGGATATAGGATTTTTGAAGGGGGTGCGATTATATGTTAGAAAAACATATTCTGATGCATTCGAGGTAGTACAAACTTGTCTTTTTGTTCATTTTACTGGGAAAAATCGAAAAATTCTTCTCGAAGGGGGCGCGATCGCTTCGACGCACCCCCCTCTAAATCCGCCACTGGAATAAGGGGCCAAACAGACAGAGAAAAATGAATTAACTTAAAGTTAAATTAAGCAACGTGATTGGTGTTTCTATCTAACAACGGAAATTAGATTGGTTCATTCGCTTTTAATTCGTCTTATTTTTTTCAGTCTGTTTGGGCCCTAAGACACGACAGTATCTATTATACACAAATATTAAAAAAATAAGACATGTCTCATGTCTAACTCGGATATACACTAGACGTAAGATAGGTGGACCATTTTCTAAGATGTATGGCATTTTTTAAATAGTATTATAATATCTTTCGTTTGTCATTCAATATGAAAATTCTAAAGAAATACCCTAATGGTTTTATCTATATATATATGTATATGTATATCTACGAAGCACATTCTGAACCGCGAAATCGTATATGAAATAAGAACGAGGCTGATTTCTTTCATTCAAAATTAAGCATACTTTCCGAGACCCCACTAAATATGTAGATTTTGATATTGATTGAATGATTGGTCGAGCTCTGATCATGTATTGAAGTGAGTGACGAAGCGATAGGAAAGAAATTTTATCTTTCCATCAATTAGCGACGTGGTTATTTGAACAGTTTATTAGTCGAATAGTCATCAAACGAAAATTAAATAAACGTAAGTAGTTTGATGCATAATATGTATATATACACACACACACACACACATTCTTCCAGTAATGTAATTACAAAGAAGAAAAAAAGTCTCATCATTTTCAAAGCTGTTATCGTCACAGACAATATCAGTTGAGCAATAAAATATCGCATACTTAACATTTTTCGAAAAACCGTCTATAAGTGCATCTCTACTAAATGAATCAAAGACTTGGATTTCAAAAACAGAAATGAAGCAACAAAAAATATATTGAATTGCGGACGGTGAAGACAATGAAACCAACTGTAGCATTCATAAAGATTTTCTTCTATCGAACAAAAAAGAAACAATTAAATGTTTTCATTTTTCACATATAATATTTCAGCCATTTTTAGGATGAAAATCAAAAAGAGCTAACAACTTTTCAATATATCTGACTTTTCGTTAAAATGAAATTTTTACGAAGCAAAACAAAACATTTCACAACAATCGTCAAATATTAATTATGTGCTGCATCTGTTTCTTCTTCCTAGATTAAAATAAAAAAACGAAATATGCTTGATAGTAATCATGAAAATCAAACTATACACGTATTACAATTAAAATTACAATTGAAGCTTTCACAAGAAAAAACAAAGCAAGAAGAAGCAGCAACGAAACGAAAATTAATAGAAGAAAAAGAAGCAACGAAACGAAAATTAATAGAAGAAAAAGAAGCAACGAAACGAAAATTAATAGAAGAAAAAGAAGCAACGAAACGAAAACGAATACATGAACAAGAAAAGACCAAGAGAAAAAAATTAGAAATTATAAAAATCCATGAAGATGAATTAAGAAAACCAATGGAAAGATCATTTGAAAAAGAGCCATCATCATCCATTAATACTTTTGCATTATATTCATCATATCTCGATTTTTATAAAAACAATGTTAATAATATTAATCTGTTCGACATCAATTTCATGTTACAGGAAAACAATCATTTTAATGAATCTATAGAAAATTGTATTAAAGATTACATGGGAAATAGAGTCCATGGGGTATTCCATTTTAAACTGAATTCAAAAAAGAAAAAAAATACCACCACTTTCCGCAACACAGGGGGTTTAGGGGATCCTAGAGCAGTTGTCAACAATTCCAGCACACGACAAGGAATGCAATATCTTCACCACAGTTTCACAATAATCTCTTCAGCTTCCATACTTCTCATGGAAAACCAACAGCTAAAACAGCCAGCCGAATTCCTGACACTCCGAGAACAAGAAGTATTCAGTTCAATTCTAAATTCATATATGTATAAGTCCCCCTATGGGTAAGTTCTTTTTGGAGGGGGGAGGGGACTTAGCTGGAATACATGTGATTATGGATTTCAAGAAAACTGCTTTTGCCACATTTTCTTAGGAACGAGATTGAATTGGAATAATGAATCTAATGCCCGTGTTCAATTAAATTAAACGACTGTGGCGGATTAAGATCTGAATGTGATCGATTCCTATTGGAGTGAAAGAAAGAGAAAGAAAGAATACCCTTGCCTTGCGGCTACCTTTCAGTATAGGGTAGCTGTCCGGAGACAGTTTCAAGAGCCCGATATTTTTCCTACAACTATTACTAGCTGCAGCTCTGGACAGAAGGCCGGCCTGACTCAGAGTTCCTTCCGCTTAATTACTTAAGCTTCCCATGCATACTGACTAACCACATACTATCCACGAGGATATTTTTATGTATGTCACATGTAATCAGCGTGCTATCGGATGGGTGATCCGAGACAAAGCAGCCGTTAGTAACTTATCCAAGGTTATTCTATGGATGATGGCCCCGAGGTTTGAACACACTATCTTGTGGATATGTGCCGAACATCTTAACCACCCAGCCATAGCGGCTCTATTGGAGTGAGATGTAAACGGAAAGAACCCCGTCAGAATTCAGTCGAATCCCGCCGCATTGAGCGTGGGAATCTATGTGACTGGGCTCCAGATTCTGACAACTTTAGATCGAGGTGTGCTTGCGTTTATTCAGGGGTTACAATCAGACACTAACATCTGACATAATGCTACATCTGATCTAGTATCAAAGTTGTAGGATCCAAGAAAAAGTCCCACGAAAGTCATGGTCTCTGAACTCTTGTGTCAAGTCCGACGATCAGATTCCTGAAAGATCCTACCGTCCCGTATGATATGACTGGAAGAGTATAGGAACTCAAATGGAATGTTGACATGTTTCAATGAGTCTCAACCTAACAATTAATCTGAGATTGCTGAGACAATAATGTTTTGTGTGATCAGATCTAGTGTTAAAAGATCTTACGGCTGATTTTCGGAACTGTGGCGTAGGGATAACGCTTTATTTATTATTTTATATCATACAATGCTCCGCCTATGTCCGAAAGACAAATTTGTATTAGCAGCGAGACTCGCTGAGGAGGGAAGAAAAATATGAACGAACAAAGGAGAGGGAACCGTTGCTGGCATAGAACGGACTCTTTGATTATGAATGCCAATCCACGAGTACGAGTATAGTCACCGAATCTCCAATACCAGTAATAGTTCGGTACATGTCTGACTCATGAATCACAAGGTCTTTACTAACTTTCTTGTTTTCGAGCCTAAGAATTAAGCAACGACAAAACTATTACATTTGAGAAATCTCAGAAAACATACATTTTTTTAAGTTAACGCGGGGGGAAGATGCATTAAAAATCTGCTCTGGGAAAGATTCCCACAAATGAAAGTAATGCAGCTGGTACCGACGAGTATTTTAGAACAAGTTGATCTAAATAAGGATAAAGAGTTTCCGTGTGAATAAGTCAATCACTTTCATTACTTTTTCAGAGATAAAAGCATGAAGTTCTACGAAACGTTTTGCATTCTCATCAGAAGCAAGTATGTTGATTTCATTCAAGTAAGGAAAAAAGGCGTTTTCTATTTGTTATTCGATCTACAACTTGACTCAGCTAATGGAAAGCAGCTTATTCAGCTATCTTAGTTCGTCATATCCCGCTTTTTGTAACAAAGAAAAAGTCTGTTTTGAGAAAAGAAATAACCAAAAGAAGTATTACTCTTTTCGGTACACACAATTGTACCTTAGCTTGGCGATTAACTAGCCGTAAAAATTAGTATGCCCATTTAGAACATCCGTAACAACAAAAAGATGATGAGAAAAACGTTCATATATAAAATAAGAATCAACTGGTACGAAAATTTTGAACTAATGCTAGCTTCAGAATGAATATAAGCATAAAAACACACTAAGAAATGACAACGATAACGAAGAAGTACGTAGAAAGTGCTAGCACTATGATGACCGACGAAATTAGTGTTGCTGCCTCAAGAGGGACGATCCCTATTGAAAAAGATATAGTACTACAAGACAGATAGACAGTTTATTACGAACATGGTAATGAGATACCACGGTTGTATCATAACACATGCCCTCTGCATGCAATTAATCACTGAGACTAAGAAACAGCAAGCAATCACATTCGCCAAACAATCCCACAGTGAACTTCCAATATAACTCGAATGAATCAGTGACAAACTCATTAAATCCAATGGTTGGGTTCGGTCCGGGATCATGCAGCAGTTGCAGAATGTCTACCCAGCAGAATTCTGTGAACTTATAATATTTTTAAACAAATCAATGCTTCTACAATAAAATTCTATAGAATTCTATATTGACACGATGAAACTATATCAATTCGGTTCTTCATATGATATTAGAATTCTATTGTAGGTTGTTTGAATTCTGCTTAGAATTCTATTGTAGGTTGTTTGAATTCTGCTTAGAATTCTATTGTAGGTTGTTTGAATTCTGCTTAGAATTCTATTGTAGCTTGTTTGAATTCTGTACAAAATCTTTCATTCTCAATAATGCATGATAGTTTTCTATCTTTGATATAGATGCCAGTGTAAATTTTTCTTCTTTTCTCTCGTTTCATGATATAATCATGATCAACTATCTTTGATGTGCATATATTTCTTCTCTAGACATGAATGATTAAAAGAAGAAATCTAGAAATGAACAAGCAATCATCATTATATCCTCATCTTTTTACAACCATACTTCTCAACAGTTGACTACAATAACTCACATAAAGTCTTTCATCTATAAATAAGCATTTGAGCTTTGTGTACTGCTACTACCGATAGAATTCTATTTTATATTCTGCTGGTCTTTTTAACTTCTTCATAAGAATTTATTCTACTCACCCTTGTTTCGTATTTTATACTGATATCTGATTATAATTCTGTTACTACCGATAAAATTCTATTTTCCTCTTACGGTAGTCCGTATGTTTATATTATGCTACTTTTTCGCTGTGTGCGAAATTACAAATTCTGAATTCTGCTGGTTAGGCATTCTGCAGGCCCTCGCCGCGCGGCATTCACATCTGAGAACTTGAGGGTGTGCCATTAGACAAACGTGTTTCCGGCGCAGAGCGCCCACGTGTGGAGGTGCGTATTATGTTGTCGAAGAAGGAGGCATATGGTTTCTTACTCTTCCTTTCAGGAGTACTTATCCATTGTTGCACCGATTTTCGGATTCCATTTGACAGGAGTGATTAGTTTTCATTGAGATTCAGTGGTCGGGATCTTAACGTTGCGGCACGATGATTAGTGATACAGAAAAACTCATGTCTCCATCGACAAGGAACTCGAGTGTCCTGGTTGCATCTGATTTTATGATATTTTTTCGATACTAAATTTGTTCCGATATGAGGAATTCGATGCTTCTCAAATTGCTTTCTTCTAGGAAATTCGTATGCTTTGGGAAGATTCGGTTGATTTGGAAAGTTTAGGATTTTTGGAAGTTTTCATTGATTTTGGAAAATTTGGGATTCAGATATCAACTGAATT
>CAJNYU010002117.1:0-16785 GCA_905331475.1 Rotaria socialis
TTGAGAGACCGCTCATCTCTGACTGTTGCGATGCATTTAACTGGGATGAATGAATAATCGAAGACTTGTTCCTGACCAAGCGGCCCCTCTGACTCTTGAGAGACCGCGCACCGCTGACTGTTGCGATGCCGCTGACAAGGATGAATGAATAATCGAAGACTTGTGCCTGACCAAGCGGCCCCTCTGACTCTTGAGAGACCGCGCACCGCTGACTCTTGCGATGCAATCAACAGGGATGAGTGAATAATGGGATACTTCGGTGTTTGATTTGTGGTGCGTCGTGGCATTCTCGGTTTGAGATCAGTTTAGCCGAATGGCGGTTCTGGGAAGTTATAACAGATCTGAGAAATGTTAGGATCTATAGTGAGATGTTGTGGTTTTCGTTATAGGTGTTTTTTTTTGGCTTGTCGAAACTTTTGTAAGTAGATTTTCATTCGTGATCCGGTCGAATCGGCGCTGATCTGTTTGAGTAGTTCGTATTGGATCGGAGGGGTGGTCGGAGTAGTTGGTTCTATAGCGAGTGAAAGTGGACTATCGTAATGGTAGGTATGATGTGGGATTTTGTGTGATTAATAAGACGGAATATTACTTTGAATGTTGCTCTCTAAGTGCTGCTATATACGGCATAGCTTGTGTATTTGGGAAAGGTTAATAGTTAATGAAGGGAAAGTGGTTTTTGGAAGATGGCAACCTTCAGATGCAGCGGAAAATGTGTTTGGTTTTAAAGTTTTATGAGTAGAAGGTCGACTGTTCAGGTCGCTGGTGTTCTTAGTTGGTAATTATCATAGGTGCTTTTGTACGGTTGCATCGTTACGTTTTTGTGGACATCGCCGTTATTCTCTGTTAATGGGTATAGGTTAGTGAATGTTTTTCGAGCTTACTGGTTGATAGAAGATTGGCGGTATTTTGTGTGCTGGATGCTAGATGTATACGGTATGGGTTGCAGTTTTTGTAAAGTTGTATGTTGGATTGATGATGGGTTTTGAACAGAGTAATATCAGTTGGAGAGGAAGTCAGGTTCATTGGAATCCTTTCTTGCGTCACCACTTAACACTGTAGTTTAAAGTAGGATTAGTTTAATTTTGAGATAAAATGAGATAAAATGAATGGACTATTCTAGTTAAAAAATATTCCTATTTTAGATGGGATGATTAGTAGAACTGTGTTTTGAATTGTGATTAATATTTTATCTCAAGCTTCGAAAAAATCGTTGAATAAAGTTCTGAGATCCGATTAAAACTATTTATAAATGTGTGAAAGAAAATATATCTTAATTGTTTTGTCAATATATTCAAGCATGTTTGTTTAGAATTTTGAGACAAGGGTTTACTCAAAAAATATCTGTTCATGTAAAATGTTACATTTTGATTTTTCGAATATTATAATAAATATTTATTCCTTAAGTATGAGTGTTTTACGATTAATTAAAGTATTTATGTCGCGGTAGAAATGAAAATTCTACTGAATTAAATATGCTACTAGTGATGAATTTTTATCCTTACTAATGGCTACGCAGTACAAGAGCGAAAATCGTCTACTCCATATATTTCATTCTCAATGGACTGATAAGATTGAGGGTGAGATTGTGCGCATATGTGTAAGTGTATTTTATTCGTTCCTGAATGTAAATAACGTTTTGTTGACCAAATAGTAGGAAGCATTGCACGTAATACAACCTATTCAGAAAATGGCTGCGTTTTAACAAAATTTGAACTGGTTATAACGCGTTATTTTCAGACATTTGTCTGGCTGGGTCTGAATTGTTTCTGGTTCATTTTTAAGGTGTAGTATATCTTACATATATTCGGTTTATTTACATCATATTTTTAGACTCTTCATTCACAGTCGACTTCGATTCGGTGAAAATAAGCGTTGTTGAAAATTATTTGGTTATTAATATTTAAAAAAGTTGATTAGAGTTCAGAAGTTTTCACATCTTAGAAATGAATCCAAAACAACCAAGAATAACTTCAATTAAAGTTCTTCAATGATTAGGATAGACCAGGGATGCAATCGATACCTACCTGGGTGTGAAATCGATCGGTAGCCGGTAGGCCGACCAGTGATAGATGTATCCTATTTTCTTCTCAAAGTTTGCAGTGAATAGTTTTTCAAAATTTGTTCCGAATAGTATAAAATAGCTTATTGGGGAATTTTTATAGTATTAACGTATAATTGATAGTTTAAACAGTTGATAATTGATAAGTCTCAATCAATAAGCCAGTCTGTAATCGGTAGACCGGCACCGGTCTTGAAAAATCCAGACCAGTCCTATCTATATGATAGATAGCTAGCAGCGAAATATATTTGATGATTGAGTTAAGTAAATATAGATGATCTAGAAATCATACTAAAAAGCTTCTCGGCGCAGCGCCTTTGGGATTAGGGGTGACCCTTTATCTTTATTTTCCTTTATACTAAAGGATAAAGATAAAGGAATCCGTTATCTTTAGAAAATAAACGTAAATGATTGAAAAAGCATCTATAATTTAGGTTTTTAAAGATAGATGGATCATTTACGTTTAGAACATAATAGAAAATGATTGAAAATAAAGGAAAACTAAAAGAATAAATGATTTTTATTTTCAAGCGATAATCGAGTCGAAAGTATTCTAGAATTGTAGAACTCGTATTTTGGGAATATTCTTATCGTTGGGCCGATGTCTTTTGACTGAAAATAGAAACCTCTGAAGTGAAATCAACTGCTGTTGCTTTACTAGTATTTAGAGGATTTTAGTTAGAAAAATATAGATTAAATTAAAACTAATACCATATTCTGAATCAGCATTGAAAACGGAACAAACCTATGTGACTTTCGAATATATTTTAGATAGCTAGGTTTTCTACAAAAATTCACCCCCTAGCCCCTCAGGGTTTCTCGACCGAAAATCCTAAATTTTCAGTCAAAAGACATCGGTCAAATGATAAGAATATTCCCAAAACACAAGTTCTACAATTCTAGAATATTTTCGACTCGATTATCGCTTGAAAATAAAAATCATTTATTCCTTTAGTTTTCCTTTATTTTCTAAAGATAAATGAATGATTTATCTTTATTTAGTAAAGTAACACTAAATGACCACCCCTATTTGGGGCTAAAATGTAGAACTCACATATAATTTTTCGTCTAATTCTACTTACACACAATACGTAAAGTGTAAAATGTTCTAGTAGACAATCGATCAGTAGGGGGAAAATGCCTTATTTAGTTTGGCATCCCTACTAATCTCCGTAATGGAAGATGATCTATCTAGGGAGGTCTGCAGGGGGCCTGTAAGGGGTTCCATAAGGGGTATGTCTGTAATGGGAAGGGGAGCACAAAAATTACGCTGTTAAACGTACACTCACCATTTTCTTCGAAAACATATGTGAATTCCACAAAATAAATCGGTGAATTGGGATATCGGTGAATTGGGAAATCGGTTAACATGAATATAACAATATACTACAGAGATGAGAAGAGTCTTTTGTACAGGAGTATAAATAGTGCTGGATTTGAATAATCTCTGTTGGATGTTTAAGAAATACTTATTCGTACCAAAACTAATATGTAAATCATTTATTACGTACTGTTATGCAGGACCTATTAAATTATTGAATCGTTCGAAAGGGAAGCACGGTTTCGTTTCTATAAAATGAAATATTGTGTATAAGGAATATTTGGCTGTTTGAAGTAACTTTCAATAAAGATAGCAGTATGAATATGATTTTATTATGCCTTTTTTAGTAATTTAATGACATAAAAACTGCCATTTTTTTCTAACTGAGCTTTAGCATTCGCATTGGTGTCTTACTTTGAGCGTTGAGATGCAACCATGCATAACTCGGTGTGTTAGCTTTATAAATTTTTATTCACTGTATTGCACGCAAGCCGTGCAATATAAAAACTGAGCTACTGATATGAAAGGATAGAAACAAAATCGACGAAGCATGAAAGTAAGAGGAAAGAAGAAAAAAATGCGTTCAAAGTGTACACAACGACCATACATCATAATTAATCTAGTAACGACCTCTTTAATAGAAAATACTGATTTAGAATAACGAAACTCATAGACATATTTATGCATGTATGTATGTAATTTAACATCATATTATTAATTCAATTTCTGATAATTCAATTAATAAAGAATTATTTTAACGCAACAATCTTTTATTTTATCATAATATGGAAATTTTTGATCTTGTACGATCATTTTCAATCAAAATAACAGAACTTTTACAACCGAGATGCTAAAAAACAACAACAAAAACGAAAAGAAAATTACGGAAATATCTTGACATTTGAAGTACTGTAACAATATGAACATATAAAGTAGAAATTCAAGCGTGATTTATATATATCAAAGCTGTTAGCGCAATCCCTGCCGCATTGAAACGTGAAACACAATGAAAATCATTTTCTGGAATCCATCTACCACGATCTGTGATGGTCTGTGGAGCTTCTCTGCAACGATCGGTATAATGATGCATGGAATCTCTAGAGACCATCATAGACCGTTACAGAGAAATTAATTAATTAATTAATTCATTTCGCTGTAATGTTCTGTGGATGGAGCGAGGGGATCCAAATTTCTACCCTATAGACGTCAACACTCCTTTCAGATTGTGTTTCACAAAAGAATAAGTATATAATTATTTGGAATAAGATCTAGGTTAGGATGTAGATCCCATTTCGCACAAATCTTCAGGGTTTGATTAACGCTCATTTTAATCACAGAAGAGATAGGTTCGTTGTACAAAATTTTCATTTCAGAATGCGAAAGCTGTCGATATTTTCAGTGTTAAACAAGCTGTTATTGTTGAATTTCAATAACAGCTCGCCTTGACACTCAAAACAGAAGTGTTTGATCGTTTTCACATTTTGAAATGAAAATTTTGGACAAAGAACGCATCTTTTCTATGATTATAATGAGCGTTAATCACTCACCATCACGAATAACGATTGAGTGTTTAAAAACATTATTCCAAACTTTTTCTACTCGGGCACCACTTGATCAACACTGATAATAGTTCCGAAAATACGGCTGAGTGTGAAGTCTTTTCACACTGCACTGAAAAGAACTTACACGTATCTGAAATTTTGCTTCAGTAGCATTAAAACAATACTCACTAAGTTCGCTGCACAATAATTATTGACTGGTTGTTTTTCCACGTATCAACTAGTTGCACCTTCCAAAAACACAATGTATGGTTCATGTTTGGTGTCTGTTTAATCTAAAACAGAAATAAATAAATTGATCCTGAGCGAAACTTTTCAGCTTACTTATTGTTTGAAATTCCCCAATCAAACACTAATTAGGATTCAACTGATTTAGTATTCAGAGATTTACCACAGCACAATTCATTTACGATTTCTCTGTTTCAGTACAATAACCCTCATATATGAACAACTAAATTTCTATCATACCATTTAACAAAAGCCATGTTGTCATAGATGCTTCACAGATCCATTCACGGAAGATAATGAGAATCGATAAGCCAAGGGGGGGGAAAGCGGCTCCTGGTTCCTTGGATTCTGACGGCTCCTCGTGGATCCTGGTGGATTCTATGGATCCTAGTGGATTCTGGCAGCTCCTCGTGGATTCTGGTAGATTCTGTGGATTCTGTTGGATTCTACTGGATTCTACTGGATT
Organism: Rotaria socialis; assembly: GCA_905331475.1. Classification (NCBI taxonomy): domain Eukaryota; kingdom Metazoa; phylum Rotifera; class Eurotatoria; order Philodinida; family Philodinidae; genus Rotaria; species Rotaria socialis. Next base: position 5,634 of record CAJNYU010002117.1, read on the forward strand.
CTANAGAAATGATTATAATATTGTGAATCAAAATTTTTCTTCTGTGTACATTAGATCACATCATAAGTGAACAGTATCTAGGGATCTTTCATATATTAGATCATCACGTTTTCTTTTATTATGGAGCTACTCCGTCTTATGCGGTTACTTGCCATTTTCTCGAGATATCATCCTTCCATCTTCCCAAGTGACATTTTCAAACCCAGGGCAAACAATCAGATGTTAAGATCTGATAAGACTCTGCATCAGATCTTATATGATCGTGTAAGATCCGACAAAAAATCGTACGAAAATCGTATTCTCTGAGATCTTAGATCAAGTCGCAGAATCAGATTTTTTAAAGATCTTATGAATGTGTACGATCTTTCAAGAATCTGATTCTGCGACTTGATCTAAGATCTCAGAGACTACGATTTTTTGTCAGATTCTTCGACCTGGGTAAATAATATTCAAATGCTTTATGCAGTATCTGATACAAAGACTTAGACAACACATTTTGAAAAACTTTACCAGAAAAAAATTGATCCTTATATTTATTAATCATTCTGAATGAACAAGACGGTTCTTCATCTGAGAGGAACGACTAGAAGAATCTAAATCTTACTCTGACTATAATCACTCAACAATAATCATGCAGATGTGGAATTGACCCATGCCTAGGAAATGTATACTATTTTAGGAACAGCTGTTAAACGTGATTTACTAAGAAAAACACAAAAAAATTAACAGAAATAAGTTAAAATCGTTGGTTCTATTGTCGATTACATACGTGTTACAGGCCTACCCTCACATATTGTTATATCATTCCTTTTGTTCTTCTATCTAGTCACGCGCCACATCTATTGTCATATATATATAAATGTATAAATATATATGTTGTCTTCTCAACGGAGGAGAGAGAGATAAATGTGTGCATACAACATGTTGTTTGTTTAGTAGTTAGTTATCGATTTTAGAATAAACGAAGGGAGTAACATCTAAACCCCTAACATTTGGTGCCGGGACCGAGTATTTTTATTATTTTAACAATAATAAAAATCTTACTAGAGGGCGTTCCTGATTAGGAGTGACCCGAAAAAAATAAAAATATGGAAATTAATTAAAGGAAATTCATTTTGAATTACCTGCCAAAAAAGCAAAAACAAAAAGAAGATAAGTTATTAAATTGTCAGCAACATGCGAGATTCAGCAATAATGATATGTTATCGTGAATGTTTATCAAATCTAGAGAAATTCAACGGTGGAGAAGAATATACAATTTTACAGTTTATCAACAATATCGAAAGAATTGGGAAAATGATCGATGCAAATGATAAGATTTTATATTTTATGCGTATGGCAAAATTAGATGGTGAAGCACAACGTTGGTACGAAGATAACGTATCATTAATTCAATGGAAACAATTAAAATCGGCATTATTGGAAAGATTTACCAAGTCTGATTCATCATCAAAAATATTCTAACAATTAAAAGAACGTAAACAGAAATCAAACGAAACAGTTACATCTTATTATGATGCCATTATTAAACTTTGTCATAAATATGATGCATCTATGTCACAAAAAAAGATGATATCATGGTTTTATCTAAATCAGCTCGAACAACACAAGCATTTTTTTAAATTGCGAACGATGAAGAAGAACTACTAGATAAAAATGTTCCAGAGCCTGAAACAACAGTACCGTATGTTCCATATATTACAAATACAGTATCAACAACTAATGATGCATCAACAACGTTACGGACTCCTACTTATATAACTGTTCAAATAAATAATAAACAACATCAAGCCATTGTCGATACTGGATCTGCAGTCACCATTATTAATCAACAATTATTAAAAAAGATTTATCACACGGGATTTATTTACAAGAAGCAATTACACAAATCAGCTAATTGTACGTCTATTAATATTATTGGTGAAATTCAACTTGAAGTTAAAATACAAGGACATAAAACTTTAATTATAGCGGCTGTTGCAACGAATCTTAATACTGATCTATTGCTTGGAAACGACTGGACTATGCAAAACAATGTTAATATTGATTCATTACAACGGCATATTACTATTATTGATCAGAACCGCCGCGAATTAGCAACAGCTCCATTCGTTCAACCTTCAAATCTTCAAGTTAGCGCAACTAATCGTCAACGGACACTATAAAAGAACACTCAATTGGGACATATGTCATATCAGGCTGAATTAAATAATCATTTTATTTTACCAATGTTATCCGAAGAAGAAAATTATCAACCAAAATATTTTAAATCATTTAATTACAAGAGGAACAACACTCAAAAGAGTGGTTCCTGTGATCCATTGCTTCCTGAGAAGAGGAAGGTCCGATTTACGGATTTTACCTGTGAAACAGAACGTCGTGACGAACAACAACATCAATGTTATGTTTGCCAAGAACAATTTTTACCACACAATAATTTACAACAGCATTTGCATCAGAAATGTTATCCGTCAGAAGCATCATTAGAAAATGATACTATAAATATTTTAGACGAAAACGCATTGAATTATAATGATAGAGAAGGGGGTCATGTACGAGATGAACCTTCAAATGAAATTGAAAACATGTCTGCTGATGGCATTCAGCAAGATACAAAGAACGATCAAAATCAACAATATATAAATCATAAATCATTAACAAGAAGCCAACGACAAAACCGCAAGCATCGAGCTAAAAGATACCGTTATGAAATTATTCGGAAAATTTATCATAAATTTACCATTACAGATATTAAAAAAATCTTAATACTTGTGGATATTTCTGGGTGTGGGTGTGGATGTGAGTGTGGGTGTTAATGTGTGGTGTTCCTCTTTTGAATAATCACCAGAAGCACCCCACACCCACACCCACACCCTTTTACGTTATCATTCAGAAAAATACTTTTTAGTGAATTTCTGGTACTTTTATTTCTACATGGGATATATATATGTATATATATATAATCAAAGTTATTGGATCTAACCATCGGTACAGTTCGCTGTATAAAAAACGTATAATAATAAGCACCAAATGATTTATTCAAGTGCAACGTACAATTCACTTTTTTAAATGTATCTGAACAGTTCCTAAGCCCTACAAAGTGTTTTGAAAAAATAAACCGGGTAAAAAGGTACTGAAAAGTTGTACAATAAATCAAATTCATATCTTCATATTGATGCAATTAAATGCTGGAACATATCTAAACAAGCAATTGAATTTACTTATTGAATCTAAAAATACTTACAATTACATAACTTGCTAGACCAATGCTCAAAAAGGAAAAAAATGTTTTATTTTGAATTTTATACTTACAAGTACTGAGTCGCTTGAACGATGATATCTAAATAAAAAGACACATACAACATTTTTTTTTAAATTTCATTCTCATTGATTATTGAACAAATACTTTGACAATATCTTAACGAATATTTTTTTCTACTTGACATTTATAGTTGTTGAAAAAATCGATCGGCCATATGCAAATATAAAATAACAAGCACGCTCATGTGGATTCATTCTTACTTTTTGTTTAAAAAATTGTCGGATTATATCTAAATCAAGCAAATAAATGCATTTATTTTTCTGTCGATCTATTGTTAAATAAAAACAATAAGCTCTTTTCGTCAAAGGCTAGAAGAATGAACTTCATGAGCGTAGAACAATAAACCCTTTTTTTGCTCATCCTAAACTCTTCTGATTTTCAAATACTGTTTGATTAATAAACTTTTCGACTAAAATAATCTTACGGGTTTAGGAGCAACTTTGTTAAGTACTAGGGTTTAGTGTACAAATGCTGAAAATTTGTAAAAATCAAAAGTGAACTGATTTAGAAAATCTAAAAAAATATTCGTGTACATTATAGAGATCATGAGCATTTCTACAAATTTGATAATCAAAATTTCTTCTCAGTCAAAGGTAAAAGCTTCATCAATTTATTTCTGATGAGATTTGTGTTTGTTGGCAAACAAAAAGGAAAGGCTAAAGGCATGTTTCAGGTTAATAACGCTTTAAAAATAAAGACACACCAATACGTGTACACTCGATACTAGGAACTATACATCACTCTGTTCACTAGTCGGAGTCTATTTATTAGTAGTTTGGTTTTAATTTACCGAAACCATCGAAAACAACTACAATATGAGATGAATCCGTACCGTACGGGGATGCGGCAGACATCCATTATTAAAAGACTATTGTGCAGTTCTCCATTATCAGTAATTGAATAAAAAAAATGATTTAAACTCGTAATAATACCTATGTCATATTCCTCTAATCTATGGTGAAATTTAGGGATGCACTAGTACCAGTATACTGGGTACTGGTCATACTGGTCCACCAGTATACTGGTCTACCAGTAAATACTGGTCACCAGTAATACTGGTTTTCTACTTTCGAAAATAACTATCAGCTAAATGAGCCATTCTTTCAGCCATCACTTGCCTTGTCTATATTCAAGTGAAAAATTGAGTTTTGACGCATTTTGAAACAGTATAAGATATTCTATACTCAACTAGCTGATAACATTATATAGAACTTTTTTCAATAGTTTTCAACGTTTTTAAAGAAAAAAAGAATTTCATTCATGAACTTAGTCAGATAGTAAAACAATCTTATGAGATACACCGATGAATCGGAATATTATGTTTAACATACCAACTTGAACTTACGCTTAATCGACCAAGAAAACAAAACACGATATTTAGTGAATTTTATCAACATTTAGTTACATAAATCTCATATAAGTAAATGGCTTGATTTCTCTAGTTCTCTCAGTCAAATGACACTATTTTCACATATCTATTGCATTAGTCTATGTAAATAAGTAACATAGCGAAAGCTAGAGATTTTTGCTCACGATATCGGACATGGGACAGATAATAGATATATTAAATGAAAATTATGGCACGGTGAACAAGCAAAGTCACTATTACCTACTCAATTTTATAACGATACCAATAATTTGATCGAATCTTTTAATTTATGTAATCAAAAATAATGCCCCTAACTCTTTATCGNTACAACGCCAATCAAACCTTTGTGTCAATACAGTCAAACATATACTTCGCCATTATCAAATCAAGTTCACCAATGTTACACCTAATAAATCTGTCATGCATATTGGAATTAAATCGCAAGATGAACAACAATTATATGAACAATTATTACCACTTGACATTTTTCTTTAGCCTAGTATGGGGGGAGGTGTCAGGATCGCCATCTATTATAATAGTTGAACGATCCTTCGTCTCTCTTGTCTTTCTTCTATTGGTCTTTTATGTACATATATGTTTTTTCCTTTTTCCTTTTTCCTTTTTCTCTCTTCGGGTTGTTGTTTTTTATCCTCAATAAAAGTGTGGTCGAACGACTGTAGCTCGAAGAGAGCCTAACCCGACTTCCTTCTTTTCATCGTCTCGATTGTAACGGATCCTAACAAATAGTCAACCGTATACCGTACAAAAAATACTTGAAATACCATCTTCACAATTAAATTTGATGTTAACAGAATTGAAGCGAAAAGATCTATGTTTAGGAACCCGTGATTTAGCAATGTTAAATGAATTCGTGTCGTTATTAGTTCTAATTGGTGAAGCAACAACGGTTACTCAAGCTCAAAATACACCGTCAATTAGGGATGCACCAGTACCAGTATTTACTGGACCAGTAGACCACTATAATACTGGTCACCAGTATAATACTGGTCACCAGTATTACTGGTTTTCTACTTCAAAACTAATTATCAGCTAAGTGAGTATTTTTTTTCAGCCGTCACTTCCATTGTCTATATTCAAGTGAAAAATTGAGTTTTGACGCATTTTGAAACAGTATAAGATATTCTATACTCAACTAGCTGATAACATTATATAGAACTTTTTTCAATAGTTTTCAACGTTTTTAAAGAAAAAAAGAATTTCATTCATGAACTTAGTCAGATAGTAAAACAATCTTATGAGATACACCGATGAATCGGAATATTATGTTTAACATACCAACTTGAACTTACGCTTAATCGACCAAGAAAACAAAACACGATATTTAGTGAATTTTATCAACATTTAGTTACATAAATCTCATATAAGTAAATGGCTTGATTTCTCTAGTTCTCTCAGTCAAATGACACTATTTTCACATATCTATTGCATTAGTCTATGTAAATAAGTAACATAGCGAAAGCTAGAGATTTTTGCTCACGATATCGGACATGGAACAGATAATAGATATATTAAATGAAAATTATGGCACGGTGAACAAGCAAAGTCACTATTACCTACTCAATTTTATAACGATACCAATAATTTGATCGAATCTTTTAATTTATGTAATCAAAAATAATGCCCCTAACTCTTTATCGTTTTGGACTTATACTTACAAGTTGAACCTGACACATCAATATAGTAGTTTTATTAGTATTAAATAAAATTAGTGCATAAGTTGCCCGAGTATCAATAGTATTTTCTTATTTTATACTAATACAAGTGACAATTGTCATTGTTTGCAAGATATACATTTACTGTTTTCTCCATTGACTGACTTTTAGTGCTATATAATATACTTAATATAGATTTTCGAGTACGATTTCTTTTTTTACCATGACTACGACCTGAATTAATGATCTTTTTTCTTCAAAAACGCTGAAAACTATTGAAAAATGTTCTAGATAATGTTATCAGTTAGTTGAGTATAGAGCATCTTATACTGCTTCAAACTGCTGCAAAACTCAATTTTTCACTTGAATATAGACACAGGAAGTGATGGCTGAGAAAATGACTCATTTAGCTAATAGTTATTTTCGAAAGTAGAAAACCAGTATTACTGGTGACCAGTATACTGGTTTACCAGTATGACCAGTACCCAGTATACTGGTACTGGTGCATCCTTAGTAAGGAAGTCAAATTTTGTTTTTCAATTACTTCCATCAAAATCAAGCACGACAGTCAAGGATGTGGACGTGTGAAACTATCATGCGATATGTTATATCGAAAGAAAACGAGCATCAGCAACGTACGTTTTCCGTATCACCATCAGATATTTTCACATAAAATCTAAATCGATAGAAATAGAACAAAAGCAACGATATGTATCATAACAAATTCACTGATTTCAGTATTGGTCGTCAATGGCAGACACATGAATGCAAAAATTGAGAAAATATTCTACAAGAAAATATTCAGCTTCTTGCTGGATTAAAATAATTGAGTACGCTGCCGAACGAAAAATATTGATTAATCTGTTTTGAACTAAAGGTAAGCGCTTTGCTTATGGTATTTTGTATTACTCATATTCTCTTTTAAAACGCCATATCATACATCAACTTAAATGAATAAATTGAACAGAACCATGCATTTATGCATTGACTATTCAAAGTCTATTAAATCGCCTAGATTTAGAATATTTTTTATGGTGACGAGTAGTTGTTTTCATATAAGATAAATAACATAATTGTTATTTGAGAAAAACTGAAATTTTGTTAAAGTACACTTAGATATGATTAGAACAATTTAAGAGTGTGAATATCATTGGGAATTATTAGACTTGAGCAAAATGTTATTTATTCAAAAACAAAAATTTAATTTTGCTGGGTGATGAATTTGGTTTAGAGGTTCAGTTATTCTAATATCAGGTGTATTAAATGTTGTATCTGTACTTGCCATACAACGGAATGCTCTAATTAGGAAGCTGACTACTAACATTATGGATACTCGAATCTGGTGTTTACTCATGCACTGTGATAGTTTCCATGCGAGTAAAACTGTTCTGAGATTATTTTTTTATAAGCATGCAATGCTACGATAATTATTTTTTAACACAAACACTACTGGATGAACCTGTGTAATAAGCAAAATAGTCTAATCTTGGTTGCGTACTATACGATTTATTAAGATTCGCTATTTGATAATTTCATACAGAAGTAAATACAAAATGAAGTTTAACGTAGAATGTTACTCTTCTCCTCATTATACGTTAGGTAGGTCTTGAGAGAAACGATGATACGAGTAGAGATGGAGCTAGTAGATAAAATTGTTTTGCATCATCGATTCGAAATTACTGTTGGAATCTTGAGTCTAGAAATTCGGTCTTGTATGAAAGAAACATATTGAAAACTAATATATGGTTATGCAAACATTTATGGCGTACTAAATGATCTGAAACTCTTCAACCTATCCATGACAGGCACCTCTTAGGCTTCAGGAAAATTCTAACTGAATGGTTAACTTTTAGGCTTAGTAGTAATATGAAGTATTTATTCATGATCATTATTTTATATTAATATTCTATTTATTTAGTGAATAATTAGAAGAAAACTACACTGAGAATGATTAGTAGATACTTCAAAACATTTGTTATTATAATAAAATACGGTTTACCATCCAAATATCAACTGAATCAGATTCAAAATTAATCGTAGACAATTTATAGAATACATCTCTATGATATATTTTCTGCATTTGTTCCTACTGTTTCCGTTGGGCTCGCTGGTGGACTAACATATCTGTATTGAAAATAAACTTTTCGTCCTGGTTTTGGTGGTAAAGATTTGTTTAATTTGGAGATAAAATTAAACAAGGTACCAAGTGGAACAGCCTGTTGTTCATTTGAACCTTTTAGTAAAATGTCCCTGATGTCTGGCATGGTTTTACATGATTCATGAAATTCAATTAATGCTTCACCATCCATTGATTCGCATATAGGTATTAATGGATCAAGTTTTTTATCGATTAAAAATTCCAAAACATGTTGATTACTCCACATGGATGCTTCAGGAATATTTAAATATTGCCTTGTTTGAATAGCGACTTTCTCAGGTTTCTGTGGCATTTCTGTTTTTTCTGATTCTACTGATTTCTTGGCTTCCTCTTTTTTATTCGGTTCTTCCTTTTCTTCGGCTTCTTCTGATTTTTTTGAATCTTCCTTTTTTTCGGATTCTTCGGATTTTTTTGAATCTTCCTTTTTTTCGGATTCTTCGGATTTTTTTGAATCTTCTTTTTTTGATGCTGTATTTGTTCCGGTTTGATCAGCCTTTTTTTCTTGATCTTCATCTTTATCATCTAGCCCATTTCGTTTCAGTTCTTCTATCAATAAATTATATGCTTTTTCGAATTCTTCATCCTCTTTATCAGCAAAATCAACATAAATTTTTGAACCAGCCATAAAGCCTAACCATCCATCGGCTTTATACTTTGGTTCGACAATAAGTGGAATTATTTTACTATGCTGATTGAATGCATATTCAGCTTCGGCTTTACAATTAATACTCTTCTTATAGTTACTTGACATACAAAGGAGTACAAATTTTGAATTTTCAATAGCTTCAGCCATACTTTCAATGATTGATCCTCGCATTTCATCTCGATCTAACCAAACTTTATAGCCATCCTTTTCAAGACGATCATTAATTCTATGGCATAGTGGCTGTTGTGCCCAACAGTATGAAATCATCATATGGTATTGATCCGGTTCTTTTTCCGCGGTATTGTCTGTTGGAGCTGCAGGTTTTGCATCATCTGTTTTCTCACTTTTTTCATCTTTTTTCTGGTTCTTTTCATCTTCCTTTTTTTTCATTTTCTCCAGTTTTCTTTGTTCAAACTTTTGTTCCCCTTCTATTTTCCACATTATACCATGTGCGATTTTTGCAACTTCTTGTATTTCAGCGTCTAATAATTCTTTTACATGATCAACAAACTCTTTATCCTCACGAATAACTTTGTTTCCGTCTTTATTGAATGCCATGGAATATACAACTTCCAATGGTAACGGATCATCTATACTTTCTTTTGCAAATTTAATTATCGATGGTAATGCATCTTGTTTCATAACTTCTTCTTTAACGTCATCGTTTTGTATTAAATCTAATAATGAAATAGCAAAATAAAGAATGTTCTATATAAAAAAAAAAGCAAATAAAATCAAATACCCTTGAATCCTTTTAAAGCTGCATCAGCTTTATCAGCGTTTCCACTTCGAACTGCAGCATTAAAATTTTTAATGAACAATGCAGTAACTTTTTCTGTGCTATTTTCTTTAAGTAATTCGTCTTCTGGCACTAATAATGATATTAATTCTACTGCTTTTAGGTTGATTTGTTCGTTGTTTCCGTTTCCGTTTTCGATTTTTGATAAACTAACTAATATTTTAACTAAATCGGCTTTTTCTTCTGTTTCATTTTTCAATTGATTTGATAATTTTCTGTCCGATCGAACTATTTCAATCAATACACAAAGTAATACATAAATTAGTTTGTTACGTGCTTCTTCATTAGTTGGATCACTGTCTGGTAGATGTAGATTGAGATTGAGAACAATGTCATACAAAGGTTTTCTACGTTCATATGACGATGAACGAATTTGTGGTAAAATGAATTTTAAAGGATAAACCAAACAGAACATAACTGGTGCTGTCCATTTCTCGACATGAGGAAGCAATTCTGTCAATGCTTCATTAAATTGATTTAATATTTCATTAGATATTTTTGAAGAATAACTTTTAGTTTTATCACAAAGAACAATATATTTTGGACAAGTAACAAGAAGAAATTCTTGTGTAGTGTTCAACGATGTTGCAATGGGATCATTTAGACTACGTACAGCATCTATGTAATAATGGCTCGTAATACATTTAATAAGTGAATCAGCTAATTGTTTACATTGAGCATGTTGAAATGCTTGAATAAGGCAATCGAATAGTTGTAAATTTGGATCTTTCGAATCATCAGTACCAAGATGATGACCATCTGATGCTATGTTTTGTAAGCATTTGTCCGTAAGATCAATTAATTCAGTTTCTTGATTAATCCATTCTTTAGCATCAGGATCTGTTTTAGTAGATTGAAGAAGAAATTCAGTGCTACTTCGAAAGATTTCTTTTTGATCTGTATCTATTGTATCATTTGACAGCCAACATTTCAACACCGAGCAAAGTCCTTTCGGAAGATGTTTTTGAAAAATTGGATCTTGTTGAAATCTTTTATCGCACGCAGTCGTCGATGAATTTTGTGGAGTTGTTTTCTCGGGTTTCTCACCAGCTTCGGTTTTTTCGTCAGTTTCAATTTTCTCATCAGTTTTGGTTTTCTCACCAGTTTCGGGTTTCTCACCAGTTTCGGTTTTCACGCCAGCTTCGGTTTTGTCATCAGTTTCGATTTTTTTATCAGCTTCGGTTT
>CAJNYU010002121.1:0-21232 GCA_905331475.1 Rotaria socialis
ACCTTCGAAAAAGTTTCCTGGACTCTTGATAATAATTTTGAGACTATCTTGGGCTTTTACGAAACCTTTTTGAGGGTTTAGAATTCGTTTCAAAAATGGTTCCGTATGGTGCTATTTTTTTTCCCAGTGTACTGGTTGTTGTAATCCATGTTTGCCCTTGTTGACAATCACATGTATAAAATTTTGATTGAAGCGGGCAATCACACGGTGTATTTGAGCCAGGTAAACGACAAAAAAGGCCAACTTGAGTAGTACAACTTTCATTCTTACCACAATAACCAGCGTATGTCGAAAGTGATTCACATCCAGCATAGGACCAATATATTGACGAAGGACGTAAGCATGTCTGTGTTACATTATCACATGTAAGACCAAATTGCGCATTACATGGTGCCATAGGCGGCGGAGCCATTAGCCTCGCGAGGCTCGAGTCTACCCTAGGTTGAAAGTGGGTAGACCTTGATAGACTGGAACTGGAACAGATAAATGTTTGGATAGGTTGTTATATGCAAAATGGTTTTATTCTTGTTCAGTTTTGGGGCTTTTCTAACAAATAACGCATTATTACAAGATCATTTCATATTTTCTCTACTAGTAACTCGTTCGCAATGAAATATTAGTTGAACGTTTTTGGCATTAAAATTGGCATCTAATTCGTAATTCTTAATTTAAGATAGCTGAATTGTTTCTATAGCTTCTGTTTAAAATTACTTTTAAATCTTAGACACTCGAATAACATTACTTGTACGGCACAAGTTGTGCCGTGCAGAAATGCGAGCCAAACAAAAACGATTAAAAGACGATCAAAATCGTATGCTTATAGTTGGCACTTAAAGTGCTTTTAGTCGATTTCAGTCTGACTTCAACTCTATTTTTTTTCAATGGTGAGACTTGATTTGTCCAAAACGTTGAGCCTACCCTAGATCGAAATCGTTCCGCCGCCTATGCATGGTGCGGCATCTGATCCAACACATGCAACACCCCACAATGAATAAGTTGAAAGCATTATATTTCATTGCAACGTGAACTGGTGTAATATGTATTTTGAGGACATTGACATTATCCATTGGTTTGACAGATGAGGCCTTTACTTCCCATGTAATAAAAACCGCATGAAAATCAGCGGTTAACCGCGGTTTTACCGATCCGGTTACCGGCTCGCATTACCGCAGAACGGATAAATACCGCGGTTTACCGCAAAAAATGATCCGACATTTACCGCGGTAAACCGTCGGTTTTGATTAATACCGCGGTTACCGCTAAAAAAAAGCGGTTAACCGGTTCGTCTATAATTTTTGACAGAAAAAGTCTTCCAAATCATCAATTAAACTATTTTAGTCATGCTTTTTTTTACTTTTACATGTGATAAACATGAGCAAAAAACCGCCGGTTTACCGCGGTTTTACCGGTCCGGTTACCGGCTCCCGGCTCCCATTACCACAGAACGGATAAATACCGCGGTTTACCGCAAAAAATGATCCGGTATTCGCAACATGGGTTGTATCACATTGTTCATTTTTTGAACAAGCCATATTAATTGAGCGCACTCCGAGACGCATATCTGTCTTAGTGTCCCATTAGTTTTGTTCGGGACAAAGACATATTGATGAACTCAAACTACATACTAAACTAGTTCCTGCAGCACATTGAACTTTTTGATCTGCACACGATTCTAAATAAGTTGCAGTTTGACGGAGTCGAACAAGTTCTGCTATAAACCAGCCAATTGCAAGAGAAACAAAGATAATAGTGAAAAATAAAATAATAAAATGGCGTGGATGTGAAGAATGTTCATAATGAATGAATGATTGTAAACGTTTTGAACGAGATCGTCGAGTAGTTACGAGTGGTTCAGTTGATTGAAACAACAGTGGAATATCGTTTGTTGCAGACAAGAACAATGCCACGAATGAAATTTTTGATTAAATAATGAAATCAATGGTTTCCTTTTCTTTTTGTTGTTTCATATATTCTTATTATGTAAATAATAGTTCGTCGACGAGAAACAAACTAAATTGATTTTCTTGGTATGTTCTGTGTGTGTTGATTTCTTACAATCCATTGTTATCACATTGAATTATTCTATTTTTCTTTTATTGTAATACTAACTTAAACAATGATTATGATAGTGATTAAAAACCATCAGAATTAGGCAAGAATTTGACATTAAATCAATGAACAATATATGTACCATTGCATCTTTTATTTATAGAAAATTTTATATATAATTTTTCCTGGTTATGATTTAATTATTCTTCAAATTAAAAGCATTCTTATAGAGAACTTTTTCAGAATTACTCATAGACAACATAAAATGAATTTTACTGATAAAAGTACTTGCCATTTGGAAATATCTGTTCGAGATACAATTTATACGAAAAACAATACAATAATTGTTGAAATAATCAAAGGAGACGTCCTACAGGTAGTTGCATGTGCATGTTTTGATAGGGTTTGGTTGTACGAAGTAAACATTCAAACAAAAAATCAAGTGTAATTTTGAGGTATTAAAATCCAAGGATTTGTTTTCTTAAGTAAATTTGAGAAATAATTTGAAAAACTAATAATCAGAGCAATTTTTTAAATTAAAACGCTTTTTTAGATACTATTCTATCGTTTGCAACCGATCAGTCTATGTTAAACTTATGATAAAGCATTGCTCTTGTAAATGGATCAAACATTTCATGGTTCTTAAATAAAAGATCTGACGATTTTTACCAATCAAATTTTGGAAAAAAACATTTTTTTTTCATTCGAATTCTTCAAAAATTCACAAAGATTTATATATTTAGAATAAATTTCTCAATGGAATTAGCTTTTTCTCATTTCATGTATCGATGACAAGACGTTCAGGTCGAAAAAACATTCGTGTAGATACTTATATGTTGGAATAGAGCATCTAAGAATTAAGTTGATACATAAATATAATCTATTCACTTGGAAAAAACGCATACATGCTCATACCCTTCGGAGAAAATCTAAAATAAATCGGCGTCTTCTGTTTTCCTATTCTCTTCATATCCAATTTACTGAACATTTGACCTATTATATCAAGATAGACTAAAAAATTTCACAAGGCTGAAATTTAGTATAAAATGTTTTCGAGGAGGTTACTCACTTTTCCTATAATATACTGAAATTTTATTAACAAAAAAATGCACGCCTTAAGCTCAAAATACATTCAATATATGATAGCGATGTTAAAACCTTGTTATGGCATAGGTCAACGATTTTATCTATTGAATGTAACTTGAAAGCAAAAGATTCATTCCAAATTTAGTCTTGTCTCATAGAAAAAAAAACTACTATGAATAGTAGTAACTGAAAAAATAGCTTTCTCAAATCACAACGGATTTCGCCCGCAAGATTTCGAATTTTCAATGAAAAGAATTTTTCTTCATGCATCATCATTTCTCCATAGTTAAGAAAATTCCAACTTTCTATATCATTCAAAACTTCTCAATGTGCCATTATTTTTTCATACAAAATCTCTCATGTAAATAGTGAGAGAGCATATGACTAAATATAAACATAATTTATTTCATGCTTGATTGGTTAAACATTACTAAAAAGGAAAGCAATAGAAAAACTATGAATCTGGTCAACACCAACAAGTATTTGTATAGATGAGAAAGAAACTGAAGAAAAATGTCTTTTTTGCATCGAATCGTTTAAAAAAAGTCATGCGGTTTTGAACTCGGAACGAAATACATATAATCTTTCAACTACTGTGAAATTGTTTTAGCCAATAAATAAACACATATGGAAGCATGAATTTTTTCCTAAGAGAAGAAATGAACTCTGAGAGAAAATTATTTATAGATGAGTTTAGCCATCGATTTCTCGTTGAAAGAACGAAACACTTAGAGTTTTTCAATTCAATAGATTGCACAAAAATATCTGGATAGAGTCTTATATAAGCGACAGTAATATTTCAGTTAACTAGGATTTATTGTGTAGTGAAAGCGATGCAACGTCTGTCTATTTAGAGTATGATGATGATGAAGAAGAAGAAATAGATCTGATGATGTCGGTAAGTCACGACTTAGAGTAAACGAATTTGTAGTTGTCAATTATTTAGTCTGATTTAAATAAGAACTGCGAATGTGGCATAAAAAAATTGAGTATGTTTACTTATCATTTGATGTATTTTTAATTGTTTATATTCTAGTGCCTGATTTACAGTCCGGCGAGGATGAATTGTCTATGCATCAGCAAGAAAAAATGGCGAAAAAATTTTCAGAGGTTTTCTTGGAAAGATATCCAAAATCAAAATTGGAATTTTTTATCGAGTCATTAGATCAAGCACTATACAATTCTACTTTTAAATCTGAAAATGTAAGTTAACCGTTTCTGTTTCATTTTAAAGTAAAACGATAATTTTCCAGCCTCGTCCTTTGATGCTTTGGATTCATCATGAGAGTAGTATTTGTAAACACACGTAGTCTATAATCGAATCCTTAGTTCAAAAAAAATTGTCGATTTTATCAACGAACACTTTGTTATATGGCCTTGGGTTCGAACAAATAAGAACAATTATCGACAGTAAGTAACAATAAAATGATTACAAAATATATTCTTACATAATATTTCTAGACTTTTAAAATTATTAATTTCAGGGGTAGGCTCTGAAGCTGCATCAGATATAGCTACAAATTTATTTTCAATAGATCATTATCCATTGTTTGTTTGTCTTTCATTTCAATCCGACGAATTTATTGTGGAATGTGTCATTAACAGTACTGAACTGAATGAAAAGAAATTATTCGATACTCTTTTTAACGTATGTGTTGTGATAGCAACTATCCAGATAGAGCGCGTCGTATAGCGGGTCCATTACAAATTCAAACATGATATATACCACACATAGTTGCTTAGAGCAAATCTCTCCACTATTTGATCATATAGAAGAAATTCGAGATTTAGATATTCAACAAGTAAACCTGATTCAAATTCAAAAAGTTGAAAATATCATATGACTTATAGAATATTTACGTAAGAGAAAATCGATGAATGATCGAATCGGGTTTAGCTCCAATGAAAAAATACTTTACTATGAATGTCCTTCATCACAGGCTCCAACAATTCTTAAATATGGATTTAGCCATAAAAGTGATCAAATACATGGTTGGTTTTCTTTTAAAATATAACAATTTTGATGATGAAATTTGGTTATTCTAGGAGATAAATACGGATGTGGATTTTGTTTTTCATCGAAGCGCGATGTCTATGGACGATATAGTTTTTCTGACGCAACAAATCCGATAAAAAACGCAATAATTGTTTGTCGAGTGCTAGTTGGCAAGTCTTGTATAGGAAATTCTAATTTAAGATCCATGTCCTGGTGACTGTAACTCAATGACAGATGGTTCAACCACTTTTGTTGTTCGTTCCAATCGACAAATTTTACCTCTGTTTCTTGTTATTTATAATAAATAAATAAATAAATTCAGATTACTGTTTCTATTCATTCAATTAATTACGATTGATATCATTCAAAAAAGAAGAATTACATATAAAAACTAAAAACAATCAAAAAATAGAAAAATTCATGAATGATGTTCAAAAAATTTTTCAATGGCTATTTCAAGTTGACGAGGTTCATATCGAATATATTTTTCACGATTTTTCGTAAAATCTTTATGTGCAAATTTACTATAGTAGCTTTTATATAATTCAACAATTATATTTTTTCCTTCATTTCGTAAACGATTGCGTAAGTCGACATCACTAACAATATATTGTTCACTTTGCTGTCGAATAGTATCGATAGCTGTATTTACCAATGAAAAACTTTCTTTCAATGTTTCCCGATCACGATCACGTAACTAAATTATATCAACAGAAATAAGAATCGCGTTTAAATCAATAACTAACCTTTGCATCAGATAAACGATTATTGTTATCGTATTCAAGCATTTGATGAATAGGAATAATTACTGAACTGTAACTAGAAAACGAAACGAAATGAAATGTTTTGTGTTGGTAAATTTTAATTTTGAGTTATAATTAATTTCCTTGATAAACATCGATAGTTACAAGAAACTCTTCAAATTTTGCACTAGAACAAGAATTTGCTCATACAAAGACCTATAACTCAACAAACAAAGTTTAAAAAAACTTCGCTTTTTCAGTAGTCATCATCGCCGATGTGATAGTTACGAACGCTGCCAGGTCAGCTAAATCTTACATTCGTCTCGGTTTTGTCGAGTGTGCAAACTCTCTAATGATGAGCATAATAAAATATTTCTTATCACTTCAAGGCAATTTTTCACAAGCGAAACAAAGGACTGTCGTTCATCCGGGATCAAAAAGCCTGTAGCAAAAAGGTATTTTTTTAAATGACGACAACTCTCATGTATGAAATCATTTGCTGCGGAAATCTACACTTATGAAACTAATGATAAACTACCATTTTGTATATTCGTTCAAAGTATTTTGAAAATCCGCTTCATATTTTGATTTAAAATCTGGCTCACATCGTTGAATCAGCGCCAAAAGAGGTGACCTAAATCAAATATACAACACATTAATATCATTCAGAAATACGCAATACTTTTCAAGACGTTTAAGAAGATAATTAATATTATTAAGAAGAAATATTGATCGAATTGTTGTATCAGTACGTGCTGTGTGACCATCAATTTTCTTTGATAGATTACCATAAAGTGATCGAACTAATCGAGCTAAATAAAATAATATTATCAACATTAATCTCTCTCTCTCTCTCTTGGCAAAAACGACATACCAAAATAAGCTCCTAGATCATAGAGACCTTTCTCTGCTCCTGATAAACCACCACTACTCGTTCCTAATGAATGAAAATAATCTTTATTATTTTAAATCTGAAATAACTTTCTTATTCGTACGTTGTTCTTGTTGAACAAAAAGCGAAGCAATTATTGTTGCAATAACTTCATAAATTAATAAGCCTTCCATAAATGCCAAAACATGCGATGTTAATGGATGCACATTGCCACCTTGGCTCAGTGGTGATGCATCTGAATTAACTTCTTCTAAAATTGCTCGAAGACAAGTAACTGCCTTCAATAAATGAACATAATGGCATAGATAGGAAATGATCTATTTCATTTGTTTTTACCGAATGTTCGAATGTTGCTGAAAGTGTAGTAAATTGTTGCTGTCGAGTAACGTCACTTTCCTTCAAAATATACAAACAATTGTGAAGAAGATTTTAATTTGTTTCTTTGTTCAATTACTTGATAAAATTTAGAAAATGTTGCTCGTGATTGAAAAAACCATCTTAGAATTGAAAAAATTCCATAAATTGCTAATTTACCAGAATCTAATTTGTGTGGTAATCGTTCAATTGATTCACACAAACGTTGAGCTTCTTCATGCATATGTACTAATGGTAATTCAACCAGTTTAGTAAAAACCAGTGCTTGTAACTCAGTAGGAAAAACATAATTAAGTAAATCACGGTCGCGTTGCAAGAGAATTATAAATGCATCAAGTAATAACTTATAATTATTTGTATCACGATCGTCGCTGGAATCAAACATAGCATTATCTTCTATTATTGATAATGATGTTGACACAGGAGAACTTCCACCTCGAGGTAATATATTACCACCGGATGGTCGCATAAAACGACGCCCCATATCACTAAATTAATTTTTGAAAAATTCTTTAAATAACATACATTTACTGATTCTACATCAATAGAAGTTCGTGTTTACAACAAATTACAAGTTACGTGTATTTTTCTTCTCATCATTGTTTTCATTCTTTGAAAAGTTTGATGCTTTGTTCTGAATCAACAGAATGTAAAATATCTTTCATATAAAATACTAATCCTTCCATGTCACATCATCAGTCAACTATGTAAACTATTATAGACTTTTTTGTTTCTAGTTAACCATAGAATTTCCGGTTCGTATTCAAGTCTCTAATTTTTCTCACATCAAAAAAGCAACAAATGTATGATATTAGTTCGTTTTCTTTTTTTTACCTTTTAGGTAAAAAATTAACTGCTTATGTGCGCCTATGAAAGATCAGGAAGACACAAGGGTAATATGTACTTTGGAGATAATAAAATGAATAAAGAAAAATCTATTCCTATACCCGAATAGTTTCCCTGAACGTTTCGTTGCATCTGCTGCCGATAGGCCACTCTGTAACATATGTGGACTCTGTATAATAACATTTGTTGAGCCACGACGAACTGCTTGTTTGCCTAAATGTTCTGCAAGGCTAAACAGCAAAAAAACAAAAGCACATTGAACTATTTTTGAATTTTCGTTTGTTACAGTTGCAGAGAACGTCGAATCATCATGCCTCGTTTCGTTGCATAGGAATCGATAAGACCCTGTCGAAAACCATGAGAAATAAACCATTCTATTATCATTCTCAAATTACCCATATCGACTTCTAAAATTTCAATTTTTCAATCAAGCCATAGTTGATTTATTTTCTTTATTATCTCACCTTGCATGGTATGAATATTGTTTCTATTTGTTTCGGACATTTCACATAATTCAGTTAACTCTTTCGGTGACAATGGATTAGCGTATCGTAAAATAAGTTTATCTGTTTCTTCAACAAGCCGTTGTCGTCCGAGATCAAATAATTGTACAACACGTTCACGTTCACTGACAGAAGTAGTACTTTTGAAATATTTAACGGCATCTTGAAGACGATCCAATTCTAACAGATACTCAGCTAAATTTCCGCCTGGACCCGAGGATACTGTTGTTTGTAATTCACTACATATCTCATAAAAGTGAAGGATAGAATCAACTAATGATAAACTTTGATCGACATTATTCAAGAGAAAACCTAATTCGTTCGTTGCTTCATATACAGGTGTTACTAGTTCATCTAATGATTCAAGTTTTCGTTCGAAATTATCAAGTGTTGATACCATACCACTTGTTAATACATTCGAACGTGTTAATGATTCTTGCAATAATGCTAGACGCCGTTTTTCCTTTTAAAGAATAGGAAATTACAAATATTAGATGAATATTTTTCCATTAGATATAACATAGAAAATCATTACCCTTTTAATCATGTCATGATTAAGGTATTAAGAAAAAATTAACCTTTGTGTAAGGAATTCCGCTCAAAGAATATGACCTTTCATTTTTTTGCTCGCTTCATCATGTTCATCTAACATATGTCATCAACTACAACTCTCAATCTAATCGGAGAAAATACCAACACTTTTTCTTTTAGAATATTCTTTAACGAGAGACCAAAGATGTTTTTCGGAGCGAAAATTACTAAAAAATATTATTCCGATGTTTATGGTCAAATCGAAACGAGATAATAATAAATCTACGTCATTCAAATGAGATATCTCAAAATTAGAACTTGTCACGTTCGACATGTGTCGAAACAGATCTGGATTCAAACCATAAGAGCTTTGTTGGAAGCCACGAATTTCCTCTCGATGAAACCGTTACAGAATATTTATATAATTATATATGTCTTTTCTTGTTTCATATTTAAATCGTCATCAACGTATGAAACTTTTGCTCACCTCTTGCAGTTTTACTTCTGATGAACGTATACTCGTCTTGGTATCTGCACCGGTGGTCATCTTATTATCCTCTTCGTTCGAAAAATCTGAAAAAAGAATCATTTTCGCTTTAAAACGACAGATTAATGTATATTTATACATATCAAATATATCTTACAAACGAAGAGAAACATAAAGAAAACGATATATCGTGCAAAGCAAAACAAAAAATTAGAGAAATAATTCATATCTTTAAAAAAGGATGCATTTTTTCTTCTTTTCTTTTGGCTTCGGACATAGATGAGCACGTATAGCTTCATCAAACACTGTCTTGAGACCTTTTTGTGTTAACGCAGAACATTCTAAATATTTTACTGCACTGATTTCTTTACGCATAGCTTCACCTTGAAGGATCGATATTGGTGCTAGTTTTTTTTCCTAAATAAACATAAAAGAAAAGAAATTAATTAATAGAAGAAAATCTTGAAATTGATTTACTCGAAGTTTTTCAATTGCAACTTTATCATCACGTAGATCGAGTTTTGTACCGACTAGAACAATGGGTGTTTGAGGACAATGATGACTGACTTCGGGATACCACTACATTAAAGAAAAGACATCAAATAAACTTAAATCTAAATCAATAATTTACCTTAGCACGAACATTCTCGAATGAAGCTGGACTAACAAGAGAAAAACAGATAAGAAAAACATCCTGAAAAGAAGAAAAAAATGAAATGAAAATTTTCTTTGTAATAAAATTCTATGACCGTTTGTGGATAGGATAATGGACGGAGTCGATCATAATCTTAAACAAAAGAAAAACAACTCTTATGAAACACACACAAATCCAGTCTTCACTATATAATTATACCTTCTTGACCGGCCTAGAATTAAAAGTAGTATTCAATGAGAGATTAATTTTCAAAAGAGTAATCTTCTTACTGTGTCCCACAAACCAAGATTAATGGGTTTTCCATCAACCATAACATTAGCCGAATAATTATCAAACACCGTTGGTATATATTCACCAGGAAATGTATTCGTCGTATAAGAAATTAATAAGCAAGTTTTACCAACGGCACTAAAAATGTCAAAATAAAAAGATAAGTAACTTTTCTATTAATGAAAATTATTTTAAAAATAATTCATTTACCCATCGCCAACGACTACACATTTGAGTGCTTGCATTTTGTGAGTTTCTTTGAAAGAACTAAGTTTTAATTGATTTCTATTTTCTCAAATAACATACAATATAGCGCTATCATCATCATCATAGCATCTAGAGAGAAAAGTCATGTATTTCATGACAGAAAGAATGAAAAAATAATAATGCTTCTGAACTACAACAAACAAAGAGAAGAAAGAGAAAAAACGAATGAATCATAACATTCACTTTTTATTCACTCACTCGTATTCCGTTTAAAAAAAAAGAATATAACCACTCAAGAAAGAGACAGAGGTCGCACATTTTTGTAAAATTGCATTTTATTATTTTTATTATTAATTTTTTTTCTCCCACCTACGACAGATCTGATACTAATCATCGATTACTTGACAATCGCCTTGGCGTGATTCACTTTTTTCAGTGAACATCTATTTTCACAAAAAGACTATTTGACTTTATGTTTTCTGTTGTTTTCAGATAAAAAAAATGGGTTAGTGTATCATGATTCATACAGATTTCTCTCTCGTCTGTTGCCTACTTACATGGAAATGTCTGCACACGATTTCAATAATATTTGGCCTACAATTTCTGATCCTGTTGATGTTTAATGCGATGCGAAGCTCGAATCGGATCTTCTCGAGAACGGAAAATCGTAGAAAAGTCGTTGAAACGTGAGATCGAAGTATCATGATCGAACTAAGAACATCTGTTTTCGAATCTTTTAACTGAAGTTCCGTTCTCTCAGAAATGTGGTTCCAAAATGACGAAAATGAAAGAAATTTATCAAGAGATAATTAAAGTGACGTCACGAACATATGATAGGCACTATAGTCTATTCATTTACAGCTGCTGATCTAAGATAATAAATCATGGAGATAATTAATCGATCAATCGAAATCGATCCTTAAGAATGTATTGCTAAGTAAGAATAGAGTTTTCTCACTGATGAATTTCATCATGTCGACATAAAAAGTATTCAAGATTTCTCTGAATTGTCTCTTCCGAAGATGAGACTTAACATTGCAACACTGTTCTATGACTAAATTTTCATTCGTATATTCGAAAATGTGTGACCTCTACAAGGCAGGTACGCTGAAAATCGAATAGTATACTCTAATGTTAACAGTACTCGTGTAAAATTCACTCCAAGATTTATGATTTAACAAAAAGACTATGTTCGGTTTTTAGTCGTGAAAATGCGTTCTAAACATATTTTCTCGTTAGAAAAAGCTTATTGTGGAAGTACTGTCACGAGAAAAACGTTAATATAGTTTTAAGTTGAACCGTTGATTATTTTTATACATTTGAGTAGTAGAAATCCTTTTCAAATTTCTATTAGAAAATAATCTGGTAACTGTAAAAAACAAGTATAATTAAAGCTCAGAAATGAAAAATATTAAGTCTGCCATCTGAACACAGGAAAACACAATAATTAGTGATGCATGCATGATATGTAATGGAATATTGTTTAGCAATCGTCGCCTGTTGTACTTGTCGTTTAAAAGAATGCTTTACAAGTTGTGACTCGATTTTTCTAGTAAATATTTCTCGCTGAATTATCTTTTTATTTTGTAAAAAGCATATGAAGAGTAATGCTTGCGAATTAATCCTAATAGTTCATTTGGTAAGAAAGATATTCTCCTGGAAATGTCTTTCATGTTCGCAAATAGATTCCTGATTTATAATTTGCTTATTAGAAAATAAATAGAAAACTAAGTATGAGACAATTAATGAATGAGGATTGTAAAATTACTCAGATACTGCTTTTATTTTGCTCATTAATTAAAATCAATGTAAGCAATGTTCTAGATTGATGATATTTTTAGTATACTGATGGAACTATTGGATGGAGAATTTAAGAAATCTCGATTTGAGCAGATTTCTATCAATAATTGTATTGATCTGACTGTAAATTTGATTAATATCAATATTCATCATAAAAAGAAAATAATTAGACCATTTTTACACTGACGTGCTTCAAAGAAAATTCCTAATATGAGTAATGTTTTTCAATTATTTCTTTTTGAATATCATCTTCCTTGTTTTAAGTGCATCCGAATCAATAAAAAACAGTTTAGTAAAACGGAAGCGAGAATTTGTGAAATTAATTCAATTTTCCAGTTGATAGTTTTTATTCCTGATAAAGATTTGCATTATTTAAATCATCGTGTTATTCATTATGTGATTGATTGATGTTATTCAAATTAATATATATATATATATTTCGGTTAGACACATGCGCAATATTTAATCCATTTATGGCCATTTCAATGTTGAAGAAAATTGGCACAGGAATTTATTTTTCATTATACAATCGGTATCTCTAAGACATAAAAATTAGCCTCCGAAATAACAAACCTGTCGATGCTTTAGAAAAAAAACATGTTTTTGTTTTGCCAATAATCTTCTTATTAAACGAGTGGGATGCATTCATTACTAGCTGCTGTGACGTACATGTTTTGCTTCACTCTGTCTCTTTAGAGGCAGTTAGACAAGCACATTCATTAATCACACATACACAGCGCCTCACGACTCCAAGGACAAACCGTTAATGAATGAGTTTTTAATTATGATTCATTAGTAATTTAGCATCATTTCATAGACAAAATAATATCTGCATGCATAAGAGAGTGATAGTAAAAGGATGAATATTGCATGGGAAAGAGAAAAAAAGGTAGGATTCAAGTGCTTCGAATTGATAACAATCAGTTTATATACCGAGCAAAAAGTATCCCGTGTCGATAATTTCAGGTAATCGATAGTTTTTCAAAGATAATTTGTGAGATGGAAATTGATCGTTTTCGAAAACTATAAAAGTTAACTCGTCATAGAAAATTTTTCGAAATTCATGAAAATCTAGATGCAACATAAATAAATTTGCCTTCGTCAGCAATTAATTTCTAGCATTGCGTCTACTGTATATTAATAGGAAACCTTGAACTTATAATGATGTGATTTTTTTTGTTGTTATTGAGAATATTTATCGAGCATAATATTTCATTTTTTATGTTTTGATATATTATTTATGCCACATTTTCTCATAAGGTAAAGCATGCGACTAATTGGTGGCAAATAAGTCCAAGACGAAAAACGATGAATGACATAGATGTTTTTCTTTGTATGACTGTAAATCAATTAGAGTCTTTCCTAGCTATGAGATCAAAGGCTAAACGAATCTTAGCCGTTGAAATAAAGAAAAATTGTCTAGTCCAAAGAATACTCGATGATTAGCGCATTATAAGTATAATTAAGATCAAAGTGGCACCAGTTGTACTTAAAATAGATCAGGTATGCTAATTAATGACAAAAATTTCTCACAAACAAAAATCGAATAGATGGATTTAAGCAACAAGAAATGGTCTTAATTTATCGTATTACGGAAAGGTGCAGGTGAGCGAATCTATTGCTCTTAAGTGAAGATATACTCGTGTAACTCCGATGATAAACGACACGCTTGACAGAAATTTTTCTCTATCATTTGACGTAAAGAGGAACAGAAGGAAAAAACATGTTTAGGTTTGACTAGAAACGTTTTCCTACTAAATTTGCTCGAAAACATATTGTCATTAGATTGAAGGACATATGCTAAACAAGAAAAAAGTTTTCTTTTCTTCTAAAAAGGAAGTACATCGGATATCTATCAAGAAAAAATATGTCCATCATTCATAGCTTTGATTAGCGTGTCTACTGAATCCAACAGATAGATAAAAGTAATAAATAAAAATAAGAGCGTATTCGGCTTTGAAATCGGTATGATGGAAAAAGAAAGAAAGAAAAAATATCGAAAGGAAAAAATGTCGAAAATAAAATTAATACGCATGCAGATGGATAGAAATGCTGAAAACGAGAGTATATTGAAGCACAAGTCGCCCTCACCCTCAATTCAATCTTACATACTCATATTCATCTCATATTCTTTTTTTCGACATTTCTATTTTCGATATTTTTCCTTTTTTCATCCATTCTTGAAATCTACTCTCTACATAGAAAACTTCGATTTAGAAATGTTACGAGTTCAGAAGAAAACGTCGAAACTAATATAGAATAGTCGATGCATTTTTATTTACTTTTAAGCTTGTTTAACGTTTTTTTCATGACATTCATCCTACTTCTTAATAACCCATATTAGCGTAATAGTCTCATCATGGGTACATTCAGCATGAATGCTTTCCTGTTATCCACGTACTAGTTCGAAAATAATTTCAGGTATAACTCGATCCTTTCAATATTACTATTCTGTCCTTGTAGTTTGTTGTTGACAAGTTTTTTGCTTATAAAATACAACGAATATCATATTATTCAATAGTCACATATTGATGCTCTCTAGTATCGAAAAGCATTAGAATTTCTACTAGATAAACTAAACCCAATTGATCGATGAGAACTTTAGTTTTTGTGCAAGCAGTTCTTCTTTCATTTGATCTGCTTGTGTTGAAATACCAACTTTTTTGTTTTTAAAAGGAATAAACACCTGTGAAGCACACAGTGCCCGTGAATATGAGTATCACGTTTCGAATGGTTCTGTTTTTATACTTGATCATATTTGAATTAATGTAAGAATCAATTATTGATTCAGCTACTTCGTATAGATGTGTAAAGTTACAATTGAAGTTTCGTAACATTATCAATAGTAAAATGTTTATCTATGATTTTGTTTTTTTAATAAAAATTATTATTCCTTTCAATAGATGTCTCAACTTTGTCAATTCAGGATACGTTCTACTGTTACAGCCAATGAATCACTTTATTTTGACAGCTACTAAAAATTTACATCTGGCCTATTATTGGCAGCAGGGCATTTAATTGTTTTTACAACTGGATTAACGATGACAAGCGATACATGTCTTGGTTGTCCTTGTCCACCAACGGTTTCAATTTTTCGAAGAGTAGGTTCAGCTCTATTTTATGGTGTTTGTTCATGTCTAATCACCGTTGTTAACAAACTTGTACTTACATCTTACGAGTACGTACTTTTTTTTGTTGTTGTCGAGGTTGTTGTCTCAGCAGTTTCGTACCCCTATTACACAACAGGTTCCCCTCATTTCAACTGCTTGCCATTGGACAGGTAGGTGAAAAACATGAATAAAAAATATCCTAGTTTTCTAAACGCATGCCGAGTGTTGAAATCTACTAACCTAATTTTTTAACATTTTACTGTTCTACTAAAACACTTGCTGTTACATGATCATTCTTTTCCTTTTATTTAGTTAACCGTCTCCATTGTTGTACTATATGTCGCACGATCTTTTGGACTTATCCGTTTCCCTCATTTCTCTGAAAGTATTATTAACAAAGTACGTAATATCATAAACCTTTTATTTTTCTTTCAAAATTTTATCCTATATAGATTATGCCACTACCTTTGCTATTCTTTGGTAATCTACTGTTCGGTCTTGCTGGAACCCAAGCAGTCAGGTAGTTTTCGTTATTTTTTCTTTATATAACTGTTTAAGTTTCATATCTAATAAATAGTTTGCCAATGTTTACTGTTTTACGACGTTTTTCAATATGGCTAACGATGATTGGCGAACAGATTTATTTAATGTAAAATGTCCGTAGAGGATTTTTTCTCATATATTATTTTTTTTACATTTAGGCAATCTCAATCTTTAATTGCGCAAGCTAGTGTTTATATAATGTTAATTGGTACTATGATTGCTGCTAGTGATGATCTAAGTTTTAGTGGGTTTGGATATGCGTTTCTTATTATTAATAATTTCTGCACAGCTGCTCAAGGTATAATAATCAAACAAAAATTAATTAACAAAGTAAAGATACAATTTTTTTCTGAATCAGAAAATGAATAAAAATTTCTTTTTTTGTTTTTCATTTTTTTCTAGGAATTTAATCAATATGGTCTTTTGTTCTACAATTCATTGGTTGTACTTGGACCAGCAATTGTTTTAGCTGCTTTCACCGATGACCTGAATAAAGTAACGCATATTTGAATTTATGATATAAAACAAGTTATTTTAAATTTACATTTATTTAGGTGTGGAATTATGATGGTTATTCTGATGTTGGCTTTATAATGGCATTTCTTCTATCATCAATACTGGGATTCTTACTAAACTACTCAACAATGCTCTGCACGCATTATAATTCTCCATTGACAACAACTGTTGTCGGCGCTTGCAAAGTTAGTTTCATCAATATATTTTTCTATTGAATCATTTCTATTTTTAAGAATATGTTTGTGACATATTTGGGAATGATTATTGGTGGCGATTATATTTATTCGCATGTGAATTTTCTCGGCCTTAGTATCAGGTAAACATTTTAGTACTATCTCGTTAATAGATAAATGTAAAATTAATATGAGGCAAACAATAGTTTTATTCTTTTATCGGTATTTCTATGTGTGAAGGAGCAACAAGCTTTGATTGCTTGAGAAAAATAAGGGAAGCCATGTTTAATCACAAATGAATTTGCATTTCAAAAGAATAAATGTTGAAGACCTTAAAATGAACTTCATCAAAAGAGAAAAACATTAATTGTTCTTGTATTATTATAATGAGAAGTTATGTATGAAAATTTAAAAAAACTGTGTGTCCCGAAAACAAGACAACTGTCATTTTTAAGGACAAAGGTTAATTTATTCATTTTTCTTCTAGTGTTGCGGGTAGTCTTGTATATTCTTGGGTAACCTTTGCTCGAAAACCACCAACAACAACAGCACATGGCACTGGAATACCACCTGCAACATCAGAGAGTAGAAAAAGTACGCACGATATTGTTTAATTCATTGGTGCTTATGAACGGTGATGGTAGTGCTATGTGTTTGAAACGAAAGATTTACTTTGTTTTTTGTCTATTAAAAATAATGATCCTTTAACACATCTAGTTACTGATGATTAATTACTATTGGAATGTAAATCTGTTTTTTATGTAATTTCGTAGCAATAGCTTAATTAATCAAGTGTTTATTCTGTTCGCATACCTTTGTTTCCCATTCTCAACGCAATAATATCTCATCGTTGTTAGTCTCTCATTCTCTCTCTGTTTCCGTTGCTATGATGTTCTTCAGTATTGTTTTCTTTTTGTTTTATTTCTAAAAAAAATATTACTTTTATGTAGACGATGATCCTACGGCAAGTTTACATGAGCCATAGCATTGCAAGGTGAGACAAAATAGGCATGTCATATTTCTACTGACATAATTCATAGCTGAATGCTCATAAACATGACCAGTAGGCTTTGTATTTCTTTTTTTAACGTTGGTTCGTTTTTTTGTTGTTGTTTTCTAACATCTTTCTTATTTGTTGTTGAGCGTTTTTTTATTTATTTCAAGAAGATAGATAACTGAGTGAGTGAACAAAGCTGAATGCAATCTATCGCTTTTATTTTGCTTCAAATGAATCGATGGCTATGCATATGCATAATGATTAACGTGTGACATTTATGGATTGCTGAAATTCTTGCTTTTTCCATGCATACTGTTCGCTGATATTCATGATACCATATCTTTGTTTATTTAGATGAATGAAACTCATCTATGCTTGTTAAACGGCACATTGTTTATCCTGAAGAATAGTATTAGTATATTATTCTCCGCGTTGGTTTTATGAGATAAATATAATAGAACATTATGCATGAGATGTTATTTATTTATTTTTTACTGTTTTCTTTCTTTTATTAAGTAAATGATTATTTTTCAAGTAAAACAGAAAAAAAAGCACTCAGTGAAAACTATCGGGCAATGATTGCAAGTGGAGAAGCCTTTTTCTTCTTTATTGCTTTGATCAAGAGAGGCGAATCTATTGATCTAGGTTCGAACAAAAGAATAAAAACTAGCACGGACACTTAAGAAAATAAAAAGATCTTGATCGATTTGTTTAGTGATATTTGATCTCGGAAATTTATAATGAATTGAATATGTATATTCAAAACGATGCATATATAAGTATACATTGGAATGACATAGAATACATTTCGCATTCACAATTTCATTAAACTTATGGCGACTGCAATTGTTTTATGTGAGTACTAGTCTTGGTCCCATTGATTTAGATTTTTTCATTTAAAAATAACAAATATTTTTAAAGAAAGTAGATCAATTACAGCTACAGTATATTATCAAAATAAAAACAGGAGATTTCATCAAATGTTTTTCAGGAGATATTCAATATATCTGATGTCGATGAATTGTTTATTGGTTGTAAAAATATTTCAATGATAGAAAAAAATGTGTTTTCTATCGAGATCAGCTTCAGTCATTTTCCTTACAAAGTAAAAATCAGTTTCATTTGAAATTATGCGCAAAATGATGACAAAAACTAACATTAAGAAATTCGATTTCTACCACGCAAAGGAAATTCATTTTTATGCACAGATATTCTATTGGAATTAATCGTTCTACTCAATGGATATACAACAGAATCTCCATTGCCTAGTACATTCCTAGGCTATTCTGTTTACTACGATGATATAGATTTCAACGATTGCTATGCAGAGACAACAACTGTGATTTCATACGCTGACGAATCAACAACAGACTCGCCATTGAGTATTTCATTTATGGGCTTTCTTATACAGTACTATGACACAAATTCGAGTAACTGTGATGCAACAACAACAACAACGACAGCATACTTAATTTCAACTGAAGCTGTTACAACATTAGCATTGTGAGCATTATTTTTTGATAAATATGAAATTATTGCTAAATAAATATAATTGACTTCTAACAAAAATATTCTTTGTATAGAACAACGTCTATATCCTATACAAATAATGCAGTATTTGTACCTGCAGCATGTCCTTCTGGAACTATTGGTACATCATGTAGTGTCGCTTCAGATCCATGTTCTATGATGAATCCATGTTTAAATTCAGCAACATGCCAATTAAATTTTACCTTAGAGATTGGCTATTATTGTATGTGTGTTACGGGTTTTTCGGGTACATATTGTGAAGTGGACAACCGTCCATGTCGTCCTGGCGTAAATTGTCTTAATGGTGGTGTATGTAGTGGAACTGTTTGTGCATGTCCTACAGGCACAGGTGGTGCTTATTGTCGAAGTAAAGTTAGTATATGTGCAAGCATAAAATGTGAAAATGATGGACAATGTGTATCAAACTATGGTAATTGGTCATGTCGATGTACGAATAATGAACTTTATTCGGGTACGTATTGTGAAATAGAATCATCAAGTATACGCGAGAAAGAAGCTATTTCACGTTCATTGGCCTCTGTTGCAATTGGATGTCTTGTAGCGGTTATGAGTTTTGTAATTCTTATGGATGTATTAAAATATGTGTTTAAAATTGATCCAGTTCATAAGGATGTAGACGCATCGAAAAACAAAAATGAAAACAATGAAAGAAAAAAGAAATCTATCAAACCCAAACAACCAGTTATCGCTGTACGATTTCGATATATTCATGCGTAGAGAATTTGAATATTTTCTTTGATCTTTAAAAGAAATGATTGAAACATTCTCAAAAGATAAATATACTTTGCTTTGTGTAATGTAAAATTTTGTGATTGCTTTTCAATTTAATGATTAATAAAGCAAGATTTATTTTTATTTCAAATTTATTCTGTTATTTTCTAGTCTTTGAATATAATTAATAACGATCTAAATACACGCATCATTCTATTCAAATAATTCTTGAATATAAGGATTAATTGTCTTCCAACATTATTGATTGAGTATAGAGAACAGCTGGAAAAGCACGTTCGTTCTAAGTACGTACAATATTTGATTTGATTATGCTGTAGTAGTGATAAGCAAGCTATAGAGTAATAGATGCAGACGTTTACTTTCTTTTCAACATTAATCATATTCACACCTGTCGTGACAACTGATGAAGTAGTTAAACATTGATGGCAGGAGTGAATATTCAAATAATAATGAAGCAATTATTGTTTTACACATGTACCGTCGTAATGGAATCGGTTAATCTGAATTCTTTTGCTTTTAAAATACATAGTGTTTTATTTGACATATTGCCAAAATAGCAATACGTGAAGATTGAATCACTTACATATGTAGATTGACTAGCTATATGATACTATTGCAATATCATTTTAATCGAGATATCTACCTAAAACACATTATGTAAAACTCAATTATTTAGCAATGAACCACCATAGGGAAAATTCTTTCCAAATTCGAAGTCATATTTCGTAATAGTACGAGAATATATTAATTGTAGAATCAATTGTCAAAAACGTGAACCGATTGGCTACACAATGATGAGTGATTTCAGATTCGAATACAATTGTCAAAGTGCATTTTTTTATTGCTGCTGATAAAAAAAGAATAAAACTAAATACTAAAAGTGTCATTCCTACAGATGAAAATATGGAATAATTTCTGTCTTAGATTTTCGTAGTGATCGATTCATCGTAATGTCTACCTAAGTTTCTACTTTAGCTTGAGGTACATGATCGTATTTTGCAAGCCATTTAAGCTCTTCACGAGCTTTAATTTTGCCATGCCAAGGATTGTTACTAAGCGTATGACCTTCATCAGGAAATAGTAATAATTTCACAGGCACTCCTAAATAAGTTAAGCTACGTTCTAAAATATAGCTTTGATCAGCAGGAACTCGAATATCATTTGTGCCAG
>CAJNYU010002122.1:0-14522 GCA_905331475.1 Rotaria socialis
GTTGTTGTAGTAGTAGTAGTTGAAGTGGTGGAAGTCGTTGTTGTTGTTGTGGTGGTAGTGGTAGTTGTTGTTGTGGTGGTAGTGGTAGTTGTTGTTGTGGTGGTAGTGGTAGTTGTTGTTGTGGTCGAAGTGGTAGTTGTTGTTGTGGTCGAAGTCGTTGTTGTAGTTGTAGTTGTTGTGGTGGTAGTCGTTGAAGTAGTTGAAGTTGTTGTGGTAGAAGTCGTTGTGGTGGAAGTCGTTGAGGTAGAAGTCGTTGCAGTAGTTGAAGTTGTTGTGGTAGTTGATTCTGATATGAACCAAGATAGAAAGTTCGCATTAGCAAAAATTAGTTTTTAATATAAGTGTAAACCAATCGACTGCGTAACTCCGTATAACCGAACGACTGTTAAGATATCTTATTCATTGTTGCCAGCAGCCTAGATGGCTAGCAAGGTACCATCCTTGATCAATACATAATCTTACATATGTAGCTTTCATTGTATGCATATTTTTCTTCGATAATACAGGGGTGTACAGCTGACACACATGAACATGGGTGATTATGATGGTGAGCTGTACAGTCCTACTCAGCACTACTAACGATCCAGAAATTGAAAATTCAACAGCAGTTGAAGAGGAATTCAATGAATTCAAAAACATCATGAAAAATCAACGCATTCTATTAAGAGAGAGAGAGCTATTAACACTGTCAAATGCAGCTTCATTGATGAGGTTACAATAACTGGCAAGCAAGATTCCAATATGGGTACTCTGAATGCTAGCTGAATTTCACTTGAATTCCTTAAATTTCCAATTTATGAATGGTGGGTATATCAGAATGACATCCAAGAAAAAATTACTGATCAATCTCACCTGTTGATCCCAGCCACAATGCAATAATCGTACCCAAAACAATACCAGCTGTTAATATTCCAATTATTAATCCAACTAATAAAATTTTATAATTATCACAACAAAAAGCATAAACTCCTGCACGTCTAAAAGTATAGATAAAGTGTAACACTGATAGAAATAGAAAATGGTTTCATATTCTATTTTTTTTATACCTATTAACTTCTGTTTTTCTCTCTTGTTTTTGCGAACTATTGGAATCATATATTGTCCTGCGTAATTGAACTTCACTTATTGGAACTATTTTCGTAGACTGCCATACACTTCCATTATAAGCACTACCCGACAAGTATGAATTCTTATCATATTGTTGAACTTTGATGCGCTGTTCTTTGTCATATTTGTTTCTCAAAATACTTGTGCCAGCTTCAAAGCTCTAAATTAAGTATAACATTCTTACTACTAATAACCATTGAAAACTTTTCTATTTTTTAAGTATAGCTTACTGCTGCATGCATCGTCTCGTGAGACTTCTCCTTTATTAGTATGGGCGCAAAAGTATTTTGTTTTTGCAAAGAATCCGCTGTTAATAAGGTGTATATTATAAAAGAATGGTTTTGATTAGAATAATGCAAAAATATATGTAATCAAAATTGTTTGTTCCTTCTATTTTCATTCAACCGTTATTTCGTTTCATTATTAACAAATTTATTTTTTCTTCTCAGAGATTTCTTAAAGGATTCCTGCCTCATTAAAATAATGGTAACCATGTACTTTTTTTTATGGAACTTCTACGTCATGATGCAACATTACTATACTGTTGATCACTACAGGAGTGTGAATGTGAGGGTATGGGTGTGGGTGTCGGTGTGGGTGTGGGTGAGGGTGTATGGTGTAGGGCGTGATTTCAGAGAAGAAGTGCACCTACACCCCAAATTGCAGTATGTTGAGGATCGAACTCCATCTTTGACCTTTTTCATTTTTGTTTCTATCAAAACGATTTATTTGATTTTATTGAATTTAATTTTTACACTTTTGAAAACTTAAGCAGGTCAAGTTTTGAGATGTGACAGAACTTGAGTTGGTCGCATCTGAATCTGCCTACTTCGCAATAGTTTGCTCTTAACCTACAGTCAAGATAGGCATGTTCTCGGCGGGAGTCGCTTACTTGCTCGCAAGACAGTTGCTCGTCTAAAACTTTGCTCGCGAATGGGACGATCATTTATTTGTCAGTGATAGAATTGAGAACTACATTGATAGAACTAGTTAATTCACATAAATGCACAATTAATGATCATGATCGTTTTAATGATTAGTGATGTTCAGAGATTATTGTATAAGAGTAGTCACAATCACGGTACAGTATATTACAAAAAAAACTCATATCAGTTGATGTCTTCACCCCACATGCCCAAGAAAATGGTGCGTTAATGGTCATAAACGGCGTAAAAACGGTGTAAAACGCTGAAACACGGCGCCATTTTACATCAGCTCGGAAAACGACGAATATATTGTTAAAAACGATGGCGGTTTTCTAGCGATAAAAACAGTCCGTAAAACGAGCTGGCTGATTACAGCGAAATAAGGTGAAAATGAATGCCTCATTATGCCGTTTTATAGCCGGTTCAGGTCTGATAAGGTGTCCGTTCCGACGATCTGAATGATTGCCCTGGGACATCTGAATATCAAAGGTCGATTGAAGTATATCGAATGTTTGCATGCTTGCCGATTAGGGAGGGGATGGTAGGGGCTATCCTCTTCCCAAATTGAAATGTTATCCGGTTTTCTGCGAAATTTCCTAATACTTTCAGCCAGAGTATTGCAAGCCTTCCAGTAATTGCTGGTGGAGACGCAGTTTTCGCGTGCTAATTACAATTTTTCTGGCAGAAAATCAAATAAGAACATATCCTGTTAACAAATTCTTTCAGATAATCCCTGAATATAACGTTGGTCGTTCAGCTTCTGCCAAGCAATAAGAAAAGGCACTTTCTGCCAAATTTTAAGCCTCTCCCACCAGGGCTGTCAGCTGTACCCCATTTCACCATTTTGTACCCCATTTAGACTTTTAAGTCTACGGTACGGCTACATAATCTTCTAATGAAAACAACCTGCCTTTCTCTAGATTTTTCTCATTTTCATAAAGAAATGTATAATAAAATGTGTTGGTAAATAACTGACCAATAGATTTTAGCACCAATTTCGTTTAATTGCGTCTTTAATTATTCAGTTTTACATACTATTTTCACTATGAATAATGAAATAAATTTTATGGAAGTTTTTCCTTTCTCCTTTCTCATCGTTTCATTACTTTTTTCAATTAAGTTTGATCAATACATATTATCTCAGAAATGAATCGAGTTTTAGACTTTCGCTTCAATGTATTTGGTTTTTGTGATAATTTCCGCATGGCATTGAACAAAGATTATGAAGTTGAAATTTCTCATGATTCAGAAGCAACAGCAAGTGAAGAATTTTCCAGTTTCCGAGAGAAACCAGCTACTAATATCAAAGATAAAAATGTTCTTAAAGTCAAAAGGACGTTGTATGTGCAACCAAAAATGGTTGAAAGATCCTAAATATATAGCATTTCTCAGAGAATGTCGAATCAATGAATATTTTGCTCATTGTTCTATATGTCAATCAGACTTTTGTGAAACACGACCTAAAAGGAGTGTTGGTGTTTAGGGTAGAAATTTTGCACCCCCACCCCACAGATCGTTGCCGACAGGTAATTTTTCCAGCACAGAGCGTGACAGGCAGCTTAAGAGACCATTGAAAATCGTGACATACGTTTTAATTAATTGACTAATTAGTACCATATGAATTGAGTGCCCATCACAGACTGTTACACAAGATGTTCAGAGACCTAGCACAGCCCATCAGAGAAGCTGTTCCAGCCTAGCGCAGATCATCACTGATAGAGGCAAACGAGCTGTCTCACCAAATCTACAAAGAACTCCCTTGAATACTCCATCTCCACGTGATTTCCTGCAGTGATTATGTCGTGTTTCACATTTTTAATTCCAGAGGGATTGCGCTAACAGCTTTTCTATTTCTAATGGTGGTGTTTATTTGGTCGGTTTTCTCAATTAAATCCTCTATTTTAGGAGGCAGACAGTGTACTCCCACTTATGTACCCCATTTGGACTTTCAAAAGCCCCATTTGGAAAATGAGAAATGGCAGCCCTGTCTCCCACTCTTCAAGACAATCGACAATGCTGAACGTTTGTTATCAATGTGGAGTCTCTTTTCTTTTGTACATCGCTAATGATTACTGATATTATTATTAATATATAGTTTTATGTCTTATTTACACATTTCCTCTAAAATATTTTGTAAACAAGCATTTTAACGGGCAACTCTCCTACGAGCAACTAATCTAGGCCCATTGACAAGGCTTCACGTTTCGAAGTTAGATACGATGATGAGAAAATAAAAGTGATAACGAATCTAGTTTATTCGAAACGATGCCGTAACTGTTTTACATGAATGAATCTGTGTATTTATATATATATAATTATATGCATACAATATCAGATTGGGAATTTTTCCATGTGAATTGGAAACAGAGACCGTCACAGGGCAGTCCTGCCCTGCGCCCTGATAATTTTCCCTATAAACTGATATACAGCAGATTTTTCAGTCGATTATGCTGACATGGTGATGGATTATAATGTATGTCATTATGCGCCAGTCACTGTGAAATTTGTTACTATGCCTAGTTCGGACAATACCAGTTTACTCATTTATTATCATATAATTCAATTATAAAAATAAAATATTGCTTCAAAGAGAAATGCAAAACAGGGTGTGGGTGTGGGTGTGGGGTGTGAGTATATTCTTCAGAAATATACACACCGACACCCACACCCACACCCAGGTTTTGTCGTCTTGCCAAAATCTCCCGATTGGAATTATGAATTATTTGAATATGTTGGCACAAGTGATAAATCTATTTTTTCAACCAATGAATCCGCTTGTATTAAGGAAAATTGGAGCACATGCCGTACAAATTTGTCTCATGTTAAGCAAAAATTATTTAACTAATATAAAATTGCGATTTTCTGCTTCAAATTATTTATTATTGACATGTCCCTATGTTGTTGTATTGTAGTTGACCTCAGACAAGTTCGCCAACGCTTAAATAAACCGCACATTTGAACTAGTTCATGTTAAAAAATTTCTTTGAATGGAATATTTCTATATATATTATGTAGGAATGACAACCATGAAAAAATCTTAAAACATCAATGACACTTCCAAATGAAATTTTAGTAGTGTTTTTTCAATAGTTCAGAAAGTCCGATAATTGTGAAAGTATAGTAGACTTTTGCTACCAGTCATGAGAGTGTATTAAGATAGAATAGATGTGAGAACTGAAGTTACAGCTACCGTACTCTGATGTACTGTAGATGTTCGGGAACCTACCCACAATCTTACATACTTTTTTGTGTACGAAACTATTCGATATGTAACTTGTAAGTGATAGCTCCAAGGCGTAAAAGAGAATCCTACGATCCATAAGAATCTACTAGGATCTTGAAGTTGTTGGTGTAGGTAATTTCAATGGTGATATTCACACCCTCATACTCTTTGCCTGTACTTATTGCCTAAATTTTCCCAACACTATTGGGCATCTTGGGAATTTCGGGTTGTCAAGTTGAATTCTTGTATAATGCCATGATAAAATTTCCTTTAATAGTTAAAACGCATAAGTCATTTTCCAGGTTTGCACATAATAATAAGTGAAAGGAATAGGTTTGAATGCGTTCAACCTGTGATATTTTCGGAAAATTGTCACTCTACATTTTTCAGTATTATGTAAATGTCCCCTGAGTGGAAAGAGATTAAACACTGAAATTTTTACTACTTAATAAACTTTTTGTTTCACATCTACTGTACAAAATTTGAGTCAAATCAAACAACCCATGAAAGAGTATAGAAGCATGCCGTTTTCCAATCATCACTCTACAAATTCAGTATAGTGACCTTGTTTTTAAAAATTGTTGTTATTTTTATCTATAAGCGAAGTTGATAAATAGCTTTTTTCTGATCAGTTTTTGTCGTAAAGAGTAGTCTTTCTTTCTCTATGGTTGCATATGTTACCAGTTTTTCACTGGTAGAGCTGCAACCATGTTTTCGTCACTACACAAAAATATTAAGTGTCCCTCAAATAAATAATATCAACGTGAGGTGAAGGAGAGAAAAAAAATTTAAAACTAATATCAATGATAAATTTAGATAGAGCATCAAACGTTGTACAAAACTGCCTAATTACATACTTTTCCTCTTGCTTTTCTATAGCAGAAAAATTTCTTTTTCTTCTCACACATCAGTCAAAACAAATGTATTTTTTGTAATATATCTCTGATATTTCAGCGACAGTATGAATGGCACAGTTGAAATTTAGTGTGACAGTGGAGCAGGCCAGAAGCAAAAACCTCTAAAAAATTCTTCGAATCGGTTAAAAAAACTGCAACTTATCAAACAAATAAACCTTAAATATCAATGGTTCAAAAAAATTGTAATTCACTCGTATAAATAATCATTATTTTTATTTTGATCAAAATACCACTAACAATAATTTACATTTATTGTAGAATATAAATTACCGACACTTTATATTTTTTTTAATCAACAGAAAAATGACGCCCCTATAACCGGTATAAACCGGTAAAAGAGTCACCTTTACAACTGTGACGGTGAAGCGCGGATTCATCATCACTGCTGCATCCCTAGATGAAAGCAAACGCATGTGCATTGAAAAAATGCAGATAGAGAGCAAAAAGATATTGACGCGACTTCTTCTTGAGGAATCTTTTTCAAAAAAAAACGTTTTATGAGGACTTGAATATACAACTGTATGATAATTTTGTCATAGAATACGTTTTTAATGCTTTTTTGAATGATGTGATTTTCATCAACTTTGAATGAGATCAAAAATACACAATTTGGTGCATCTTGTCTATAGCTTTTCGTCACCGTTCTTCACTCATTTCTTTCGTTCTCGTCCACTATCACTACCTGACTGAAGTTATTTCTACATGAAAAAAAATATCCTTGCTTACATATTCAACGATTCATGTCATTGTATTACGCATGTGTGAGAAAAGAGATAGATATATCGCTAAGAAACACTAAGATTAATAATGATGCTCACTGCGACTTTCGGAGAAAACTCAACATCAATGGATACCACCATACTAGAAAAACCAGCAATCTGGTCAATGATTTTCTTTGTTATACTTCTAATTGCGATCATTCTCTTGCCCTTCTTACATCCGAGTGAGTACTGTTTTGTAATTTATTACAGCGATCAAATTTTCTTCTACATATTCAGTTTACCTTCGACATGTGCCTGTCAAATGGCATCACTATTACATTTGGGATAGTAATTGGAAGAAACTTATAATCGGTATCAGTCTTTCCGTCGGTTATTTCGCCTATTTGATTTGTCTCTCTCGTTCGACTGCTTTCGCTATGTTTCTCTTTAGTCTAAACAGTTTTATTTCTTTATTCGCTCTGCTCTTTGCTCTTTTTGTTACATGTACTGGTTTGCCCGTTATTAAATTGAAGTCAACTGAAATATTGGTTTCAACAACGTTCAAAACACTTGTTTGGCTCGTCACTAAAAATGTATTGTTTCTCGTTGGTGGAATTCTTCTATGCAATTTGATTGGAACACTCGCTGCCAGTGTTCTACTTTTTCCTTCCTTCCTTCATTTCCCAAAACGCATCGAGACTCGATCATTTGAATACTCAACGATGTTTGATAATTTTCTTTATTATGCTAGTAGGCAATTGTGGTGGAGTATTGAGTCCACTAGGTGACCCACCTTTGTACATGGGCTACACCTATGGCGTTCGATTTCTGTTCACATTCCAGTATCTCTATAAAATCTTTTTTGTTGTCAATGGTTATGTACTTCTCGTATTTACAGTTATTGATCTGGCCAATGCATGGGTATATCGGCGGGAAAAACAACGGGATCTGTACCCAATGCCTGCAACTGAATTGCGAGGTCAAACTTATACAGTGACTCCACTTGATGATACACAAACGGTGAGACGGCGTCAAAGTGTTGATCCTCGCTATGATCTCTCTTCTGCGACTACTGTGCGTCTTTCATGGCGTGGTATTCACAACAGTTTGTTTCTCATGCTCACCATTGTTGCTATCCTGCTTAAAGGGCTCAACATTCCTCGACCATGGCCTCAATACGTTCAAGAAGGCATTCTTTTCGGGATAGCCTTGGCGTGTCTCGTTATTGATATAATATGCAATGGTCTAACACCAACACAATGCGACAAAAAACATTATTCAACACGTATTGAACCTGTGGCAGAAGTAATTGTCATCTTTGTCGGCTTATTCTTTACCATGTCAGCACCTATTGCACTCTTATCCAATCTGAATGTTGTTCTCGGACCAAAAGTAAGCACAATACTTTGCCGATGTTAAATATTTTCGTATTCTCTAGCGTCTCTTTTTACTTTCGGGTGTCTTCGCTGCTATTCTCGACAATGCTCCAGTATATATTAGCTTTGCGGCAAGTGCAGCGGGTCGATTCAATATCACTATCGATGAATCGGTAAGCAGTGTTGATGGCTCCACCAGTGGTTTTCTGTCGACGTTCTTTATTACATACCAAACGGATGCTGTAGCAACAATGCGTGCCATATCAGCTGGATCGGTCTTGATGGGTGCATGTACTCTGCTTGGTAATGCGCCCAATATGATTGTAGCATTGATGGCTACACGATACACCTATCGCGTACGGACAAGACAAGTAACACGAGTGCATAGCGATGGTCAAGAAGAATATGTTGTGCATCATATCCAGAAAGTTGGTTTCGTTCGAATGCTATTGATAGCTTGCGCAACGCTTACTCCTATCTTTATTGTCGTAGCTATGCTCATGATCTGAGCTAAGCCAAACTAACATGATAAACAGTGTCTTCTTTGTGCGGACTTTTTCGTTGCAGTTGAAAGCACAACTGTGCTAAAGTCTAGGACTCGACCGTAAATAAGCTGACTGGCAATGTTAACCATTAAATACATCAGAATACAAGGATTGTTTTTCACTATGACAGTTTGTTAAGGGTTCAAACGTGACCAATCATATGATAATCTAGTATTATGCTAGTGGTATTGTTTTTGTTGTTGTAATTCAGTTGGATGTTGTTTATCTACATTGATTAAGACATAATTGATTGTTGTTTCTTTTACCTGCTTCGTTTTGCTGACGTCTTACTTTTATAATTATACGTAACTATTCGCACGACGATTCAGATACTTTGACAATAACAGACGAGCCACAAACGGATCCCAATCAATCGAAGTAGCACGTGGCATGCCACAACAATTAATAGATGAACTTTTACTCCAGACTACTAGCTTACAAAATTTATCTCTACTTGATATCTAGAGGGTCTATTTTATAATATAATTTTTTGTGAATACTGTATTTATATTTCGTTGGATACAGAAATCAACACGAACCAGCATTATCTTCTCATCTTAAACCTAGACAGAAAGAAAAACAACTCATTGGTTCAACATTGCTAATTCATCCGTTCAGTTACCCTCTCCATCCTCCTCCACACAAATGTATTAATAAATAGACTTTAAACTGCAGGAAAATCGGTCTAGATCTTCAAATCCTCGTTCTCTATAACTTATCTCGAAACGTAGTAGTTTGTACCACTATGTTTGAAATTGTGATATTTTGTATCATATTGATCACATGATATGGGTGTGGGTGTTGACCTGATGAACTGATCTACACCCACACCCCACACCCTATACTAGACTTGATATTCACAAGAATTCGCTATGATTATTCTTTTGTCATTCGAAACACGAGCAAGGTACATTAATAATTTTTTAGTCAAAATCGATGAAAATTGGTTTCTTCTTCAACATGCAGAGACTGATAAAAAAAAATCGATAGATACAGGGAAAAATGGAAGGAAATATATTTAAAAAACATGTATGGTTTAATTTTGCCTGTTCAACCGTTGTTACCATTGATAGAATCTTCTTGAACCAGTTAGTCCATGTAAGATTTGTTAAAGTAAAAAGTTAGTTTTTGACACGATCATTACACCATTGGATTAAGTGAACATCGACGTCGAAATTCTTGGCCATATTCACCAATCCACTTATTCGCTACCCATTTATTACCGATTAGGACTGGACAACCTGGGAGGATAGAAGAAAAACTGACTTATTTGGAAAGTCATACACTAAACAATACTGACCTGCATGTAATGTTCTATAGTCTTGAGGGTGTGGGTGTGGGTGTGGCTGAGAGTGATTAGAATGCCAACAACACCCACACCCACACCCTTGTTGTAGAATCCATTTTTGTTGAACGAAGCCTTACTAGATACGTAGTCGATGTTTATCATGCAGAACACTTTTCAAGTCGTCGCTATGCAAATCTTTCAAGATTGCTTGATACGCATCAAAATTTGCACTGCGAAGGGCTAACAAAAATTTCATCGCGTTATATCGCCAAGATAACCTTTTAATAATATTTTTATTTTTATGATATTTGAATAAGTTTGACGTCTAGATGTCTCAAGTATATCATAAGTGTAGAGACCATGTGCCTAAAGAGAACGCATGCTGGACGTGTCTGTATTTTGTTGCTTATTTCCTCATGATTATAGGCTATAATAATTTGGGTGTGAGTGTGGATGTGGATGTGGGTGTTGCCCTGATGAACT
This sequence comes from Rotaria socialis, assembly GCA_905331475.1. Taxonomy (NCBI): domain Eukaryota; kingdom Metazoa; phylum Rotifera; class Eurotatoria; order Philodinida; family Philodinidae; genus Rotaria; species Rotaria socialis. The sequence continues at coordinate 10,567 of CAJNYU010002122.1, forward strand.
GATCTACACCCACGCCCACGCCCTCACACCGATGCCACTGAACTCACTGTAAATGTAAGAAAATAATAAAAATTCTCTTAATTATGAGAAACGAAAAATTGATTTGCTTGTTTTACAGATGGTGCTTTTCATTTTTCGGATTTCATTTGCATGAAAGTTCAATTCAGACAGCTCAGAGTTGCAACCGGTAACGGTAAACGGCCGATCCGTTCCGATCTAGGATTCCTTACCGGCAGGTATACCGGCCGGTACAAGCGACTTCTTCAGGCTGGCCCGGTCTAGATTTTTTAAAATTATTTTCGCTTTTTTCCTTTATTTTTTGCAAAAATAGATGATGAAAGTGTTTATTTTTGCATATCAAGCTAGTTTTTATGACATTAATGACGATTTATAAGAAAAATTATGAGATAGATTGTTTATATTAAATCAATATTTATCAAAAATGTATTTCTTAGCGATGAAGGAGAAGTCTTAAATAATTGGTATAGTGATTCAGAGTAAGATATGACTGATATTCAATGAAAAAAATCAATGGTGACTAATATACGATCAAAAATAAAACTATGACTCATGCCGGTCTACCGGCCGGTCCGGTCTGACCGGTTTAGACCGGTACCGGTACCGGTCTAGAAAAAACCCTACCGGTTGCAACTCTGAGACAGCTCGTCGAACAAACCATATTTTTTAATAGTAAACGTGAAAAACAATGAATGCTTTGCTATTGTACGTTCGATATTCGGTGAAAATAACTCGACTATTCTAAAATATACTAAAACAAATTAGTTAGCGCTAAAATCCAGTATCCTCATCAGTTTTCATGTAAATGTTTGCTTATATTTTTAATCATTCGTTTTAGTTATTCGTTCCTATTTTCATAACTTCCACTGAAGATCTTGCTTTCGTTCTCTTGTTCCATTTACTTTGTCTTTTTGCTTTCTATAACATTCAATCAATGTCGTTGTTTAGGAAGTGTTTGTTTTTATCAGATGTATAGCACTTATGAACGTCCTAATATGTTACGAAAATAAAGACAAAAAACATCAGTGAAATTCAAGTATGCATTTAATGAATTGACTCTAAACGTAAGGACAAATTGTTTTTACTTTTTTGTGTCATGATTGACTCTTTATCGATTGCTAAAAAACAAGGACTGAGATCAGCAGATTGATTTTTGTTTCTGTTCAAACGTAGATCGATCTATTTTTAAATTAATTTACGTACACTCTCACTCTCACTGTGAAATCTAAAAACGTGAGAGATAGTCGTTTATGCTGATACTATCAATAGAAAAAAAGGATTCTTTTTCTTTTATCTCCGTTAGACATGCTGATAAGTGTTCCGACAATAACGATAGGTATCTACTTTTTTACATACACAGATTTCATCGGCATCATGTCAGCAAGTAAGGGTTCATTTGCACTGATGATTCTCTCTATATGTTCGTTCTTAATATTGTGCATTTCTGCACAACCCATGAACGATGATATTTCACTTATTCGACAGCGTGTATTGCAGCAAATGATTTGGCCACCACCCAGCTCTTTACCATCAATAGTAACAAGTGCACTTCGATATGCAAGAAGACTAAATAGCTCATGCTTTTGGCCAGATATCAATTATACAGATCAGGGTCGTGCTATGTGGTTGACTGAACAACATCTAGCACGATTAACTCTGATGATTCAAGCCTTGACCGTAAATGGTTCAACTGTTCAAAATGATACAAAATTATTGCAGGCTGCTCATTGTGCTCTCAACATTTGGCTTATCAGAGATTGGCAAAATCCTAACTGGTGGTTTAATCGAATCGGAGTTCCCATTATACTTACGAGCTACTTGTTGATGTTAGGTGATAACATCACGAGTTTTGAACTAGAGAAAATCAAAGAAATCTCTTATCGAGCGAATTGGTGGAATGGTGATCGTTGGACAACGGGTGCTAATTTAGTTTGGATGATTCAAGCTCAGCTATACCGATCGCTAGCCACTCGAAACGTGACAGGGATTGAGCAAGGATTCAGTCGAATGTGGCAAGATATTACTATTCAACCACTAGATAAAGAGGGTGTACAAAATGACTATGCCTATCATTTTCATGGAACACAGTTACTCTCAGCTGCTTATGGGCAAACTTGGGCAATTAATATACTGTCATTCTTTAGTTGCACTGTTCAAACTCAATATGCACCGGATGCAGAAAAATTAATAATTTTTGCTCAATTCTTGACGAAAGGTGATGCATGGATGATAATTAGTAATGAATGGGATTGGCATACTATAGGGAGGGCTGTTGCTCGACCAGACCAAGGTTATATTGTAAGCTACAGTACTGACTTCATAAGAATTCTGGCACAATCAATTGAATCACACGATTTGAAAAAAGATTTGAATAATTTTGCCGACCGTTTAGATAAACTACCAAATGCTACTCTACTACTTGGGAATAAACACTTTTATACATCCGACTACCATGTTCATCGTCGCACAAACTGGACGAGTGCAATTAAAATGCAATCGATTCGAACGGAACCTGATGAATGTGGAAATGGAGAAAATTTAAAAGGCGAACATACAGGTCAAGGAGTACTAAATCTGTTCACAACTAATGTTGATGACTATGTTTTTCTCTTTCCGTTACTTGATTGGCAAGCAATCAATGGTATCACAGTTGAACATGATATTCCACTTGAACCTTGTGCGAATGGACCATTTGTTTTGAAGCGATTACCCTTTGTCGGTGGTGTTAGTGATGGCCTATATGGACTTGCGATGATGAATAGTGCCACCCATAATTTAACAGCTCAAAGATCATGGCATTTCCATGAAGACGCTATCGTTGCACTCGCTACAAATGTCACACTGACCTCACCTAATATAGCATGGACAACACTTGCCAGTCGTCGATTGACAACAGGTCAAATTGCAGTAGGCTTTTTCAACTCGACTGTTGCTATTCTATCCGATGGAAATCAATCTTTTCCGTGTTTTACGAACACAAGCTCGAATGTGCAATGGATTCACATTGGCGAAACGGATTTCGGTTACATTTTACCAGAAGAATTATGTTCAACTGTAGGCATCGATGTAGGAATAAAAACCGGTAACTATATCACTATTGGTGCTTTTAATTCCACTGTAACAGCTCGTACTCTAACAATCTGGTTAGACCATGGAAAAGGACCCTTCAAGCTAGATTATAGTTACATGATATTACCCAATATTTCACTTGAATCAATGCCACAAATTATCAAACAGTACACGGAAGAGCAAGTATTTTCATGCATTTCAACAAACAATTATTTTCATGGAACTGTTTGGCCTTCATTAAAACGTGCATCGTTTGTTCTATGGGATAACATTACGACGACATTTTCATGTAAAAGTTCACTTTTCACAATTAATATACAACTGAATGATGCAGGTGCTTATTTGTTCAGTGAGACTGACGTGGACTTCACTATCACTGCTTCTCATCCAATTCGAGTGAATGCTTCTGTTAAAGTGACAATAGATCGTGTTGGTTATGGCGAGGGGTGCGCAGCCGCGTTCGATACGAATCCACCGGCTACAAACGTAACATTGGTGTTACCGACATCGTCTCAGCTATTGGGTGCCTCAGTGACGACGAAGTGCAATAAATCAGGTGTTAAAATCCCACAATGAATGTAGAAAGAAGTTTTCTATTCATCATCTGATCAGTGAATAATTTCTAGATTGTGACCTAAATAATACCTTGTGATTATTCTATTGATCGATCGAACTGTTTTCATTTAATCAAATAATTTAGCAAAATTTTAATAATGAGTAATGCTTATTCACTACTAAGAATTAACCTTTACTAGTTAATAGTTTACATTAGTGGCGGAGCCAGAGGGGGAGCTTGGGGGAGCTGAGCTCCCTCTAGAAAATTTTGTCGCTATTTAGGCTGTTACTGTCAAATTATCTTTACTAAATAA
>CAJNYU010002123.1:0-22155 GCA_905331475.1 Rotaria socialis
CGTAAACGGCCGTATACGGCAACGTTTACTACCGTTTTATAACGTTTCCGACCGTAAATCGCCGTAATTCGACGTTTTGGCATGCACCGTGTTACGGCCGTATTTCGCCGTGTCGTAAACGGTTACTAACGGCCGTAATGTGGTCGGATATTGCAGTATCCGACCGTATCCGATCGTTTATGGCACGATGCCAAACGACTGTAATACGGTGCATAGCAAACGGCCGTAAATTGTGGTCAAACGGTCGTGTACGACACAAGTTGATCGACCTGGGGAAAAGAAAATCGTAAAAAGCGCACATTTTAACGCGTTTAAACGCGTTCATTTTTTGAACGAAGTAATGTTCGTTTAGTAACTTTAACGCGTTACGAACGCGTAGAAATGTGCGCTTTTTACGATTTTTTTTTCGTTGAAATTTCGACGCGTTTTTACACGTTTTTTTTAAATAGTTTGTCTGACTGGGTAGAATTTCCTGGATTGTCATTTGAATAATATTTTGCTATGAAGCATTGAATTGATTCATTGTTGAAAGACATGACATCAAATAACAACTGTATGAAATGGATAATGATGATAATATCAATCAACATGAAGCGGATATATCAAGACATAAGAGAAGCGATGATACACGGGCGAGGATGCGGATGTCTCCTGCCATGAGTAATGTAATTTCTCTAGCAATATCCTAAAAAATGTGCTACACATTTTTCATTACAATTTGTCGCATAGTCGCTCCATTGTAATAAGTACTATGCTCGTAGGCTATTCACCGACTCTGGTAGATACTTATTGAAGTGCACTTGAGAATTTGTACTAGTCTGAGTTAATGAGATTATTTATCATGATGAATTAAATTCTAGTAATAAGGTTAGAATTTGACGAGTGCACGTTTTGTTTGCAGATATTCCGGTGGAGACACTCGAGAAATAATTTCTGTTTGAAATAAAGATATCCATTATTATTATCTTAAATTAAACTATATATTAAATAATATACAAATCTCCTATAAGTTGAAGAAAATGATATGCTGATTTTTTTGTTTCTTATTGATGGGAGAGGATGCGATACATTTTTTTTTTGTTGAATGACTCACGTTCGTAGGCATTCTTTTTCATTTTCTTTTCTCTTGATGCAAGTAAATCAATCAACTGTTATTTTTGGCTTTTATTTATTATAGAAGATGAGATGATTCTAGAAATGAAAAAATAGCCTTCTACTTGAGTTCCTCATCTACCTGATATATACAATGGAATTTCTCTCATTTTTTCCATCAAACAGTAAGATTTCTTGCATCTCTGTTCTCAAAAATATAAAACTGCAAAATTTGAAATACAATAAAACCGCTTTCGAATTAATATCTAGTTGTTATTCATGTGAAAGTGAATGCGGATGTTAGAGGGTAAAAAGATATCCATACCCTACACCCACAAGGATGCTCGTCAAAGTAAGACTGGCGTTTTATGAGTTCAGGAAAGTCAAGCATGAATTCAATTCATCCTTGTACACCGAAACTCTTAAGCCTTTGTGTCAAGTTATATTATTGATGTTTACTCTGCACACACTGCAAAAATTTCTCTTTGCCTGTTTGCATCGTACGATAAATAATCAGCGATGTTGAGCAATGCACTTGAAAACACTGAATCTCGTCGTCTATTGGGTGTTGTTGATGAAATGAGAGAAATACTGCATCACGAAAAAATTGCTCTTCCTCAGATTGTTGTAGTTGGTGATCAATCTGTAAAGAACAATTGAATTCGATAGGCTTAACACTGAGAATTTTCTGTCTACTGAAAGGTTGGAAAATCATCTGTACTTGAAGCTTTGAGTGACATCCAACTTTCCCGGGCTCAACAGATCTGTACGCGTTGTCCGTTCGAACTACGCATGAAAAATACAACATCAAATGAATATGCCACGATTCGATGTGAGGGTGTCAAAGAGATAAGAATCACAGATTTCGGTACAATCGCTTCCACGGTGACCGCATGTACCATAAAACTAGCCGGAAATCAGCATGATGTTTCGGCATTGCCAATATATTTAACAGTCTAAAAGAAAAGTATTCGAGAAGATTTGACACTCATAGATCTTCCAGGTACGTAGGTGGCCAATCAAAAGATGTTTATGAGAAAACAGTCAAACTCATTATGCGGTACATTGAACCGCCAACCGCTATTATTTTACACGTTATTCCATCATCAGTAGATTTTACAACTTCTGAGTCGATGAAAATCTCGAAAGAATATGATCCAAATGGTAAAAATATTTCACGATACTTAAACCATTGTGAGCATTACTATTCTTTTTAATAGGTGAACGGCAGCTAATTGCCGTATCAAAAATCTGAAATCGACTGCTGGACACTATACAACGATTTAGTAAAACAATACCAGCTACTTGTTCATGCCCGCGTTCATGGCATTTATGATGGTGATTTTGAAATGAAGACACAAGAATCACCGGAAAGCTCAGCTACCCGAAGCGTGACGTCTGTTTTCAACTCGGCCGGTAAAAACTCGCTAGATGATCGGATCGCTCTTCAGTTGTACAGGTATCAAAAAGATTGTGCCACAGAAATTAGTGAATCATTCTCGCCATTCTTCTCATCAGCATACTGTAGCAATGTAGTAAAATTATTAGAAGAGAATGCTAGTGTCGCCTTACCAAATTTTCCATCATTTAGCATAATTGAACAGCTCTACCATCATGAAGCACGTAAAATTCAAAAGCCGTGCATCAACCTGATTGGGTTGTACGTAGAATACTTAAAAAGAGTTCTGGTTGGTTTTTTAAATCGAGTATTTGTTGAAGAGACAAGCTACAAATACCACATAACACAAAAGTTAACCGATATTATCTTGCGTACACTTAATGAAAGCGAAGAGTATTGCACTAAAGACGTAAATAAGATGCTGACTATAGAGCAACGGGTATTCACGCTCAACCACTAGTGCATGGACACAGTGAACAAAATTAAAATCCATCTTCTAAATTACAAATCTTCAAACCAACTATCGAGTATGTGATAGATGTTGAATCTAGATGTAGACTCTTTTGATTTTTTCTAATAGCTATAGACAAAACTGCCAAATCAAATGTAATCGTAAATGATTTTGAAATCAATGTCGCTGGCCTCTCCAACGAATATCAAGCAGCGCTTGATGTACAAATAGCGATATCAGCCTACTGCCGTGTAGTTCAAAAACGAGTAGCAGACGAAATCGCAAAGCTCTGCCATTATTGGCTAATTACCCGGTGCGCTCTCGTCATGGATGCCAAATTTAGCTCAGCATTTACCTCGGCTGTACTCTTCGAGTGGATGCGCGAACCGTTTGATCAACAGCAGAAACGTGAAAATCTCAAACGAAGCATTTTAGCTATAGAAAGAGCACTGATGACAGGGCAGTCTGTCTAGGCGACTCTATTGGAGCATTATTTTCGTAGTATAGAAAATTTATGACAATCATGAACCCACAGACTTTCTAGTATCCCTTGATTTTGATATTGCCGTTGATCATTTTACTATTACAATTAATAGTCCGTATCAGAAAATCCGCATGCCAAATAATTGATTTTAGAATGTTGGCGAGTAGAAATCTAGTACACTATCAAGCAGTCCTTATACTATAATATCTAATCGTTTCTAGTGCTGATGAGCAGAATGTCGGTGAAAATTCACTGAATGTGAGTATCAAGCTAATCATAATGCGTTTCGGCCTTGCTCAAGGACCTCACTAGGTAGCTTGTATTTAGTGTGATTGAGAACACACCCTATTCCACGGTGCTGAACATTGCGGAGCCAGTTCCGAGCACGAAACCAATTTCCGGAATTGAGTTATCATCCTCTTATTGTCATTTGTTGGGTGTTGTTGTAGAAGATTAGAAAACGTGCCTACCAACTTCCACATCCCGCACGCTCACCCACACCATTCGTACGACTCTGGGAATCGTTCGAATAGATTCAGGAATGTTCAAAATTGTCGAATAGAATGACTGCTAAAATAAGCTTGATGAAACAATTGAAGCAATGGAAAATAGGTTATTAGGCCGAAATGATGATGCCAAATTAGGTCAACTTAACTATTTTGAAAATGAGCAAAAGTCTAATAGTAGCTGGAAGTTAAAAGATAATTAAGAAACAGAAAAAGTAGAAATCAACTGATAGATCAAATAATAATATGAACCGTAGCTACTGAAGAGTTTCTCTGTTTGTTGAGAGTATTCTTTCGCCCATCAAATATGGTTTATATTTTTGTTTGTACTGATAAATTTATTTGATACAGATGCTGCCCAACTCACAGCTTTTAAAAATCGAAAATACATCTAATAATTATTAATTGAACAGTGTCTTACAAATGATACTTCGTTATCGATTATGAATTGTCTCAAGGATCTGCTCATTCGTTTCGAGCCAAACGTTGCGATGGGTGAGCACATTCAGTACTTCAAGAAAATGAACAAAATAAGAAATCATCTAAAATATTTAATCCTACCAAACGAGAGTGTTAGTATGAAATGAACCTAACTGGATGCATTTTTGTTCTAGCGATTTTAAAATCCACAACTACATTTAATAACTACTCAGGTAGGATTAAACGCTAGGTGATTCTTTGCTAGGTCTTCTGGATTTATAACTTTTACCTGTAGTTCTAACATTTTATTCTAGATCGACCAAAATTGCTATTAAGCTTTTCGTGTTCTTCAAGTACTGAATGTTTTCGACGAAGATCTTGATATATTTATTTAGATTGATGTAATCTGAAATAATTACTCTCATTTATTTAGAAGTGTGCGCCCTCTCTCGTTCTCTTATCGATTCATTTTTCATTGACTTAACTGAATGAACCAATAATATTGTTTTCCTTCCTCTCATATTCTTACGACCAATGCAATAGGGGTACCGTTGATCGCAAGAAGTACCTTTTATTCTAGAAAAATGCCGTCAGCACACATTGAACGTTATATTCGTTCCATATTTGTACAAAATATACCAGCCGGTATAACAGAGGATCTTTTTCGACAAATGTTAAGTCAATTTGGAGTTCTAATTCATTTTCATATGTTTCTTGACCCAAGCACAGTCATTAATTCCAATGAACAAAGTATACAAACATCAAGAAGTTATGCTTTTACCGAAGTAAGTTCATCAACATTTGTTTTTTACTATCTCACTCTTGACTGATACGAGATAATTTACTCGAGTAGACGAGATTATCATATTTTTAAATTATATAGTTCTCGTGAAACAAAAATTGTTCCCACAGTTTTTTTTATTACACAAATATTTCTAGTTTGCATCGAATGATATTGCACAAAAAGTTATTCAAAAATTAAATGGCTTGGATTTGGGTGGTTTCCGACTTGTCGTCGATTTACTTTCTAATCAAGCTGAACCAATAATGAATTTATTTGAACAATTTTGTGCAACAAAAACAACAGTCACATCATCGAACAAAAACGATCCACGTCTAGCTAATGCAACAATATCTCAATCATCAACAACATTACCTTTAACAACAGCGACCATTGAATCAGCTAACATCACTACTGCTGTTACTAATACAAACAACAATAATAATAATATTAAAGAAGATCGTGAATCAATTTCGAATGCCGTTGCTTCATTACCTCCAGCTCAAGTTAGTCATAAAAGTAAATCAAACAGATTATTAAAATTTTTGTTTTTTCTTAAATAGATGTTTGAATTAATGAAACAAATGAAACAATGTATTGAAGCAAATCCAAATGAAGCTAAAACACTTTTATCAACAAATCCTCAATTAGCATATGCTCTTTTGCAAGCACAAGTTGTGATGCGAATCGTTGATCCACAAGTTGCAATGGTCTTACTTAATCGTACTGATAAAGATGTTATACCAGCTCCTATCGATGTTAAAAAGCCGACACAAACAATGACACAACCAACAGCAGCAGCGACGGCTCCACTTCCACTTCTGGTTACAAACAATCCAACTGCACCGTTTCCTTTTCCAGTTATTCCTGGAGTTCCATTTTCAATGCCTATGATGGCTCCCAATAACGCTACTGCACAACAAGCTGCAGCCAATGCGCTTTTTCAAGCCGCTCTTTTTTCCGGCGCTGGAATGTTTTCTGGTTCATTGATACCACCTCCGATGCCACACAATGCACAATTCCCAACTGTTCAACCATCATTTCCACCGCAAATAAATCCTTTAGCAACGTCGATGCGTACACCAAATCTTGATGAGAATGCTGCACTGCTTCTATTACAATTGGATGATGCTCAATTAGCACAATTACCTCCTGCACAGAGTATGCAAATTCGTTCGTTACGTGAACAAATCGCTAAAACTGGTTTATTACCTAAAATGTAGTGAAAATGTTATTTTTTTGTTCTGATATAAATAAAGAAAAGCATAATTAAAACAATTTTTGTTTTTCATTTGTAAAAATAAAATTTTGTTGAGACAAAACCTTTCTACGAGATAGAGGGTGTAGGTGTGTATCGTTACTGAACACCCACATCCCGAGACTTTGTAATTTAATGTAATAAACATTTTATGTTAAAACAGATTATTCTTTTTGCAAATATGAAAAATGTTTCTCGATACTTGACTTGCAGCCTTTGATGAACAACAAAAAGTCATCAGTAGAAATATCATTGGTTTGTTGATTAAAAATTGTACAAAATCCAGTCTATTGTTGGAGCGTTTGTCAGGAAAAAGACGATTAAAATTATAACACAGTAAAGAGAAAGAAAAACGAATGCCAGATATCGACACGTCGTTCGGCAGATGTTAGGTTGATGATTGTGTAGAAGCGGAAAGCCGAGTTTACCAACACCAACGAGAAAGCCCATTAAACCGCCACCAACATGAGCTGAGTGTGCCACGGTCCATCTTAAAGCAATCGGTACAATTATAGTGACGACGATAGGAAGTAAAACCAGCAAGAGTAAGTAAATGAGGATGGAAATCCAACGATCAGTATTCACTTGCATTGCAATAAGACGGTCGACAGTCAAGAATAACATTAGACCGTACACAGAACCGGAAGCCCCAACACTGGCTAAAAAAATAAAGAAAGACAATCATAGAGTTGAGTAGTTAGGATACGAAAAAGCACCGATGAATACATACACCTGCCTGTGTCATTAAATTATTGAAATTGAGAAATAAAAAAGCGAATGTTACTGACTATTTTTCTCGTTTCTTCAATGTCTATTAATTTAAAAACTGTACGTTCTCTACATTTTTGGGATAAAATTCTAAAACATAATAATTATTTTCAACGTTTACTTACAGTCTGCTCTATTTTTTATCATGTAAGTTAAACCAGAACCGAGCTCTGAAAGCCAGTAAATAAAAATTACAAGAACTGAACCATATTTGCGTTCTAGTGGAATGCCGTACAAGAATAGTTGTGAGAGATTAGCAAGCAGATGAACCCAATTTATGTGGATCAAGTTAGCGGTTACCATACGCCACAATTGGTGTGGATACATGAAAGAAAAACACATCTTTTTGAGTGCATCATCGTAATAACATGTTTGATTTCTCATCATTGAATCACAACTGACGGTGCGCATGCGAATTTTATCAGGTGTTGGTCGCATACATGGTACAAAAAACCGAAAAAGATTAATTAAAATTGAATGAAAATTTTGACCGTTCCAAGCGACGTACACGTATGTCGAGAGATGAGTAAAAACGAGTAAAATACACATACTGATGATAAATATAGGACGATGATGCTCTCGACTTGATGTATTATCAAGGTTAACGATGCCCCGAAAAAACAGGCAGATATTGTTCTTTTTAGTGGAAATCGGTTTTTCGAATTGTATTGTTAAAGGTTCTTCCGTTTCCAATTCGATATTATCTTGAATATGCATTTTTTTCCTTTTGTTTTTGTGCTTTTATACTAGTGATGGTAAATTATGGAAGTATATTCACGCGATGGAAGACGATGAACGGTCTGCTTTTTCTTTCTAACAAATAGAATGAGAAGCGACTATGAGATAGTATTACATTTATTTTTTGTTCTCTTTCATATCGGTTCACATATGGTTTTCTCTTTTCTATGAAACAACGATACAGCATGGCATTTTTTCTTCTTCTTATGAGCATCATCTAAACGTATTACTAATAAACCAATCAAATAAATGTCAGAATTCTCAAAAATTACCATAAATGATTGATAACTTACATGTGTATTTATCGTCTATATGGGAGTTGCTCAGACTTTTTAAAACAAAAACTTCAATTGATTTTTTTCTTTTAAGTTAATTATATTTTTTTACTGGCAAAAATTCATTTTATTTAATGCATGGGTGTGGGTGTGCGTGCGCGTATTCTTATTTTCAGTGACACACCCACACCCTTGTGTTTGTTTTCTCGTGAACAGATGAAGCCGTTCACTAACAAAGGGTGGAGGTATTAGGCAGTGGCGCTATCTGAGACCACTATCTCTCTCTTTGTTCTCACATCTATCTATTGGTCAAGAGACCTAAGTGAAGTCGTATTGGAGGAGATGTTAGAGTTGTTGAAGTGATTCGAGTCGGTGTTTCCAATGGCAAGTGTACACAGCAGAAGCAAAATGTACAGAACATCTGCTAGTTTTGATTTACACTCTGCTATACACTTGCCCAGAAAAACCAGTAGTGTCAAACTTGAAACTTGAATTCAACTGAAACTTCAAGTTTCACGTTTCAGGTTTAACGTTATTGCTCTGACACTACTGCTTCCCGGCACCCACATTAAGGGTACATATGTGTGTGTAGACAAGCGTATCTCCCTTCCCCGGCACCCACACCCTTGAAACTTGAAACTTGAAGTTTCAGTTGAATTCAAGTTTCAAGTTCGACATGTACGAGAAAAACAAAGTGTGCAATGTACACTTTTCTAAAATAGTTTACTCTCTGATTTCTTTGATCTCTGAACCTTAAAAGCCGCATATAATTTTAAATCAATTAAGTACATAGTTTTACGTTAATTAAGTATGATATTTTTTTTTCGCTAGCGATCAAAATATCTGTTTCATGAAATAGAAAATGACAAAAATTATGTTTTGTTTTCTTGATCATGAAAATTGGGCTTTTGTACACTTTGATACACTTTGCTGAAAAAAGTAAAGTGTAATGTACACTTTGCTCTTAAGAAACAAAGTGTACAGTACATTTTGTTGAAGAAATAAAGAGTTCGGTAAACGTAACTATCTAACAGGCAGTTTCCTTATGCTGTACCTGTTCTTTGTCCTACTATATAGTAGACAGAGAAATATCAAACACAGGATTTTGTAGAGCAGACTTCGCTCTATCAATTCTTATAAGAAAGTAGTTTCGGCCATCTTTTCACGCCGAAAAGATCGATGAAAATTTTTTTTTTTTAAATCTAACGTTTTGCCATACCTAAATCGTTTTTTTTGCTGTTCAATGTGATAATTTTTTTCTTTAATAAAACATATTGTTAGATAAAGAGAGAATTTTCCTTGTTCGATCTCCTTTTGTCTCATTTCGGATAAAAATTTTCCGACTTTTTTTCAATTAGTGTTACCATATGTCGAAAACAGAGTCGGCTCAAGAACACTCGGTAAGTCATCATCATAAATCTATATTTATCATCTTTTAAATAGCTCCAGGCTTATATTTGCGAACATAATTACTGACTTAACAATGACCGATTGAAATAAGTTTTGTGTCTATAGTTTGTTCTTTTAATAGGAAGAAAGATTATTTTTAAAGTTTCTCAGATACTTTCATTAGAGACTGTGCCAGTCAATTATCATGATTAATGTATGTACTAAATAGACGCGTAGAATCTACCCATAAGTGACAATGTGCGTTGGTGGAAATTTCGGTAAAATTATTGACTAAGAAATTCTTTTAATATGAAAAAGTAAGAGAAAATGTTTTATTTTGTTGATACTAGAATGTGAGCTTCCTACACAGATTATCTGCTGTATTTATTAGTAGAAAATAGTGCAACTGATTTTCTATTTCTTTCTTGTGCATCGATAGCAGCAGGGAATTGTTGAAGAATTTGTTTTGGCCGGGGAAATTTTTCATTTTAACAGTAGATTCTGCATCTCTGCTACGAGGTCTCTAACTAGATGATCATATAGCGATCGTTTGATAGATACCATATGATTCACGATGGTTTTTACAAGCGAATGAAAGCTACACATTTTTGACAGGTAGTAGAAAAATCGCGGTGGTTAGCCCTCGAGCTGTACTACTCTCGTCTAATCGAGAAATATGAAAGTCAATGTAACTCAAAAATGAATGAAATCTCAGAATGATGTGCTCTAGCGGATTAAATAACAGGAAATGGAAACTGTTTCTGCAAACTTAATTGCTTGTTTCGGGATCTGGAAAGATAGAGAACATCATTTGAAGTCTTCAGTCAAAATTTCAGCTCTAGCAGCAGTCAAATAGTTGCACTGTGATCATCAGCAATAGTCATTAGAAGTAATCACCAACGAAGGCTTAAAAGGGGCTTAGAGAAACCAGGAGAAAATTATAAAAACGATACTCACAGGTCAACTGAGTCTTATTGAATAAAAGAAACTTCTGGAGACGGTAAACTCACCCTAGTCCCAGTATAGCTTAGTCAATAATCAAAAGTGCTTGTATTATTAAAACTTGATGGTTATGAATTATGATGATTTAGAATGAACGGAAAGGAATTTTATCATTGACTCTTTTTCCTTTCAGTACATTTGGTGTCCTTCATGTTCTGCTTTTCAACAACACGCTGCAGGCGTTTTCATTTCTTGTATCATGGGATTGATCACGATGATTGTCTGTTTATGGCGTCGTGCAGAATGTTTGGTAAGTGAAATGAATCTGTTTCTCACGGTTCACATCAGCGATTGGGCACTCAATGCAGTACTTGGTACTTTTCGTACATTTGATACTCAAAAATTGTAATTACATTTTACTTGAGTCCGTTTGCATTTGTTACTTTAGACTATTATAGCTTGCTTTTTTTAATAATGGCTATGTAGCGAGAAAGTGTAGAACTCTCTGCATCGCATGATGTATTTATCATAAATAGCGCGAATCGAATTAAACAATAAAAAATACATCAGAAAAAAGATGCTATTTTTTGTCACTGTAATCTGCAGCAAGACTAAATCAGTATTCAGAAGTTCATTTTCACAAATCTGCCTATTTTATTAATAAAAATAGTAATTTCGTACTATTAATAGAAATTCTGAAAAGAACTGCAACTTAAACTTACTGTTAAATATCTAACGCCGAGGATCGAGTAACGATAGATCCCTCTTCTCTACTTTCACAAGCGTTTTATTCATTATCGAGACAAGAAATAAGCAATGCATATGAAAAATATGATATTACATATATGGAACTGATGTATACTATTAATGAGAAATCTAGCATTTGTTTTTTGTCATGTGTTTTTCGTTGTTTGATTTTGATTTGTTTTCTTATGATCAATATATTATGCGATGCATTGAAGTCTGTTCTTTCTCAATATATAACCAGCACTGGAAAAAAAGCTAACTATAGTAAAACTCAATTTAAATGCGCTGTAATCAGAGCCTGACCTAAAATTGTACTTGATACTTAAAAGTATATTGTACGAACCAGTGGTAACGTCCCCAATTGATTCACATCGTTTGCAATGATATTTTATCCGTAGGTCGGAGATCATTTTCTAAGAAGATTAGGATCATTTTGCTGATTTTTTCACTTAAGACAAGGTATCTAGAGAAAAATTGAACAAAGGAATTTCAAGCTGAAATTCTGCTCTTATGTAAATTTTGTAGTCATTAGAATTCTCTGAAACTTGCATCGGAAAAACGTTTCTTTTTGGAAATGTTATTTCTTAAAGACTTGTCTCATAAGCTACTAAATCCTGCTAGATTGACTTTTTAAAAATTACACTTTCTTCATGAGTAACTGCACGTCGACCATGTTTATGAAATAGGATGACATCATGAAGCAATTTTTCTTAGTCGTTGATCACATAGTATCTCGTTTTTTACCATGTATACAAATTTCTCTTGAAAACTAGCGACGCAAAATCGAATTTCCTTTTTCTCCTCAAGCTGAAATAAAATGACTTGACAAAAATAACTTCTTTATAGCGCTACATGTTAAAATCAGGTCAAGTAGTTACGTTTTTCACTAACTTATTGGGTATCGCAGCACAAAAGCAAATCGATTTGACTTTTTCTTTAGAAATAGGACCACTTGAATCTAAATTAGATTTAAAGAAAAAAAGACTGGAATGGAGTCAGTCTCGCGCTAGACTTTCTCAGCCGTAGGTCAAATCAGATCAAGTTGAATACAAAATAAGTCCAATTGATTCGAACCATTGCATCTGTTTTCCCACACCCAATTCGTAGATGCAGCTCAGGCTCTGATACGTAAGTTCGTCGTTGGCCACACCAAGCCTAATGCCCGTTACTTTACTTGAATCATGAAGGTAGCTCGAATGGATGGGAAAAGGCAGAAAGGAAAAATGTCGAAAACGAAAATGTGTGGTGAAGGTGAACATGTAAGATTGAGGCTGAGGTTGAGGGAGATTTGTACGTTAATACGCTCTCATTTTCAACATTTCTATCTATCGGCATTTGTATTATTTTCGTTTTCGATATTTTCCTTTCTGTCTTTTTCCATCATACCAATAGGTCAAATTTTACATATAGAAAAGTGCAACTAATGTAAAAATTGAGCAGATTTTTTTTATTTTATTTTATTGATACATTTTCTGATAGAGCTTGATAAGTTAATCACAAATAAATGTTGTTTAGTGATTAGAACGATCTTTCAAGTTAGAAACATTCAAAAAGTCTAAAAATTGGAAAAACGCTCATTTGAGAAAATATTTCATTTTTATTTTATTTGTGTTATGCCAAATTTTTTAAGTGTGTTTTTTGCTGGTTTTTCCTCGAAAATGTAGTATACGAGTGGAAAATTGATTTATTTTAAAGTTAAATGCCCATCTAGTATAGTTGTGGTAATGCGAAGTTCTGTGTCCCATTAGAACCACTGAATTACGCACATTAAAAGTACGATTCGATTTTTTTCTCGGCTTGATGTCATTCATAACAAAAGTTTTATCAAGCTCTATTAGAAAATGTATCAATAAAAATAAAATAAAACCTGCTGAATTTTTCCACGCATTGCGTCTTACATAAAATCTAAAGTTGACGTTGAATTGGGGAACTGTATAGAGCACTCAAAACAGTATCTG
Source organism: Rotaria socialis (assembly GCA_905331475.1). Classification (NCBI taxonomy): domain Eukaryota; kingdom Metazoa; phylum Rotifera; class Eurotatoria; order Philodinida; family Philodinidae; genus Rotaria; species Rotaria socialis. Next base: position 13,209 of record CAJNYU010002123.1, read on the forward strand.
ACTTAATCGAAATTCTGAAAGCGTATACATCATTAATGTTTCTATTGAGTGGAAAATTTGAGCATAGATAACGAGGAAACTATTAGTATGCTTCAGTTATTCGAAATCGTTCAGATAACTTCGTTTTGTGGTAGAAAATAGTTGATAGTCACTGTCGTTTTTGAAGCAACTTCGAATATTCATAGCCTCGGAATTATTTTACTATATAGTCTTATTCCTTTGTTACAGGAAAAGAAGTGTCCAAACAACGCCCTATTTCTGTTTGGTATTGTATTGTCATCTGTCTACTTGCTGTTGATGATAATCATGTTTTATTATGATATTGTGCGTCCATATCGTTCCGTTGCTACCATCAATACTGATGAGCCTGATCGACGAAATGTATCAGGGTGTTATCGCCGATGGTATCGATTATTAGTTGACAAGTACAAGCATCAATTCCAAGTTGATCATCACCAGAACCGTTGCTTTCAAAGGGCAGAAATCGTATAGTCTCGTTGACTATCATCTTTTCTTGTACTTACATTTGCTTTTGCTGTAAATCTCAATTATCTGTAGTTGTACTTCTGTCAAATATTGATTGTCTTGTATCGAATTTGAATTAAAATCAATTCTGTAAATACGTTGACATTTGCTGCGCCACCTAAAAAATCGCGTATCTTTTGTTCTTCAACAAGTTAGAACGATCTGAACATTGGTTTGGTGCGACTGCGGGATGTAGACATGTTCATGTTGTTCTTCTTTCAGTCACAACCTCACACTCAAATAGAAATTCTATCAATGATAAATAAAATCATAATTCCGTATGTTGAGGTTGTTGGGTGTTTCAAAAAGTAGCGAGAGTATTCTTTTGCAATTGTTAAGAAAATTTCTTACAATTTTAACTGAATAACAATAGACTATTGGAATATACAAAAACTATATACTGCTGGATTATTGGGTGTGGGTGTGGGTGTCGATATCTACCTTGATAACATCACCCACACCCACACCCAGCAGATGCTCCGATTTATATACGAATTCTAATTGCGTAATTCTTGGCAAATAGATAGACACATTTTCAGATATAATAAGAAATTGAATGAAACAATATAAAAAAAAAGCCGACTGCGTCAAAATCGAGTGAGCAAATAAATTTAAACAAAATTCTCATATGAATATAATGAAAGTTAAGTAAGAAAAAAGGAAATAGTCTAGTAGATAAAAATACAAGATTCAATATCAAGTAAAATCACATTTTTAATTCATATAGAAAATTTTAATTCTAAGTTTTATTCATCGAATCAAAAAAATTGAAATCAATATCGTTTGTTTCATCATTAAGACGTATAAGAAAGGAACTTTAAACTTTGATTCGAATAATAAATCCACTGCAAAGAAGAAAAAAAACTATTCAACTACATCCTATTAACTTAAAAACAACTAATTTAATAATCAATAGTTTTCCTAAATAGAATTTCTTTATTATTGTTGAAAATGAAATATTTTTAGGTAAACAAAACAATACAACATAAGATAGAAGATAATTAGAGGAGAAAACAAAATAATGATTACATTCATTATATGAGTGCATCAAAATCTATAAAAACTAATATATAAATATTATTTCATACAACAAAACATCAACTTAGCTAGTAGTAACTTAAATACATGAAAAATAAAAAGTAAAAAAATTCAATCGACAAAGCTATATAGCTACATTATCAACAATCGACATGAATAAGAAAAGAAATATATATATACACTCTTTTCTTACATCAACTTATTCCAACATACATACAATTATTTATTGTTATTCAACATAAACAAAAAGAAATAATATCAAAATTTAAGCAAGATGAAATATAAGAAGAATTCAATGAAATATCTATTCCAATTCCAAATAATGACAATTGAACAGGCAATTACTAAATAATATATATTAACATAAATTCATATGAATTAAATCAACGAATCTTGGGTGTGTGGGTGGGTGATGTTATCAAGGTAGATATCGACATCCACACCCACAACATTTGTTTTTTATTTTACTCTTAAAACTATAAATAATTCACATTATCTCTCGTTGAAGAAAATAAAACAGCATATTTTTCTCCATGACTATCAGCATACACTTATTTTCGTCTTATCTTTTTTATGTCTAGTTTTCCAAGATGATAATGTTTTGCAATTATTGATTGATTGCACTGTTTGAATCAGTAACATGTAATATAAAGAATAGTGAATTATAGGTATTGTAAAGATTGAGAAAAAGTGATCAGATATGTATGATATCTGTTGTGTTTATCAAGTAGAGTTCATTTTAATTTTTTATTTGGTACTATCAGTTGTATTTATTAAAAGGCGAAAAACAGTTTATTCTTTTTTTCTGAAATGAAAAATAAGTTGAGGCATTACGACAAAAAATAAATGAACGTGTTTTATATTGACTTTAGTATCTAATCAGCAATGAATTCTATCAATTTTAGCGACCAAAAAATGACTATCTACAGTATTTCTGTACAGTGAATAAACATTCTAGAATTTGAAAATTTCTCAAGTAACAACAGGTAACAGAGTGAGGGCGTACAATAAAAAAAAAAGAGAATGAGTTTTTCCAATAAGCAATATCAGCCATATTAATCTTCAGTTTTCACAGTTGAATACTTGATTAAGTAATACATCTTTCTTTCATGACTAAAAGAAATGAAATTTGAATTTTTTATTTGTTAGAACATAATTATGACGTTCTTATATGTCTAAATTATTTCTCCGATAGTAATTATGATCATTAGTATTAGCTCGTCTATCTAATTGTGCACATACAATAAAATCTGTAAAAAACGATTCTCCAACGTCAAGTTTTCGTTAATGATACCATGCAACTCGATTCATCGAGAAAAACAAAGCAACAGCTCTTCGACTTTTTTTTGGAGAATTCGAGGCGCTGTTCTTGAATAAGCAAAAAATCAAATTCAGTTTGGCCGGTTTCCAACCTGCCTGATGATGATCGAATTAATTCTTGATTGAAATGTGTCACGTGAAGCTTGAAATCATAGTTTTAAACACACCCACGCCCACACCCTTAGGTGACTGCTTACTTCGTTAGAATGATCATTCATTGCGATCAGTTCTTGAGGGTGTGGGTAAGCCCGTTTTTTACTCTGCTACACTCACACCCAACAAATGGCATTAACAGGATCCTCACTCAATTCCGGAATCAGACGGAACTCTGGGTATTAGAAGGAATATACTTTGTGGGCGGAACTGAGTCCGCAATGTTCACTATCGCGGAATAGGATCTATTCTCTTATTTTAATTTAATTGCATTGCAATTTGCAAATTGAAAAATTTCAAGTGAATAAGGATGAAGGTGCTAGGTAATATTGTTCACTTTCACATCATTGGTTTAGATGTTTTGAAAAGTATTTTAATTCTTTTTTTTCTACTCAGGTCGATAATTTCAGACCCCGGCACAGAGAAAGTTTTCATTTTTTCCGATGATCTAGGGTTATTTTTAGCGAGAAAGAGTGGGAAGCTAGTCGGGAATCAGTGAAAACAGTCCGGAAAATTTTCGCCCAGTATACTGCTTTCACCGACCGACTTTTCTCACTTCTTCCCTTCGTATGGTATTCAAGTATTTCCAGCTTCGATTCGTTATCTGGTTTATGTTGGGTTTCCACCCGGGTTCCGTACACGCAAAATTCCATTATCTATCGAATAGTATAATTTTTGACGGGGTCACCAGGAAAAGCCCATGCGTTGAATATATACCGGAGTGTGACTGAGCGTATTTCATGTTCTGAATGAGAAAACATTACTCTAAAAAAACTGATACCTGTCACGCAAAGTATCGTATAGGATCTATTGCCACACCCACAGTTTTGCAGAAAATAAAACGATATCAAAATATTTTGGACCATTATTCATTTTTCAGATTAAGGGTGTTACTTTTTTTATTTTGCTGTAAAATAAAAAATATCTGTAAATAAATTCTTTATCTTTTTAAAAAGAAACTAAATAAATGAAAAAATCTTTGTTATTTAAAAAATAAAGATAACGAAATTTCCTAACTTATCTTTATTAAATAATGATGCAATGTAAATAATAATAAATGTTTTTTTCTTTGAGAACCTAACGTTTAATTAGCTATTATCAGCTAGCTCCCAACACGATATGATATTACAGACAGAAATGTAGTGTGCAGGAACGTTTTTGCGATTATTTTTTCATGTATCAACGTCATTTTTTAATAATATTACATATAGAAATGATGTTGCTGATATGAAATAAGATCGATTAGTATATTCTATGCTGATACTTGGTATTTGTGTATCTACAAATGAGAGAAAATAATTCTTTATTTCATCTTTATTCGATAAATATGATGATTGAATTTATATTGATTTCGTAAATTAAACATAAAGTAACAACTCTATTTCAGATAATAAAACAAACCAAAACTAACGTATTTTCAACTTTGAAAACAAGCGAAAAAATTGATAATTATGGCTTATGCAACATCAGAACAATCAAATGATTCTTTAAAAACGGTTGAGTGGATGTGGAAGTCTAACCCGGATCCATGGTCGAAATCCGAGCCAGAAGAGTGGAGCCACTATTCAGACGTAGAAAATTTAATCATGGAAGAAGCATTCTCAAATAAACAACCACGAGCTTTATTGGACGGATATTATATTGATTTTCAAGATAATCTGGAAGTATCCGACCTTGATAGTAATAAACAACGTCCTGTAAAACGAGTGGTACGAAAGCGGGAAGATAAATATTTAAGAGAAGCACGTTTCGTAGATCTTTCTGTGAGTTCTGGACGTTCATTTGGTGGTCGATATGGTTGGGTATCACCGTTCGTCATCGAAGTCAGAAGAGACTTGGGTCTTCAATCACAAGAGTTACCAACGAAAAAACCAGATATGATCCCGATGCTTGTTGAAAAAGCTGCCCTTGGTATCATCGAAGAAGGTAAATATCTTCAGAAACAAAAAGAAGCCGAGCATTTGGCTAATATGCTCAAAGCAACAAAGAACGAAGATATGGAAGAAGTATGGGATTGCTGTGCTTATCTTTACTCATTGGAGAGTTTCCTGTACACAACTTTGAATGCGGCTATGAGATTAGTAGGAGAAAAGGAACATGAGCAAGTATGGAGAAGTAAAATTCGTACATTGGGACCATTCTGTTTACTACTCTGGGATGATCCATTCAATAAAAAAGCGACAAGGAATAAAACGCTGTATCGTGGAGCTCATTTGAAACCCGAGCAAATTACCAAGTATGAAGATATGGCCAAGAATTCAAATGAATATCGATCGTTTCAAGCATTTACTTCTTGCAGTCGCAATTTTCAAAAAGCAGTAGAATTTGGAAATACACTATTTATCTTGGAGGTATTGTTTGCTTTTATCGCTGATCTCAGTGAACACTCCGAATATCCTCAAGAAGAAGAAGAACTTATCACACCAGGCGTTTGTTTCCGTGTCAAAAGTGTTAGATTTAATCGCACGATAAACAAACATTTCATCCACTTGGAACTAAGGCAAAGATTTGATCGTAAGTTAGAACGAGTCTTCTCTAATGCTTTTTGCAGACTGGCGTGAGAGGTATTTGTCCTACAATAGTTTGATCCCATTGAAAATATTCTACTCGAGTTAAATCTGTCGATAGATCTATAAAATCTCAGTAAGAATGCTGGGGAGTTCTAAGTAAAGCAATAATCAAAACATTATTAGTTCAGTGATAATTTTTCTAGCAAAACTACCTGTTTTTTCCGAAATATTAATATTAATTTAATGATACTAAACAATTAGTATACACAAATGATTATTAAAAAACACCAAGTCTACAGTATTGAGGTTAATTCATATTTATTGGATTTGACTCGAGAATAGATCTAGTTTCTCTTCAAATTTGAATGACTGTTAACATTAATGAATATTCTGTGATGAACTAGAGAAATATTGCTTTCTAAGCTCATGTGTATCGATATTAAACGATGCCATTGCTACGCATGATTGAATTTTCGTAATTCTTGTATCGTTTAAAATAGACATAGTCTATCGCTTTTTTTTAATCTGGATTTATTCTAAAGCAGTTAACGATAGATGAAAATCGAAAAAAGAAAACTCTAGATGTAACGAAATTAATTATAATTTATATGAATTCAAATTAACAGTGATATAGTTAAGAAAGTATTGCGGATAAATAATGCTGTTCACATATTTCAAATCTAAGCCACTTTTAACAAACTATTGTCCATGATCAATACTCTCGCTTTTCTCAAGATTATGTGTTTCTTTTGCATCATATGTTTCTGGATATGGACTTTCTTCCTGAATTCGGTTATGTTGAAATTAATAACTTTACGTAAATTAACATGAAAGATTCTATCAGGATTTGGCAAAATATTTACAGATCATGAGCATGTTTTATTGTTGTTTAAGACTAAAATAATTGGGTTTGGTGGAAAAGGCAGAAAGGGAAAACGTCGAAAGGTAAATGGCGAAAATTGCGTTTCTTGATAATTTTAACGAAAAATAAAAATTTATTCGATCATATGATAAAATACAATAAAAAAAAAGAAAACTAAGTTTATCAGTATTATTTTCTTTTTTGTGTGATCCAAGTAGTAATGTTAATCCCTTCAATAATTGCTTTGCATTGATTACCAAATCAAAAGAAAAAACTTTCGTTATCTATGGACATCTTTTTCATTGTACGTTTTCCTTTTTTTTTCGACATTTTCCTTTTCGGTGTTTTTCCTTTCTGCCTTTTCCGCCAATTCCAAATAATTAGGATCGTACTGAAGAATTTTTTCCTAATGTTATCTTCCAGGACTTTTTAAAAAGAGCTGAAGCTAAAAAGAACTAAATTATTAATTTCTAACTGTTCAGTTTAAAAGTCTATTAATTTATCAAGGTAAAATATGTAATCTTGAGAAATATCAGGCTACTATTCGACATTATAAATTCATTGTCAATTAATTCATTTGTGTTTTAGTTTACTATGAACACATATTGCCTTGGAAAGAATCTCGAAAAAGTGATATCTCCTTTGAAACATTACTTTTATTACTTTGGATTGATTTCTATTCACTTTATAAAAAGTAATGATTCCTATCAGTTTTCTACATAAAAATGAAATTGAGAAGGGATTTTACCTCAGGAATCATCTTTTACCACAAAATTTTATTCCCAACAAATATTGATTAGAGTAACATATCCTAATTCCATCACTTTTTTCAGATAGTTGAAGTACAGCCTTTATATCTCTGTTCTGTTAAGTTTGTTTGAACTGAATTTTAGTTTCCGAAATCGAGTAAACATTTCTTCATCTGTTCATGTAACTTTTCCTCAGAATAACGAAATTATGGATGAATAGGAACCGTAACATGAAAATCTACTTTGATTTTTTCAAGCTCTATCGATATTTTAATTCTATCACCACAACTACTATCCGTTCCCAATTCTGTCATTTTCAGCAAAAATATACGAATTTCATTAAATAATCTAATTTTCTATCGTAACATTGTCGTCTTCCGAATCAAAAAATATATCATTTGAATCTTTAGGTAAAACTCTATCGATTGATGTCTTTTTTACTGCTTTTAATACCACCTTCATCGTTTTTCTCCCCGTATCAATCGAATTTTCGCTGTGATGTAATCAAGTAGTGTAACTTTATCCTAATCACTGCATCTATTCCATGTTTTCTTATTTCATCACACAATAGAAAAATACCTGTTGACGCTAGACGAACTTCGGAATTTTCGAAAATAATCAATAGAAAGAATGTAGGTAAGCTCAAGCACTATGAATATATACGAGACGGCAGAAGATTTTAACATAAACTTCCTTGAAATTATCATAATACAAGATTATACATGACTTACAATTTGAAGTTCCAAATGTGACATATTCATATCATAGAGAGAATACTCAAAGAATCAAGTTGGACTATAGCTAGCATACTTTTTATTGACCAATCAGCTCATAACTATCTAATTCTTGTTTAAACAAATTGGTTAGTAGTTAATAATATTAATTCGTTTACGTACGCATCTCATAAATTAGTCTACAATTAAGCCTATTATCGTAATTATATGATCGAAGGAACATGACGTCTGTCTGTTCTTATGGCCTAAATTTTGAAAACTTTCATTTATGACAATGTTGAAAAAATATATATATCAAATCCTTTTTGATGCTGCAGCGAACGACCTTAACTCTAGAGTAACTTTAAAAAATTACTGTTTCTGCTAGTACGATACATTAGCATGTTTTTTTCTGATCATCAACAATTTTACATGTATTTTTCTATGGCGTGATGAAATAAAGTCGCACCGCATTTTGATATCACGGGAAAATTTGATTTTTTCATAGAAAAAAAGATTTAGAAAAGATTTAAACGTAATGAGATGGACATGAATCGACAGAGCTCAACGTAATGAATCCAATGATCAGAATTTCAATAAAAAACATTTGTGTTTTTCAAGCCGAAAATATGTTTTTATTTGCAAGAACTGCGTGCATTTTTGCTGGAGTCATTTAGTTAAGAATAGAATAGAACGAAAAAAAAAACAAAATAGAATCAGTCTCTTTGTTCCGTCTCATTCATGTCTTATCGTTGTTTGATAAAAAAAAGCACATCAATCAAGAGAGCATGTTTGATATGAATTTCAGAATGAAAAAGGAATGTTTCAAACAGACTTGGAAAAATTCAGATGCTCAACGTTTTGTTTTTAAAGATTTGAATATCACGGTGGCATTAGGACCAATCACTCTGAGTAAATAAACATTCAGACTGTCATTTAATCATTTTTAAGGATTTTTTTGAAAAGAGGCTAGCAAAATTCTCATTTGAGAGAATCGTGTTCACGTGAAAATAATACTCGATTAAACCGTCGAAAAGTTTCTCCATTTCTTTCGAAAGCCTTATTAAAGCGCTAAAA
>CAJNYU010002125.1:0-16735 GCA_905331475.1 Rotaria socialis
TGGATATTCATGGCGAAATTGATCATGAGAAAGTTGAATCTTATCGTTTAATGGCTCAAAGGCGCTTTCCTAATAGTCGAATAGATTTTGATTTATCAAGATTTCGTCTCTGGCTTTAATTTCCGGTTCATCAATTATAAAAAATAGATACTGAAAGACGATTCTCATAAATAAATACTTGTTTTTCCTTTTGTCTCTTGTTATATAATATAGACTCAAATATTTTTTATTCAATAATAAAATATTGTTACTTGTCATGTGATGACATTGATTTAAGGCGGAATTATTGATAAAAACACAGACTGTTGCAAACAGCTCTCCAACAGAAGAAAAATTGGTTGACAATGCTTTTTACATCCGCATTCAGATGCATATCCAACAACAAGGTTTTTCGACGACAACACTATCCGGAACTTATACCATTGGAGAGAAAACAAAATTTTGCGTCTAGCAAAACTAAATAGAGAATCATCGTTACTATTCAGCTGTGCCTACGTCAGAATAAGAGAGGTTGACGGATCCGTTGAATTTCGATCATGCAAGACATGAGTTGCATGTACGAAAGGAGTATCCGATTCGAGTGAGATACTTTATCGACTTTAAGACAGCATTCACAGAAAGTCTACTCTGCTTATCTCTACCGCATATCATTTAGTGATTATATAAATTAGCAATTGCTAATATAAGCATCGTCTTGCGGACTATTTAGGATATACTTGAGAAATTGCTAATCATGTACTTACTGGTTGACCCTAAGTGTAGGTGTTTTTCTAATAGATAGTTTCTAACATAGTACAGTTGTCAATTTGTGTTTCACATAAAGTATGAAAAGCATTGGGACCTAATGAACGTATTTGAGATTCTTCATCAACTGTCTTAGACTGGATAATTTTAGTTTAAATATAAAAAGAAGGATTTTCTTAATTTTATTGTCTTCGATTTACCAGGTTAAAATGGCATTGCATTACAAATGTTTATCCTCTTTTATCTTTCGATGAATCATCATCAGAACGCTATTGTGTCGCACCATTGTCCTCAACTTAATTCTTGGTGATTATATTTCTTATCAAATACGAATTTCACAATTTTGTTTTGTTTTCATCAGAAAGAATTCTATTAGTGCTTTTAGAAGTGTTATATATATGGTAATATTTCCATTCAACAACAAAGATACGGCAATTACTATTCTGATTAAGATTAGTAATTTTGACGATTTTATCGAAAACATACAGATAAAGACAAACTAAAGAAGGTATAAAAATTTTCTATCACGATTTCACATTCGACTATTCGATTACTTTTACTCTTTAAAGGATAACAATTTTTTTAATTCTTTGCTCTTTATTTTATAAATTAAAATGTTTTATCTGTCTTTATTTATCAAGTATAAAGATCTCATTTATATTCATTCTTTAATATAAAGGTGTGCATAGATAGGGCGATACTCCTAATGGCTCTCGGCTTGTCTGCTAAGAAAAAATCATTCTATTATTTATTTGTATTTCGAATATTGTTTAACATTTCCTTTTCTTGGCACAATCAGTTTAGAACCTGTAGAATATACAGCATCGATCTATGATTTTTTGGGTGTAAAATTTAAAAAAACATTTTAATTAATGAATTTTATTAAGTGTGATAATAGTATTTAATATTTAAAAACTTAAGTATTCATGAACATGATTTCAGATTCTTATTTCATCTATTTTTGTACAAAATACGACTTTTACGAAGAAAAAGGTACTATGAGAAACGTTGAGACTGCTATATAACGTGTAATTTAATATATATCATTCTTCTCCTGATAGATTAATATTAGAAACAAACTCCTTTTCTCATTAAAGACGCTCGTACCCATATAAAGATGCGGAAAAATTGTTACATTGGTACTCAACAAATGCCTGTGGTATAATCGTAACACTCGAATGTTCTTTATTGTAGTGTGTGTCCTTTCTCTAAATAAACTTCTTTTTCCTCAGCGAGAATTGCATATCAAAAGATACAAACACACCTTTTCGTCATTTTATTACCCTCTTTCGGTACTGTTTCATATAGAAAAAAACAAGTTTCGCAATCCGTCTGTGTACTTACATCATTTCATCGGCGCATAAGGGAAGCAAGAAAAAATTTACGTGCCAGTCAGGAATCGAACCTGCGGCTGCTGTCCGACAAACAGCTATGTTACCACTACACCACAGGCACTTGATGTAGTATCTACCAGAGACCAAATCGAACCGACTTTCTTCGGTTCAGTTTCGGTCTCTCATAACTACTGATGTGTCATCAATTGTGAATGTCGAGAAATCTGATTGTTTTGAGAACTAGGAGTTCTCGTTGATGACGTCTGCTTTGTTTTTGTTGAAATCGTTTGTTGTATTGTCTTCTATTACTTATAGTGGTTTTGTGGAAAGACAGACACATAAAAAATATCTATCTTTAGTACGGATTATCATTAGGACGTCAACATAGAGTCTAAAAAAGTTTAACTATGTACTCTGTTAGCGTGTGACACACGGAAATTTGGCTGGCATGCAGGAATAAGTACGAAGAAGCCAACAATGAAAAGATATAAGAAACAAAAAGAATTTATTTCTCCGGTTGAAATTGAACCTGCGTCTTCTATCAGACAGACAGAGAGATATGTTTCCGCAAACTACAGGCGCTTGGTAGGTGAAAGTCTCTCGACTCGATAAAACTTGGTTATGATAAAATTGATTTAGTCTGTGATGATGCTCTCCTTACCTATTTTGATGTTTACTTTCTTATGGACGTGAATGGATGTTCACATCAAAGTTCAATTACTTTTGTAAATGAATATGCGCATGAAATGACTAAGAATGGAAGAATACCGCGTCAAAATCTCTGAAAGAGAGATGTGATCGGAATATTTTGCATAGTGAGAAAAAACTATGTGTATCAAACGATGAAAGAGTGAAAAATGTATAATGTTAGAAGAGTGAAATTAATTTCAACAGCGATGTTTTGCTAGTGAAAGTTTCTTTCTCGCTGTTTCGATATATCAAGCATCTTAACATTAAATCATTGTAATAATATGGATATTTGAGTCGAAAACGACGATAGTTCTAGAAATCTCTTAATTTTTGCTTTGAGTACGAAAATGAATATTTACAAAACTCTTCAACAGATATTTGCCTTAGTTTCTGTTATTTTAATCGAAGTGGTCGTTAATTAACATAAGATGAAGCTACAATTATTAAATTTTCCAAAGTCGAAGAAACTTACGATATTTCTTCGAAATGGACGATCAAGTTTTCAGAAGCTGGAGATACACTCTCTCCTGATGGAAGCTGTCCCTTCAGATGCTTATGTAAATCGAACTAGGCACTAGCAAGGTTGCTAACAACAAAATGATGAATTACAGTGTTTTCAATACAATATTTGAGTAACAATTATGATGTACTCTCGACTGTTAGATTAAAGTCATTTTCTTCTGAATCAGAACAAGCCAAATATCATGCTCGATTGATATAAGCGGCATTAAGACAGGAATCAGATAAACCAACCAAACTATATTTACATGTTTCAATTTCTAATTTACCGAGCCAAAAACACAAGTGATCATGCCATACGAATATCTTAGAAGGAGATTGTTGAAGAATATTCTATTTTTTATAGCTTATGATATTGTTTTTCAAAAGATACGATTACTCCATTCTTGAGTTTTTCGATTTGTCTGTAAATCTCTTGTAAAGACATACTTCACGATGCGAAAAACCTATTAATGTAACTGTCATTATCAGTTCAATTTAACTGACGAATTTAAATGCTTTTGCTGGATATCATAATGTTCGCTCGAACACAGATGAAAGCTTGAGTGTTTGCCGCATTCTTTGAAATCGACATAGTAGTCAAAATTGACTCATAAGATCTTCCAAGAGTTATTGCACTTGAATATCTATGCATGACAGAAGTAACTTGATAGCACTAGGCTCAATTATTCTGTAAGAATACATTTAGCTTTGATTTTGAGCATGATTTGTTTCATTTGATAATGTTTTAAGCAAGAGAACGACTAATCTTAAAACTAATTTTATGTCGACTTATTTTAAAATAATTCTTATTAAGAAAATGTCGAACTAGTTCTACAATCGTTTATTGTATATTAATATATTTCAAATAAATATTGATCGATGTAATGAATTCTAGTTGCCCGAAGTTGGCTTGACTTCATGCAACTAAGATAAATATTAATTCAGTTCATTCTGATTCTTGTATAGAAATGTGGATTTTAACAAAGAGCTTGATGATACCACCCATAGCTTTTTGTAGGTTTTTCTTCTTCTCGAATACCGCCTATACATTTTATAACTTCACCATTTGCATCCTTTTTGTTCGATATAAAAACTATTGCCAGGTGTAATCTCAAATATAAAAATCTTGAAGAAGCCTGAATCAACATAAGACACTTCGCCAAAGGCGTCATTGCCAGTAGTTGAAAGTACTATTGAAAATAGCTCCTATACTTTCCCTAAAATTAATTAAGTTATAGCAAGATTAAGTTTGTCAATACTTAAGATTCCAGTTATTCGAACTAACATTCTTGGATGAATTACGCCTCTTCTTGCATTATTAATAGTAAGTTTGCTGATTTGAAACAAACTTGTAAGTTCATCTTTATGGAGATCAATATGAAATGACAAATTGAAAAAATGGCTCAATATAAACTTACAAACGTCATCCTTTTCAGTTTGAAAAAAAGAATAATTAAATAAATAGATCTAATGTCAATATGATACAAAACATAACCATGTGTATTGCTGTCGAATCACAATCTATCCTTCCCAAGTCGAAAAATCTGACATAACATCTTCAACAAGAACGAAATATTATAAGAATACAGCAATAAAAATTGCTGTTTCTAAGATTTGACATTAATTTGTAGCATTATTTACTTGTAAAATCTTGCCATATAGTAAAGTATGGTTATAAGATTATAGAAAAATCCGGGACGATGATTTTTTTGTATTATCTTACCAGATCAGATTCAGCATCTCGTCAGAACTTAGTATGTCATTGTTGGTCCTCGCTTTTATTTAATCCTCGAAAATTTTTGGATGCGATCGTTTGCCCTGGAATACGCAATTTGCAGAATTTCATAGACTTCCACACATTCTCATGTTTTATAATCATCGTACTGTTTTCGTCGCTCTTTAAGTCCTATTATAGTTAATAGATGCATAGATCAGTATTATTTTCCGCATAAAAATGTTCCGGGAGTGAAATTACGTTTAATACTATTGACGAACTACTGATGGAATTTTAAAATGCTCGTTTTTATTAACATTTCGAAGGATGTTTAAGTAAACCTTACAGGCCAATCAAATCTATAAAACAAACCTTCTATAAATTCAGTGAATCATTCAGTTTGTTTTATTTTTGCTTTGGTTTGCTCTTCACGTAGTCAGTAACGTACCAAATGCAATTATAATACATTAAAATGGATTGATTTCAAACGAATTTTTGACAGGTTTACTATTACTTCTTCGCAGTGCCTTATAATGCATGAATATTTTAGGAAAAAAATGCTTTACAATTAATTAAAATTTTCAGGACGTTCACAAGTTTTCCTTCAATATGCATTTCTCATAGTGTAAGAAATGCTGACGAACAACAATAGATATCTTTCATTTTTATTGACAATGTTAAAACAATGTTAAGATGTTAGTCATTATATTTACATAAATTTGTGTTTTGAATTTGAATATTTATTTTTATATCGAGTCACAGCACTCATTTTGTCTTTGGATGATTCACGTCAGAATAGGTATAACTTAAAAGTTAATTAGCAAACATTTAAAATCCTTCAGGTTTGAACGTTAGTTAGTGTTCTAACGGGTGGGCCAGAATGAATTAGTAAGATTTCTCCACTTCATTAATCTTGATCGGGTTGACTTTTTACCAAAGCATTGCCCGTTCAATTCTCTATAAAAAATATATTGACAGCTTTATTGCAGAATACGAAGTTGCCACATGCGACCATAAATCATGAGAAGTACGAAAATGTAGAAAATGATAAGTGTATTTTCTCAAATAGAGCTAGAATTTTTTGAATGGTTTTACAAGCACCAGAACATGGTTTCCGTATATTTTATGTAGTTTCAGATGCGCTCTATCTCCTTGTATAGGGCGCAAGTCATTTAAATCTAAATATCCGAGGAAAATATTAGCTTGATGGCAATCCAAGTGAAAATTAACAACAACTTTTACTTGCTCTTGCACGACTGAGCAAAATAATGTTTATTTTTAAACGGTACAGATCCGATTATATCAATTAAACAGTAGTTTTCAAAATCAATGAAAAAGTCAGTCTGAATGGATTAAGTTTGAGTAATCTTTATTTGTTTTATTAGAAAGTTTAAATGATTGATTAGAGAATCTTCATTTCTTGAAAACTTGGCAAAAGAGAAGCAAATTCCTACGCGCTCAATTCTAACTGGAATTTTTTCAATTATTGACCGAAAATAGAAATTTTTAAGGCCTACACGATGGTTACTTTAACTTTTGTCGGTCTTATAAACTTTTAGTAAATAATACAAAAAAAACGTGCTTTTCCATTGATCTACCTTTGTGTTCTGTTGCATTTCGATACTTCTCACAATTTCTTATGGCATTTTGTACGTTCAGATTCTGCAATAAAACGGTGAATACATTTTTGAAGAGAATTGGACGAAGAATTTTTTGGTAAAAAAGTCAGTCGGGTCAAGATTAACGAAGTGGAAAAATCTCAAAAATACAGACAGTCCAATTTATTCTGGCCCACCCGTTATTTCGGGAAAAAGTTGGTTTAGTTTTTATCTAATTATTTTGAGAGAAAGAAAACAATCTGTTAAGATCGAGTGTGTTTTGACAGCTACGAAAGAATCAGAGAGATGTATGCTAAAATTTTATATTTTACATATTTTCCGATAATTAACAGGTGCTAGCTAAGACAGAAAAAGTCTCCTATAAATTCTTCATGCGTTCACAGTATACACACTGAATAACATGTAAAGTAAAGCATCGATTATTTTAATGGTCAGCATATTGAAATTCATCAGTATTGGAGGATAGATTCAGAAGAATAATTATAAACATCTTAGGACATGCTAAGAACACAATGTCGATTGGAGTTTATTTTCATTGTGAAAAACCAGTATCGTATGAAAATGCAAAGTCAAATTTATTCACTATGTGTTAATGTTTACTAGAGTGACTGCGGATGAAAATAAAACTTACACTCCCAGCCCCCACACTCTAAGTATCTTCTCTTTCTGATTGACATTTGGCTAATCGGAACCAAGTAAAACGAAAACGAAATTAAGTTGTGACTGACTAACAGCAATCTAACAATGTTCTTTCTGATTGTGTAATATAATATATTGCACATCATCACCAAAGTTAGTTAAGCAGAAAACGCACTATACAGATACAGAGTTGGAAACAATATTTTCATAGGAGGGGGGGGGGACCGCCATATTCTGAAATAGAGTTATTAATTAATTTTATACCAAATGAAAGTCCGTAAAAAATGGGGTTTATTGGTACTAAATAATAAGGGTTATAGAAACTTTCGTATGCAGAAACTGACGAAGTTTGAAGAAGTCTGCATAATGTAATCGTTATACTTCGTTTTTAGAGGGTTTTAAGAAGAAGAAAAAAGCAGATAGTTTTTGGGAAAATTGAACAGAACATTGTTCCAGTGATCATAAGACCTTACTATGATTCAGAAGGTGCAGTTTTCTATTTTTTGCATTCTGTTGTCTATTACTTGTGATGACTGTGAATAAAAAAAGATCCTTTTTATTTTTCTTGCCTTAGAAAGTGAGAGAAGTTTATGAAGCTACATATAAGGTCATCTTCTAATTCATATCTTTCATAAAAAAAATATATCCGTTCGGTCCATCAGTTAAATCTAATTCTTCTAAAATGGCTGGCACTTATGATACTGAAGAGCAAAGAATTATCGATAGAACATTTCTTTCCATTACCAAATACACGCACACCCACACCCAGCAATCTCTCTGTCCGTTTACATGTACATTGTTCGATTCTACAGTAAATGATATGCTTCATTAGCTTCTATCGATGTTTTTACTATGTCAAGGTGAATAATTTGATGATTATCGTATAAATAAATCTGTTATTAATTCAGATCAGCTACTATTTCTCATTTAGTTTTGAATTTATGAAAAACAGTAATACAACAACTCTGCTTCTAAGTTATGCTACTCATTTTTAATAATATCTCCTATTTAAAATAAAAAAAGAATTACGAATTTCTAATAAATTTTTAGTATTCATAATGATATTTAATGATCAAATAGTCAACTAAAGGACGAACACATAACAATGTGTTATACGTACGAATCATAATCAGCTCGCAGCTACCTTAACAAAGTCATTCATATTTTACAATACGAAATATTATTTTATTTTTATCTTTGTTAAAATTGGAAAAGTTAAACTGCTGTTTGGATCGTCATATTCATACGGAATATTTATTCTATATTCCATTTCATTAAAGAAGGTCTTTTTGCCAATCTTGTTAACGCTAAATGAAAACCGATTGATGAATTAATTGCATTATAGGGTGTGTGGGTGTGGGTGTGACTTTATAAGAAGACACCCACACCCACACCCTGAGCTATTTTCTTACTTAATATGGATAAACCAATGTGAAAAGTAATGATCGAATAAATAAATTATAAAATATATCACATTTTATTTATTCACCATGGTTTATGTTGAAATAAAGAAGAGAATGTGGTATGGTAATTGACTGATTGTTTGATGATATACTACCGATTCACAATATATTAGCTAGTGTGTAACTTTCTGCATGCCGTGAACGCTACCTTCTTGCGGTTTTGATTATGAAAAGAATAGAATAACTAAAACATTTCAATAAATTTAATTTCTATTTAGAAAAATGACGAAATTTTCTTTAATTAAGACTTTTTACAATGAAATACAATAACGAACTTTTTACAGGAGAAATAATAAATTGACCAATTTCTTGAAACAATAACATCTACTAATACTTTTTTTTTTATAAAACTTGATAAAAAATACATTTGTACTTTTAATAAGTATCATCAACTTTTTCTCTTCTTATTGTAAGATTCTTAGTTAATGATCAAAGATTCTTTCTTCCTTATATGAGCTGAATGAAACACAAGCGTGATTTTATTTTTGTTTAATGTACATCAATTTTTAAAGTATTGTTTCCTTAAGGTTTTCCACAAAAACATGCAAAATAGTAAAAATGCAGCTTTTTTGCTTGAAATGTTTCTATTTCAAGATTAGATAATTTTTGAAACACATAGTGTTCTATATGCTTCCAGTTTATTCATGACAATCTCCGATGTCTTATAATTTTTCAAGTATATACTACCATGCCATGGAAAAGAATATTCACAGTATCACATCTTTTTTAAAGGTCTACGGAAATTTCCATTGCTGAATATCAGCAAATATATATATAGTATATATAATTAGTCATAGAATTGTAAAGGCTCGTCACTATCATGTTCGGAGAGACTGTTGTAAAGGCCAGCCATTTCATACTCACGAAAAGAGAGTGTCGTCTTTTATAGAATTCAGTTTGAAACTAACAAGAATTTGAACTAATTTATGAGAACATAGCACAATACACGACGAAGTTCAACTGATTGGTGGAGTGCAATTTGAAAGTGATTTTTCACTTTAACTATTAGCTATTTCAGCAATATAGTCGTTTTCTGAATGAAGTGACTTCACGGCCAATTTTTAATGATATTTAAAAAAACAACGCATAATAATAATAATTCATATTGTTTTTTTCCAAAAAACGATTTCATTGGATATATCATAAGTAAAGATGATTTCGGTCAGATTTATATGTTCATTAAAACCAGATCTTAAGTCCATAACCTTCCGTTTCAATTGAATAATAAGGTTCTTTATCAAAAGGTAATGATAGAATATAATGACATAATTGTCTAATGAATATTCCATGATCTTTAAATACAGCTTCGAGTTCATCACCTTCTAAGATGCCGAATTTATATCGAAAGCAAAAGGCAAAATCGTTGAATAATGGTGCTATTCGTGCGATCACTTTACAACTTCTATCGTCGATAGTTTTTGGTAAATCATACATAAATACATGTAACGAATTCAATTGTGGAAACTTTGAAAGTGAATCCAAAACTACTGGCCAGTTTGGTAACTTATAGTTAGGATAATTATAAAAAAGTAAAATACGAATAGAACGAATAGTTGGTGGAAAAAAAGAACGTTTATTCAGACATTTGATACTATTCACGAGAGTTATAGTGTGAAGAGCAGATAAATGTATACGAATAGGTCTATTATAATAGGACAGGTGAAACGTTTCAATATAATCAGATAGTACTACATGAGGCAAAGAGTATATAAGTAATGCTAAAGTTTGACCGCATGCATCTAATGTACGAAGAGACGATTGATTAATTTTCGTAGTATTGTGATTGTGAGAAGGTTGTTCGAATACTTCTATTTTCGTGATACATTTCTCTGGAAGATAGTCGTGAAAGAATTCATCAAATGCCCACGGAAGAGTATACCACACATGATGATGATATCGACGTCCACGACTCTATAAATATAAAGAAAATGCGGACGAAAATATAAGTGAACTATAGCTTACAAAAGGATCACTGTTAGTGTGCCATTCGGATCTACTCGACCAGTGTTTAACAACAAAGGTTACACCAATTATTTTTCGTGGATGAAAACTACTACCACGTGGTATGTATTGTGTCATTCCAATGTATTGTGGACAATTAATAAGATTAAAAGCAAAATGAACATCAATATGACGAGGATCAGTAAAAAGTGGTGATGAACCAATGTGATTTAAATCATTCATATTAATAAAAAGGGACATATTAAGACGTCGAAGAACAGGCATAACATTCGAAGATGTCAGCATTTCGAAAATGCTCCATTTAGTTGTTAACTCCGAAAAAAATGTTTGAGCAAAAGTGAATGTATGTAAATGAATCATTTGAATCGATAGATTAAATGTCGATATAGCAAAATTAGCGTTACCCAAGTGAACATGTAATTGACGTAATGTGTCGCAGAGTGGTGGTGTCGATATAAAACGAACCAAAGTATCTATACACGGTAAATCAATACGCAAATAAGTAAGTGGAACTACTGCAGTAGTAAAAGGCCAACATGTTCCATAATTATTCATACCCAAATCAAGTGATTGAAGTGCAGGCAAACGGGTAAAAAGAATCTCTTCTATTAATGTCGCAATATACGCGATTGTATATTCGGAGTTAATCGTAAAACCATCCTGAAAACAGTATACAAATATCAGTGAATTATGAATGAAGAACAATATTAAGTAATGTTTTATTCGTCAGATTTGAAGCAGTAGTGCTTCGATTTAAAAAGAGATCGATAAAGTGAAGCTTCTACTCAGCTAAAATCTTTATTCGCAATTAATATTAGATCTTTTGGAAGTGTACTGGTTCATTGATAGGAATCTTCAGACTCTTGAAACAATTCTCATTCCGTCATATATATATATATAAATGTTGAACGAAACCTATTTTATTTAATACTTTATCTCATGAAAAGTTTCAATTTTATTAGTTTTGAAAGCGCAAATTACTTTTCGATGCATTCTTTTTCTAGTGAGAGCTTATTCGACGTAATACAACTACTTTGGAACAATCTATTCTTCTGAATGAAAAAACTCTATTGTATATTTCAATGTATTAATAGAACAATATGCTTTACATTGACCTCGATATTTTTTTTATTATTTTTATTGAATATGATAAACTCTGCTGAATGAAAGACGCTATTTCTATTCAATTTTTTTCTTCTGACATATCATATTCAAATTGTGAACCGTTTGAAATTTTCAAATGATGAGAAGAATTCATCTTTTACACAATTCAACCACACAGTCTATATCTTTCTAAAAAATGTTGTAAGAAGATTTTGAAAGGAGGTCAGTACCTCAGAATTGGCAATTCTTTCTTCAATGATCTTAATTATTTATATAGTGCTAAACGTATTAGAATAAACTCCTATACTTACTGGAATCAGTCTTTCATTTGATTTGATGATAAGATGAGTAAGTGTAGCTGCATGACGCAAAAGAAAGATCGAAAGATCATCAAGATCGTATGCAGTAGCGATACGCAGAGTTCTCAAACGAGACAAATGGGGCCAATGAGTTAATTGAAGTGAAGATCCATTAGTATCGATTGCAAGTGATTCAATATTATTCAATGGAAGAAACCGAAAAATTGTATTAAATTGATGATAATGTGCAAGCGATAAGTTAACATGATGAAAGAAACGTCGTTCATCTATTAACATTGTCAGATGATTGTTAAGACGAGTAAATCCCCATAATATGTCGATAGATGACAGATATGTGAAGAGCTCGATAAGTACCAGATCGGGTAGATCGTCAAAACATGTAAACAAAGCCATATAACGATTATTGCTGCATTTATTTATAACAGCTATACTCGCTCTCTTTATATTCATTGCCCGACAATTTTTTTCATTTCTCTATATTATCCGTCCAAATAAACAATGACAATATATGTTGAATATGATCGTTGCCACGGAGACAGTGACCAATGAATCAATATTCCTCTTTTTTTATCTATAGCATCGGACACATTTCATTTTGTAACAACTGCTCAACAGTTGAATTTTATAAAATTCAGATAAAGTCTCCAAATTTAAACTAAAATGCATTCATATTTTTAATAAATATGTAATTAATAAACCTTCTAGTCCTAGTTACAGAGTATGACATACATACTCTGACTTGATACAATATAATGTGATGTGAAATACGTTCACATAGGAGAACAGAAAATCTCTATTTGAAAAGAAATCGAATCATTTGTTTATTGAATTTGGATTTGAACTCGGATGTTTACTAACTTAATGTTTTTGTTTAAGTTATATATTTTAGATCATATTCTGAATGATACTTTGTTTTTTTTTGTCAGTTACAGCAGGAATGTACTTCAAAGAAAAACAGGGGGTTACAAAACATATTTTTTCTATTTTATGATCCTTTTTTTAAATAAAATGCACGATTTACGCTAAGAGAAACTGGAAATTTTCTAAATGCGGAGAGATGCGCACCTCCTGCACCTCGTAGGCCACACACCCCTGAATTACAAAAGCATATTGTGTACAGATTCAAACAAAATACCACTGTTGTATGAAATTAGAAAAAATTGTCGTATGATAATGAAAAGAATATCACAAAACGAATCAATGTTAATAAAAGAAAATAATTGAAAATATAACTTCTGCCAAATCTTTGGAGAAAATTTCAATTACTAAAAACTATATTAACATGATTCTCTTGATTGAAACGAAATTTTCTATCTCAAAAAATTTGTTATTAATCCTATAGTCAACTGTTTTAAATAGACTGGTAATAGATAATATTTTGCATTTGTCAATTGCTAAATACAATAACTGATAGTAAAACTTCTCTCTGTGGACACCTCTCGGTCTGCCAGAGCAATTCTAATGGAAATGGACCTCTTGAATGTGGACACCTCCCTATTCTGGATCGTGGATACCTTTTTCGGTCCTATGTACAGAGATTAATTTCTCAAAAGTGGGCACTTGCTCAATTTCACAGTGCATTTTCAGTCATTCAAAGCTGTACACACTTATTTGATTTATATGGCGGATATGCTGCATGAATAAAAGAATCGATCGAGATTAATGGAGGAAATACCGAAGAAATCAGACCGCAATACAATGGATTAGTCAGAGCAAGACAAGAGGAGAATAGAGAAGTCGCAAATAGAACAAACAAGGCAAACACAAAGGGTGTGTGCGGGTGTGGATATTCACTTCTTCTTTCCCACATCCACATCCACACCCACCCACACCTCAGTCCCACACCCCCACTCCCACCCCCACCCCCACACCATTGCCAATTTGAAGTTCGACAATAGGATTCATTGATGATATAGGCGAATTGTTCAATCTATTATCAAGAGATCAACGTAATTGATTTGAGATTAGAAATTTTTGCTTACTTTCCGTCGTTACGCCGGTTAGTGTTGATAACAAGTTTCAATGGCCACTAGTTCAAAAGGAAAATTTCCAAAATTTAATGCATGTTTTAACTTGAAAAAGCAATTAAACTAGTCAAGCACTGCAATATCACATTTTTACTGAACGTCTTCAAAAATGAAGTGAAACTATTACACATGTCATACATGAAATATTGAATTTAATTCAGCTTTCAACCTTCAAGAATTAAAAACAGCTAACACAGGACATCTTTCAATGTGAGTAATACGAAGAAACTGAGATGGAAAGATATCCGGGTGTGATCGTGGAAATAAGGATTACAATGTAAGGAGGGGTGTTTTAACTAAATTCAAGCTTCATGTAACGGTATTTACCGTTACGGCTCACTTTATGTACTTTATCGTATTCGCTGTATCCTATGTTTATGCATTGACATGATGAACTCTCATTGTTCTATTGTATGACCGTTCCCTCTTTGTCTATATCCGCCCAAGCGTGGTCACTCTCGCGTATATAATGGAATGTAACTAAAGGAAATACACGACTAGAGATGTGCAGATGACACAATACACCATCATGGCAACGGGCATAGGCGACACTCTATGTTCGTGACAATAATCATGAACCAAACAGTTCGGTTGGACAAGTAGCTGCAGCACGTACACGAATAAGTGATACAGCCAAACAAAGTAGTTTGACAACACATACTATTGTAGCTGACGCTGTGTCCAAATTATCTGATAATGCTATTTCGTCATTACCAAATTTACAAAATCTTAAAAGCAATGTTCGAAAAATACGAGAACGAAGTCAAAATCCATTATCATTACCAACAACTCGTGATTCCATTGTCATTGATCCGCAGTATACAATAACAGCTCGCAATCGAACATTTTTACATTTCGATTCGGGATCCATCGATCAACGGGTATTAATATTTTTAACAAAAAAACAATTAAAAATATGGGAAAATGTAAATTATATATATTTAGATGGTACATTTAGTGTAGTTCCAGAATTATATTTCCACTTATATACAATTCATGCTACATATTTAAATCATATAATACCAGTTATTTATATATTGCTGTCAGATAAACATGACTTAGTAAATCTTGTAATTCTTCCTTTGATGTTTCTCTATTTAATTTAGGCAAGAAACAACGTTTATATAAAGAAATGTTTCAACAAATAAAAAATTTAACACCAAATTTTGATCCACCAAATATTATGATTGATTATGAACGTGCAACTATTTATTAATGAAGTTAAAAAACAGTTTCCAAGTTCAAACTCTCTAGATGTTTTTTCCATTTATGTCAAAATGTTTATCGCGCTGTTATTCGTTTTGGCTTAAAGGCATTATATAGTGAAAATGACGATTTTGCAAAACAAATTCGTTCATTACCAACATTAGCACTTTTACCTGTTCCTGATGTAATTCCTACATTTGATGAAATAAAGGCGCAATTTCCAACAGAAGATGAACCTTGTTAAAATATTTTGAAGAGTACTATATAGGTGTCAAAGGTCGTTTATCACGGCCAAGAAAAGCAGCAAAATTTGATATATTATTATGGAATGTAAATGACAACACAATTCAAGGTCAATATCGGACAAACAACGCCGTGGAGGGCTGGAATAACAGATTCACGTCGTTAATAAATTGCAGTCACCCAAATTTCTGGAAATTTTTACACCGTTTAAAAAAAGAACAAAATTATGTGGAAGGTGAAATTATACAAGCAATAGCTGGTGTTAGAAAACCGAGAAGAATACATCAAATACGTCAAGAAACACGTATTCTCAACATCATGAATGAACCAGCAATAGTCAATTTTGAAAAAGTTATGGTTTTAGCTCATATTATTTCGTTAAAAAAGTCATAATATATGTTGCATATTGTTTTTATAATTCATGATTAATGGTACTTCTTAGTTGTAAATATTAGCACGTTGTTTTGTTTCGTAATAATAATAATTTTATTGCACTGTTTTTGTTCATTTATAATTGTGCTGTAAGTTATCCTTACATTTTTGTATATTGAGAAAATAAGTTGTATATTATTGTATCTTTAATTTCTTTATTTAGAGTAAATAAATTTATATCCTAATATTGTGCTCATTGGCGTTTTTGTTAAATATGGTTAGGAAGCAAGTGCCCGGGGAGCTTCTGCCTGGGGAGCATCTTGCCGGGATTCCTTAAAAATGTTTTGGTCTCTATTTTTCGGTTCCATTATAGAGTTTA
Organism: Rotaria socialis; assembly: GCA_905331475.1. NCBI lineage: Eukaryota > Metazoa > Rotifera > Eurotatoria > Philodinida > Philodinidae > Rotaria > Rotaria socialis. The sequence continues at coordinate 16,318 of CAJNYU010002125.1, forward strand.
GCCGCTGTGTGGGTGTGGTGAATTACTGACACGGAACGCGAGATGTCGGTATAGATGAGTGCCAAGCCAGAGTTGAATAGAATACCCACACACCCACACACAAATTGCACCTGAAAAAATGAATTTTTCACGTTTTTCAAGAAAACTCGAAATTTACCTAGTTTAGTGATGCTCTATGTTTAGAAAACTATCATCATCAAATCCAGCATGAAAATCAGAATCTACTGATGCAACTTTGATCAGTAAAAAACATTATTTTCATATTTGAGGAGCTCGGCTAGGTCCCCATATAGACATGTTCAAATTGATGCCTCGCAAAATCATCAAGTAGTTTTTTTTTGAAAGCGATTCTCCAACTTTCTTAGGTCATTCGAACCGCTAAGTGATGGCGAACAAAATTATATAATCAGCAAGGGGG
>CAJNYU010002132.1:0-57069 GCA_905331475.1 Rotaria socialis
GTTGACGTAAAGTGTCATTGGTGACAAAACATTTCTCCAAGTTTATAGGTAACGGAGGGGTGTGGGTGTGGATGGGGTTCTGGGTGCATTGATCTGTGAATTCCGTGATGGAATTCAATTTAATAATGAGGCGGTAGTCTGAATAATGTGACAGTGATAGCATGATTCTTGAATCTGATGGAATTTCAACAATGTCGGAATTTTTCGGTAGGGATTCGGGGAACTTTGGAATTGCGGAAATTGGAAGAAGTTGGCTCCGGAATGTTCAATATCGGGGAACAGGGCGTATTGTTCTTCGTGATCAAATCGTTTCGTCAGAGGACAGATTTGATGATCGTTCTAAACGAATTGCAACGGAGTATAGTTCACGTTTCGGCCATTTGAGGATCCTTTTAACCGATTGATACACAATAATGATATGAGATATTTCATAAGGGGAAAACGGTAGAAACGTATTCTTTCACATTGCAGGATATTGTTTCCAAATTGATCTGGCAAAAGATCACGAAAAAAATCCAAACAGCAAAGCTATACTTGAAATGTAACCATACTATAGGCGCGAAGGGTCCAAATAGCATAAAGATGGTTCCTTCTAAAACATTAAGGACGTCATAAGTTGGAGTATCTTAAAGACTTTGGGGTCAAGAGACAATAGTATACATCACTATCAGACACCCCTTGAGTTCATGAATCTGAGTTTCACCGTATATAGGACTTAAAAAAATTCACTCACTGTATGGCAGAGACGTGCACAGGACAGGGCACCATGATAACAGGACTGTCCCGCACTGCGCGCGTCTCTGCTGTATGGCAATGGTATTAACAGACATGGCGACTTAAAAACTTTAGCTTAGTTTTTGACAGTGGCTTTGAGAAATGCTAAGATTCCAACATACAAGACTGATTTTACGACTCTTGCTAAAAGAACATAGAGACTCGATGAATAAAATTGGCTCTATGATAACAATTTTCGAATACAGGAAAGCAAAGCGACTAAAACAAATGTTTCCACTCACTGCATCAAAGGGCGAGATGGATACTAGACTAATAAGACTCACAGCAAGGTGCTAAGTATAAGAGACAAGAAGGCTTCGGAGCTCAGACTAAATTAATACCATTATATTTAGAAGACATCCAGCTTGTACCGCGCTTTTTGACTTCATGACATGGGATTTTAAAACGAAGTCACTTGAGGGTTTGTATAAAGTTCACGGCTCTGTCTTCCAGAACATTCAGCACTTTGCTCGGCATTCTGCCTCCGACCTTGGTAGATTAATAGACATGAACAAGTAAGGATTTTGACGAAAAATCATGAGTTAACGTGAACGAGTTCTTCTTGACTTATATACTACGTACAAATTGTCACTAATATGAAACTGAAATCAACATGACTAAGTAATATTATGGGGATCGAAACCAGCGGACAACTATAGATTGAACGATAAGAGTGTTGGGGTGGGGGTATCTTTTGAAGGAAAGTATAAGGGGTTACATCAAGACATTATTATGAGAGGATAGATGTCCAGTAAGGTGATAGATTAAGGCAATATATTAAGGGGTTAAATTAAGACTTTAAAACGAAAGGCAGATACAGTTTCGAAATTTAGAAGAATTGATACAATAGAGAGTCACAAAACGATGTCAGATATAGATTCGTGAATCATTTGAGGCTAGTGGCCAGTAACCTATTCAAGATCTTTGCACTCTCGAAAACCTCCGCTGCACTTCCAGAAACAGGATCTTTTTTTTATTGCTTTTAAGTGCTTTCGAGAGCTTAGAAATCCTTTCACAGAAATATATATATAGGGTTTCATATACGGACCAACCCGGAAACCTTCGGTAGGATTTCCAGAAAACCAATCCTATTTCAGATTGTGTGAGAGCATATGGATATATGAATCAAAAGGAATATCTATCTCCACACCGGAAACGAACTATCGACATACGACCGGACGAATGATCGTATTTTCCACTCTACTTATATTAGATGTATTTTTTTCAATCTATTTCAGTCTTGATAAAACTTGCAGAACGAAAATTCATAACCATTATTTCTTTGTTAAAATAAATGACTGCTATTGTTAGGTAGTGGCACTCTCTGCGATCACTACCTCTCTCATTGTTCTCATATCTTCTATTGGTCAAGAGACCTAAGCGAAGTTGTATGGTCAACCGCAATTAGAGTTGCTAAATAAAACGTAGCCAAGTTATAGTACAGTCTAACAGCTATAATGGAAATAGATAAGATATGCCATATAAAAGTTGAATACGCTATTATTTTTTGATCGACTTTCTAAAGAGCAAAAATGAAACACTAACGCTCCATATTTTTCATGCTATCACGATATAATAAAATATTCATAAGTATACGTTGAATAGAAGACTTCTGAGATGCAAAAATAGATGGCCCCTAGCACTTGCAGAAGCAACAAGCAACATCTATTATGAATTCAGTCGATTCAAATGTAATTAAAACTAAACTATTTCATTTCAACTCATATATCAAGACGACTTCAATCGATTGCAAACTTCAATAATTTTCTCTGAATGAAAATTTATTACAACTACTCACAGTCATTCAACTCACTTCCTGAGCCAGGTCATAACTATCGATAGTAGATTTACGTGTAATCCACTTCATCTATCTGATAGCATACAGAGGAAGTAAACTATTCTTCTCGTACTGCATACGTTTACTATTTGGTCAACTATAAACTTGGAGAAATGTTTTGTTACCAATGACACTTTACGTCAATGAGAAAGGATGCCATCTGTCTTTTTCGCAGAAAATAATGACTATACTGAATATTACAATAGTGCATTATTATATTTCATTGTTCGATGAAAAATATGAGTCAGCGACACGAAAGAGCCTATAAACGATTCCTCGTGGCTACCTCCGTTTTGGTGTGTTTCTCGCACTCTGTTTCGTTTCGATTATTATTGGACTAATAGTATATTGACAAAGCTAGGACTTAAATTTCATCTATGACAATCAATGATAGGCCAATCCAATGTCTTATATCAAACAACAAACAATAAAGATGTCCAGATTTATTCATGAACTCATACTGTTCAATTTAAACGAAACGAACTATTTTTGCATATGATATGCAAACGCATGTTGTTTAACATGTTTATTTGTACTGACTGTCAAATTGCTCTAGTTTTTTGAAAAAATGCTGGCGAATAATATTAGAGTGACTTTTTGAATAATGTATTGATCATTGTTTTTTTCACTGATTGTAAAAAACACGTTTCTTGAATCCTATATTACTTTTTTCGTCGCTGCAAGTTCCATCAAATCTTGAATTGACTCGGAGAAGAAAGCTATTGTTTAAAAGGGCTTTTAGTAGAGATTGGAATCGAAAACATCATTTCACAGAATTTTCGGAATTAACTGGTGACTATACAGAGCACTCCACCATTGAAGCATACTAAAACAAAACATTTTTCATGATCCAACAAGGTACAGTTTGAATGACATTTTAGTGTCTTTAAAGTGAGTTGCTGAAACTTTGTAAAACATATTGGTATAACGAACGATATTCATTATAACTGCTAATACAATACACAGAGCCGTATGCATATCAAAATAACATGAGATTCGATTGAATTTGGTTTGTGCTTGATACAGTGAAAATCGTTCATAGGTTATCGCTGGTGCAAAGGTACAGAACAAAGAGTTTCTCTCTCTGATAATGCACCGTAAATTTTTCTAATTCATCTAATGAGAGTGAATGCGTAACGATTAGTTGCTAATAGGCTAAACGCTATAGCTTCTACATGGTCATAGGAATATTGTATTCGGAGAATAGCTCGAACGTGTTTCTTCCTTCACAACAGAACTATCCTGACGATCATGCATGTAGCCTATCATCGATTTTACCAATCTTCCAACTGCGTGGGCTTACTACCGTGTACATTTAAGATTAGGAAAATTATGTTGCATGGTGAGAAAGTTAGATGAATAATTTCAATCAAAGCAAGATATTATGTTGGAAATTTCATTTTAAAACGATGATATATTAGTAGTCCTTTCTATCAGTATAATTTCAATAGATAATCTACATTCAATTGAATATATATTTCAACGATCTGACAGCAATAGAATCATCTTTTCTATATTGACAGCATGAATTCAAAACAACTATTATTCGTGTTATTGTTCGTATCCTTCATCGTGTTTATGACTAAAGCTGAAAATTCAAGCGATCAATATTCAAACAACGGTAAGTAGAAAGATCTTAATCATTGGTATGAGACATATCGATTCTAAGTCTTCTTTGTGTTATTTCAGATGAACTTATACCAGATGACATTATTCGTGATTTTATTTGTGATCCAGACAGTAGCGACGATGATATGAAATGCGCAATGTACTGTGAAAACAGAGGATACAGATATGGTCGCTGTAGAAAATATAATCGCGAGTATCGTTGCAGATGCCATTGATAATCAACCTGTGCCACTCTTTCAATTCAGTTGACAAGTTTAAAAAAGATGGTTAATGTTTTGCTTCGTTAAAAGAATAAAGACAATATTTTATTGAAATAAGCATCTAAACATTCGATTTGGCTGTGTGAATATGAGGGCTATTGAGGGAAAAGAATTTTTGAGTCGAAACTTGATATGCATAGTAGTGAATGTACATTTTAGTGAAAAGCTAAATGATGCAAGGCAATTTCAACGAAGTGTCCCCTTGAATATATTCAATTGTTGATGTTTAGTAATGATTCATTGCCACTGTTATTGTATGTGACTCATGGTTTTCATTTGAGGCACTATTTTTTAGTAACTAACCTGGCATTTTCCGTTCTTTTCGAAATCTATTTGTTCGCAGTTGCTGTTGGCGCGTTCATACGTGCTTCACATATGATTATTTTTCTTGGGCAATCAAAAAATGACGCAACTCACAATACAATCGTTTACCAGCATGAATCCATACTAATTTGAACGCATTTGTTTGTATATATGCACTCAAAAGGGCATCGATGAAAGTAATACGTGGTATTGCTTTTGAAATGCTTACGTACGACACTCACATCCGAATAGGCTGATTTCTCGATGGAGCAGTGGAGCTACTCTCTAGGTGCTTTTCAATCGTCGCATTCATTCATCTATTTTATAGTTTTGCTGATGCAGACATGGCCGCAAAAATGGTATCTCTTTCACCACATGATTGAGTAAGGTGGACTCACTGCTTGTTCTTCTAGCAAAACAAATGATAGCACCGATAAAATTCCACATAATTTTAACATAAACTGAATGCAACACAGCAAGCATATTCGTCAGCCTACAAAGTTTCAGTAGAAAATGGATAATAAAATCCCAAGTCAAAAGTCGGCAATCGGATTCTATCGAATGTGTTTCAATGTCATGAATTCCGTTGATTGCATCGGACATGCTTCCGATTATCGGAATTCAATCGGATATAAGTTAATACTCGTAACTTCGGCCTTATGCCGATTAGCGAATCCGATGAAACCCGATTGTCGGACCCTTTAGTACTCTGTTATTGGAATCCAGTCGGTTCCCTCCGTTTCCGGCATCTGAGAACTCGAATATTTTTTTTTCCAAGGAGCAGTCAAAAATGTGTTAACTTTTTGTAAATATTGTATGTAATTGTAATTATTTTCGTGTGGTACAAAAGAAAAAGTTTGTTAGCGCAGCCCCTTTGGGGCTACTAAAATGTGGAACTCACATATATCCCTTTGGCTTACTAGAATAATTCAAAATAGTTCATCTGAAAAATCTACTCTGATTTCCAAAACCTATGATTAGGTCATTGCTTATTTGCTTATGCCTGTAATCGAGTATTAATTATTAGCTCGTATATTTAACAATGACAGATACTAGTTTCTATGGTCTTTAAAGGTACCCTAAGCTAGTTACTATAGTCTGTAATGGTACGCTAAACTGGTTACTATGGTCTGTAATTAAAAAAGGAAGAAATAGCAGTCTAATTAGTTAAGCTCCTAATAAGCACAATTTTAAACTCATTAATGTCTGTAATGGGGAGAGGGACCCGCAAAAATCTCGCTTTTAAACCTACACTCGCTATTTTCTTCGAAAATATATGTGAGTTCTACAAAACTTTTTCTTTCTTAGTATTAGAAGCGCGAGAAAAAATACGATTTGTATATAAATAAGTCGAGCATGAGAAATTGTAAGAAAGAAACATGATTTTAGATATGAGATATTCTTAACCTGAGGATGTATGTGTATGTGTAGTAACAAATAGTCAAACACACGCGCAACCCCACACCCACATCCTTCTTAACTTTCTATTCACTGACAAACGAGTTAATGTGTATTTCAACCAAACATATTAGTTCCAACTATGATGTATATTGTCCAAATTCTGTCGGATATTGGACAATAAAATCCTCAGCAAAAATTGATATTGTCGTAATTGCTGAAGAATTTCGACGAATTCGGAAACTCGACAATTTTGTCCAATTTCCGGTGCGGTTGGGCATTTTGACGAAATTCCACTGGAAATTGGACATTGTCAAAGTTCCGATGTCGAAATTCCCGTGTCCAGATTCCACTGAACCAAAACACTCCGAGTAGTCGTGGACGAGTAGATTTTGAGACAAAGACTAGACGGGATGGGTCGACTTGACTAGAAAAAAGACTAGTCATTTAACCAGTCTTTTGCTCACTTGGAATACCGGTGAATCAATAACATTGAAAAGAATAACAGGGAGTGAATGAGATAGCATAAGAAAAGCATGCTCAATCTTTTGATTCGTTCTCAAGAAATAAGAGTGAGTTGAAATTTTCATTAAGAAAGAATGTGTTTTATATGATCATGTAACATCATGATCGTCGTTCTAGAACAGAAAATAGCAGGCGGAGAAAAAAGAATGATCGTGCTGGACATATGAATTAAATGAATTTTTGCATTGAATAACAAGCGTACTCAAATCAATCATATATTTCTATTTCAATGCAACAATGAATTCGTAATGATAGAATCGATTAATTGAAATATGATAATTGTGTTGTATAATGTTTGAACAGCTAGAAAAAGAAAAGAAAATAAGAGATGAGAAAAAAATGTAATGCATTACCAGAGCACACAAGATTGATGTTGAGTAGCTCACGGTTATACTTATTGTTATGGGACGGTATCTATCGTCCCAATAACCTCTATGCTATTTCCCTTTGTCTCTTTCTTTTTTATTCGTCTTCGAAGTATATATAAATATGAATCGATAATCTAGTATATACAGAAGAGAACAGAGAGAAGAGAAATGTGAAGCTATCGAGTCGTTACCGTGACAAGCGGAGCGACTATGTCGTTCGTTTATTGTCGTTATCGTTATCATCAATTACCGTTTCGTTTTTGTTACTTCTGTTATAAAATAAATAAACGAATATTTATAACAAAATCCTAACACTTATTCATTGATTTATTTCAAAAAATAGGAATTACTTGGGATGTTGTTTAAAACCAACATGTTTTATATCATTGTGAAGAATCATGATTTTTGTGTACTAAGATAGATAAAAAAAAAGCTGGATGAAAAATAAATAATTGTATATAAGAGATACATTGATGGAAGCATGAACATGTGACTGCGTTGCTCTTTGTAAAAGTAGATGCATAAGTAGAAAAGAAAACAAAATAAGCAAACCAAACGTTTTAAATGTTGCACATTAGTGCAATAGGATATTGATGGAGAATACGTAATATAAAATTAAAAATTATCCTTATCTGGTTATTCTTGTTTTTAAAGCGAAAATCATTTGAAGTTATAAGCAATAAATAAGATTCTTAGTACCATTTTGTGAGCCGTCATGAATACATCTAAATAAACACAAAATATCAATTAGATTAGACGGGCGTTGATCGTATATGAGTATTGTGTCGATAGATTTTGTTGAAAAGGACATCTCTAAATAAACTTTTCTGATATGCTTTCATATAGATAAATATATAAAATTAAAATAGTCTCTTCAATTTTATATCAGACTTTATTCAGTGAAGAAAAATTAACAGTAATAATTGAATAAATCTAGTTCCTTGGTATTCATCTAAGAACGTAAATGTGAGGCACTCTATTGATGTAATCAGTAAATAGTTTAACTATTTATAACAATCATAGGATTATTCTTCTTCCATTTCGCTCCCGAGGAACTCTATCTTTCATGATTTAGAAACGTTTGAAGAAGTTGAAAGATTCTTATAAGTTCTGCAAAAGAAAGTTGTTTCTGCTCCGGTGTAAAAGCTACTGATTATAGAATTGATTTGTATATTGTACACAAAACTGCATTTGTCGTAGAATAATAAACCTTTTCCGAGAGTACCGCACATTAACCTATCTCCCTTAGTAGTATTATCAAAAATAGTTCTTATATAAACGGATAATAATAAACTCTTTAGGTTAAAATAAAGGATAAACAACCCTTTAGAAATTTTTATAAGCCCTTTGAAAATGAATGTACCTCTTCGGTCAAAAACCCTCCTGTCCATGAACCCCTCAAAGGGTTTATGCCTTGAGAATAAACCCTTGACGGGTTTGTGAGCCACAAAAAATCAAGGCCAAGCGTTGATTATTCAGCGCTTTTTTTTACGGTGTAATTCTGTTCAATATCCGTCACGTATCTTTAACTTCCTGATTTTTATTCATTTTTCTTGAAGCTAATAACACATCACAGAATGTAAATATAGAGATAAATAATCAATAATTAACTTTGTTTTCAATAATATGCTTAGCTCTGTGTTGCCATGAAAGTATCAATACTATTTGAACATGTTTGTTAGTTATTTGAACGTGTTTTTCTCTCCATTTCTGATAGTAAAACCCACTGATGGTATTAATTGAGTACACGTAGATATTTTATGTAGAAAATCGCTCCCTCTTATTGACATAAATTAACCTGAAATTCGCTGCGTTATGCACAATCTTGGAGATTGATATTGACGGAAATAAAATTATAACTCAATCAATGCGCAGCGGAATGTTTTTTGAGAAAAAGAAAATAGCTTTTCAACTTCTCACAATAGTCTTATTTCGATGGACAAGCGTCACTTCTTGTTTCAATCTATATGATACGGATCGAACAAACATGCATAGTGTTTTACAATTTGATTGCTTAGACTATTATTCTTACCGTGAAACTCCTGCTTATCAAGAGTTACGAGATGTAACGATTGAACACATACCATACTGTTTTCGTCCAGCAACAAATGAAAAGAAATTAGTACTGGAAGATTCTATCAATCCACAGGCTCAATACGTAAGTTTTCAAGAATTAAGCGTGGCAAATATCAGTGTACAGCAACTTTTTACTTGGTCGGTTCCGATCAATGTGATTGAGCAATATCAATATTATCTTTATGAACCGAAATCGTCATTGAACAAGTATTTCTACAATTGTTCAGAGCCATGGTTTGGGCTCAAGTGTCAATATTCGTTCGATTTCGACAAAAGAATTTCTTTCAATCAAATAATTGATACAGTGTTTCTCAGTAAAATGGCATACGACGAGGCGTCAGATGTAATATTCCAGACATCGTGTTATGTTCTTCTGAAATGTTATCGTAATGGAGAGCCTTGGTGTCTTGATTGGCGTGAAGTTTGCAATGGAGTTGTTGATTGTTTTGATGACGGTCTCGATGAAGAATCATGTTTCGAGTTGGAAAAGAATGAGTGCAGTGAAAATGAATTTCGTTGCCGTAATGGCTTGTGCATTGATGCTAGTCTTTGGGAACAAGGAGAAGGCGATGCAGATTGTCTTGATCAGTCTGATCAATATATGGAAGTCTTCAATAGTAGCAATTGCTTTCAATATGCAACATTTCGGTGTGAAGAACATACTTGTACAAGAAGTTCTACAATGTATCCATGTGGAGATGGTCAATGTTGTGGTAGATTTAAAGTTTGCAATAATGGTCGTCATAAATTATTTATAAACGCGATCACAGCCCAAGGTAATCTAACGGAAAAATGTTGGATTGCTATGGTCTGTCTGACTGAAATTGGCATGTATGTGAATGGGACTTTGTGTGAAACATGGAAAACGAGTAATTCAACTTACGAGTTTCTCAAAGAATGCGACTATTTCTTCCAGTTCCCTACTATTCCAGTTTATTCTGATCATGTTCGTTTCTTTTACAAAAGTCCTTACTCGCGAACAAATTTGGGCCAGCATTTTCTACCCGATTATATTTGCTTTGATCAACACTTATGTGATTTCCTCGAACCTCAATTAATCCATGGAAATCTCACTTGTCTTAAGAATGTCACAGATGTATTTAATACTTCTATCTTTATGTATGATGGCCCGTATATAATTCAGTATATGGGATTCTATTTTCGTCCATGCATGAACTTCCGTGGTATCTCTGACGGAAAAGCAAATTATAGTGATCATCCATTATTATACAACTGCCCAAACTCACCGAAGTTAATGTCGAAGCATCGTATCATGGATATGGAATCAGACTGTAGAGATCGTGCCGACGAGAGATACGAGAATAGTTGTCTACTTAATCATACTCATCGAGTCAGATGTAAAGATACAAATAATTGTTGGTCTTATGCATCGGAATCCACCACTTGTTCAATGGATGACATTTCGGATGAAGACGAAGTTCCATTTGAGAGTTTCTGTGATGGCATAGAAACCCACTATTTCGAAGATAATAATGGAGATGATACTAGTGAGGAGAGCGCGTGTAGGCCTGAATGGTGTGACAATATTTATGCCCGCTGTGATGGTTATCTAGCATGTTCTGATGGTAGAGATGAAAACAATTGCACTCGAATCAAGTGTCCTTCAGAAACTTATCCTTGCATATCTTCTCTCAACTACACAGTGATTTGCTTGGATGTGCAACGTTTTAGAGATAACGAAGCTGACTGCCTTGGATTAACAGGTGAACAACCGAGATGCCATGGCTCATATGCATCGAAAAGCAGAATCATGAGTTTTAGATGCTCATATTGGGATGAATGCATTGACTACTTTCAGTTATGCGATGGTCACAATGATTGTCCTGACGGCGAGGATGAAAATTTTTGTTCAAGTCTTACCATCAATTGTGAAAAAAGATCATCCCATAATTATAGTGCAGCTGAAGAGATTCTTTGTGGATTGAATGAAGGTGAAAATCGCGAATCTCCATTTTTTTCCGTTCACTCTTCAAACAATTATCCTCGACTAACAGACAGTGTTGCCAGTCATACTATTCAATCTCCAGTAGGCCTACATACTATTGAAAATATCAATGAAATTAAAGTTGAAAACAGTTCACAATCATGGTATTGCAACCGTGGACTCATTGTTCGTACTTGGAATGAAAACAATAGCAATGGTAAGGTGTGCATTTGTCCACCTAGTTACTATGGTAATTTATGTCAATATCAAAATCAACGAATAAGTATGACATTACGATTGACAGCCGACGATAGACTGGCTACGTATGCTATTGTTAGCATGTTGATCGATGATGATGATGAACGTCAAGAAATACATGCATACGAGGAATCTGTATACATTCCAAAGGAAAGCTGTAGTGCTAAAATGAATCAATATTTATTATTTCCGACACGTCCCAAAAATGTTTCGAAGAAATATGGTGTACGTACTGATATATTCGAGAAAAATAAACTGAGTTATGCTGGAAGCTGGTACTTTCCTATTGATTTTCTTTTTTTGCCTGTGAATCGACTTGCCGTTTCCATACAGATATCACGTCATCTAAGTCACACTTCGTCGAATTGTGCAAGTGATTGTCAGCATGGTTCATGTATAAAATATTCAAACAGAGACAAGCATTTTTGTCGATGCTTTCCTGGATGGTCAGGAGTTCACTGCAATATTTCGATGAACTGTGAGTTATGTTTTTCTGGTTCAATCTGTATAGGATCATCAAAAAATCGATCTATATGTATATGTCCTGTATACAAGTTCGGTCCACGATGTATAATTGATTCATTGTGTCCCATCGATGCTTGTCAAAATAATGGCCGTTGTGTACCTTCTCATATGAGCGCATCTGCAAAGGATTATATTTGTATTTGTTCAGATCAGTTCTATGGATCCAAATGTCAATTTTCCAAATCTAAAGTCGACGTTTCTCTAACTGATATCAAGATTCCATCCTATCTCATAGCTTATTTCCTCACACTCTCTAATCAGTCCAATCCAAGCAATGCAATTGTGATTCGAAAACTAACCCTCTTTCAACAAACTGTCACTTTCAATATCACAGAACCATTTCATATGATGATAGCACAAGCCAATTACAAATATTATCTTGCCATATTGCAACATTCGCCAAAGACATTTATCTCAACGTCGATTAGTCCTGCACAAGAATGCATTCTTAGCGATCTACTATTCAATTCGACAATATTAAAAATGCCTCAATATACGAGATTCGGAGCTTACTATGAGCTGTGTGGAAAACGTCATGATTTGAGTTGTTTCGTTGATGAAAGCTTCTTTTGTTTATGCACTAATGATCATCATGCTAATTGTTTGAAATTAATTCGCTATAGCAATTTTCAGTGTTCATCGAAAACCTATTGTGAAAATGAAGCACAATGTTTACAAGATCATCAAGTTTGTCCATCGACAAGGATTTGTGTGTGTCCAAAGTGTTTCTTTGGTAATCGATGTCAATTCTATGCAAAAGGTCTTGGTTCAACATTAGATGAAATCTTAGGTTATGAATTTAAAAATAAGATACCAATATCTAGACAACCTATGACAGTACAAGTAAGTGCTATAGTTACAATGATAATATTTATAATAGGCACAATCAATGGTATCTTATCGATAATGACTTTTTCAAGAAAAAACACACAAAAAGTCGGCTGTGGATTGTATCTTTTCGCATCATCAATAACATCATTATCAACAATGATTTTATTTACGCTTAAATTTTGGTTTCTTTTCCTCTCTCATCAAGACGTTCTCAGTGAACGTAATCAAAAGTTAATTATCAATGTTAACTGCATGCTCATTGAAACTCTTCTTAAAATGGTTTCACACTTAGATAACTGGTTTAATGCTTGTGTAGCAATAGAAAGAACATTATCGGTATATCAAAGAGCTAATTTTGCCAGAAGTGAAATGAAACGAGTTGCTAAACGTGTAATTATCGTTTTGCCTATTTTCATGGGATGTCTTTTCATTCCACAACTACTCAATCTTCATGTATTTGAAGATAAAACTGAAGAAAGAAGTTGGTGTGTCGTGATTTATTCACCACGGCTACAAATGTATACTTACACTTTGCTTTTTTTCCATTATTTTGCTCCATTATTCATCAATGTAATGTCGGCTACATTCATTATCATAGCAACTACTCGTCAACGAGCTCTGAGTAAAATTGATCGGAGCTTTTGGAAGCATTTTAAAATCAAATTTAAACAATATAAACATCTTGTGATCAGCCCTACTATTATTGTAGTTTTAACATCACCTTATTTAATCATTTCAATTGTATTAGATTGTAACAAATCATCTAACCTACTTTGGTTCTATCTTGTCGGTTATTTTCTTTCGTTTATACCAGCTGCCTCTATTTTCATAACTTTCGTTCTACCATCCACTCTTTATAGACAAGAATTTTGGAATATAATAATATCTGTTCGAAAACGCTTTTATCCATCAAGATTAAATCGTCAAAAATTCTGACATTCTGAATAGTATGAACTATCGAAATGTACCGGTATGTTAATTAAATTGATCCTTGATAAATAGAAAATACAATTTTTTTCAAAAAAACTCATCATAACTTGCCAATTATGCTTCTGTTTGGGTTAATTCTTTTCTTTTTTTTGTTTTATTGTGTCTTAAGGTTATGATTGTGGCGGTCAATAGAAGAAGCTGCATCCTTATTCATCCACACTTACATCCAAATAGTTTTCTATTGATGACATAAAATCTACTGTGTTGTGTTAGTCAACATTGTTTATTTTGTTATATTCAAAAATTATACGAAATTAAATGTATAATAAATGACCATCGAAAACAAATAATAATTTTAAAAAAAACATTCAGAGATCATTTCTTTTTCCGCTAATTAAAAAGCAACTGAGCAGTAGACGAAAAATTGTTATTTTTTCATTCTAGAAGCTGATGAAATTTTCTAAATGTTTACCATATTTTGCAAGTAGAAACATAATGGTAACGCCAAGAATAACTCCACTGTTTTGAAATAATAAAATTTTAACTTTTAAAAGAATAGTTACTGATTGTTTTGAATCGATATAATCTTTTTCTATTTCATCACCCATTGAAACAAGCTCCGGTATCTATAAGAAAGAAAAAATCTTCTCATTCAAAAAGAAACACAATATCGAAGTCGTCTAACCATATCTGCTAGTCCAATATAGACAAACATTCCACCAGCTAAAGCATATATCCATGGATGAAATTCTTCTAATTCTCCTAAAATTATTTATTAGAAAAGCAAAATTTCATTGTCAACAAACCTAATTTTGCACCAACAAAGAATCCAAGATAGCAGCTGCAAGCTGCTAGAAAATTAACTAAAATTGCTTGTCCAATTGTTAATCCACTACTTAGTAGAACAGCAAGATCGCCAAGTTCATGTGGAAATTCTTCACAAGCTATTGGTAAAGACATTCGAAGACCTTCACCAATCGATACCATAAAAGCAGCTCCTAATGTAAGACCATCAATAAAATTATGTAACATATCACCAATGAAAATCATCCAGCCAGCTGCTTTCATTGCTTTTAAATTCTCTATTAAATTATCGACATGTTTATTTAGAGAGACGACCTAAAACAAAACGAAGTTTTACTTTATGATAAATCAATAGTATTTAAGACGATTTTAAAAATAAACAAGAAAAGAACTTCCTATTCCTATATATTCAAAACTAAAATGATACCTAGCTCATATTTTCGTACGTCAATCAATATTAAAACTCAACCCAACTAGAAGCCTCTTCGCATCATACTAAAATATTTTTCGAAGTCTCTTCAATGGAATGCACGAAAAAGAATTTTTGTCTATACACGTCATCAATTGGAATCGAGATGCATCCTGTTCTGAGTTGTTTACGACATACTTTAGAACTTTTATCAGTCGATTTTTGAGAACTCGAAGGAATAGATTCAGTTGGATCATTTGATTGTAACTAGAACACAAATTAAAATGAAAAAGAATATTGTTTCAACTAAGTTAATGATTTAGAATATTTACTGATAGGTCATCATCTCCATGACCATGTGTACATATTATCTAAATATATGGAAATAAAACTCGAGAATACAATAGATTCAATGAAAACATATACAGACTGTCTCAACATTTAAGAAAATTCTCGATAATTGATCACGTATGTAGAATGTATAAATAGCAATCATTGTAAAAAGAGCTTTGTTCAGATAACTATGATAAGTATCAAGTTTTGGAATGTTAAATGCCTTAATAAGAAAATAAAAATTATTTTTGTCTTATTGAAAATATGCATGTCAATGAGCACAACCATCGGAATTAAATGAAATATTCCTGATCCTGTTAACGTGCCAACAGCTAGAAAGAAAAAAGTCTCAAACTCATATGTAAATAATTAGATATTTCTTTGTACCTAAACCAATAAAAGTACTAAGAATCCATTTGAAAGCCGGCTTTTTTCGGAATGGCAAAATAATCGCACCAGTCAACGCTGAACAATTGATGAAAGTAACAGCAATAAAGCCGATTAGAATATCTAAAATTTTAAATTAAATAATCATAGTAAAACAAAGCAATTCGCTGCGTACTTTTCCATGTTGCCTGTCCGTGTGCTTCTTGACAGTCGGAATTAAGTTTGGCATAAACTAACGCAGGCGATAATCGTCGAATATCCGTGAGAGTTAAATTATCATTTATACTATCTGATTGTATATTGAAGGCATTGAACAAATCATTGAGTGAGGGTAAACACTGGAAATGATACGTACGCAGATATTATTATGTAGCTTTCAGGTGGATTAGTTAGAGTCGAAGCTTTGAAAAGCAGCAAATCACATTTTTTTTATGAGAAATACCGGTTAGTCTTTTATTTCCGTTTTCTCTTCTCTAATCGTACAAATCAAATATTTTTACTGTGTTGGCAAGAATATTCGAAGCGGTACCGCCTTTTTTTCTTCCACTTCTAGGTGCTAAGGTCTCCTTGTGTTTTTCGTTGTGTTGTCCGTTGGATTTACTAAAGTCGTAGTCAAGAAAACGTTTCTATCTCTTACGAAATGTAAAATAGGAATCACATGAAGCCCATCATTCAAAGTAAAGCAAAAATAAATTTACTAAGCTGAAATACAATCGACTGGCTAAATATTAAAAATAAAACAAATTAAATTGTTTTATCGAACAAAGATTTTCTATGGAATCTTTCGAGTTAATTTCATCAAATGAAAAAGAAACACTTGAATATTTACTTTATGTTTTATATTTAAATCTCGAATATTATTGTCATGCTGAATATTTTGTACAACTTTCAAATCGTCTATACTATTTGATTCAATGAATCTTCGATAAAATAAATCCAAATCAGTTTTGGTTTTAATATGTGCATGGAGAAGATTTTCTTCAAAATTCGTCAATAGATTATTATATGTTAATACTGTATATGATCCTAATAGAATCAAAGTAATGACTAGATAATAGATCATTATCTAAAAAAAGACGGAAGTGTTTTTGCTAAATTAAGAATAAAAATAATGAAATTTCAAAAGAAAAGATAAACTAATGGCATTTATTTTCTAACTGATAATCGAACTGAAATATTTTTATCACAAAAGTCAATGAAAATAATATTTGAAATTATTCATTTTTCTTTCCGTTTACACTTTACTGATGATGGCAAAATGCTCGAGACGAATCTCGATTACAGACATAATCATAAATGCGTATACGATGATAATAACGCCAAACTGATGCTAAGACTAAGGCAATTATAACACCGATAATAAGAAAAAGATTTTGACATATGAGAATAAGTGTTTTTATTAAACGCCGTTGTTTTGATGTTTGATTTGTTTGTTTGAGAATTATTTGTAAATGGTGACCAAAATCATTCAGCTCCGGAATCTTAAATAATAAGAAAAAAATAAAAAATATTTTAAGCCAGCCACGTTACAGCACGCAAAAAACATTCAGAATTGTTGAAATTTATGGGTAAAGTTTTTGTTGTTTTGATTCTATGACAACAGACAAAATTTTATTTCTTAAAATGGGCGTTCTATTCTATTGCAAAGTGTGCCTATAGGGGTTAACATTGGAATTAGTTGGATTTTTTGCTACTAATTAAAACGCTCAGAATCAGATTCTGTAAAAGAAAAATCAACCTATTCCTCAGTCATAATTACATCATTAGAATTGTTCTACGACTCCTCTACCGTAAGTCCTATGCTATTATGAACCACAGTTCAACATAAGATGAAAATCAGTGTCTGGCAGCCTTTATATTGTGTTCTTTCACAGTTTGGTATCTACTGCTGATAAGAAAATCTCATAGATGTTAGAAGTTCTACATCAGCTTTCAACACTATATTTATTAGTTCTTATCTTTATCTGAAATACATCCTTTAAATAGTAGAAACAAATCTATACTTCCAAAAAACGGTTATTCATTATTGTTTTGATCATGTAACATGATACTGGGATACTATCATCATTTATGTATATAGTGTATCAAGATAACTTAGTTCTGTTTTCTATTTACTAGTTTGCTTTAATAAAATTATTTTTTCCAATGAAATAAAAAATTTATTGCATCTTATAATATAGCTGTCTTGATTAAATAATTCAATTTCGAGCGTTTTCTATGACATTGTATGCTCACATTTGAGTTATAATAAAAGAAATTTTTAGGCACCCCATGAGGGCAATTACAGTCAGTCAAACAACCAAGAAAAAGTATTTTATATGGTCATAAATAGCTGAAAATTGACATTTGGTCGATGTAATATTACGACCATGTTTGATTAAAGTCCGTGCATACGTGATAAGGGTTGTTCAACAATCTAAAAAGTGAGTACTTGACCGTTTATAATTACAATAATTTATTTAATAAACGATAACAAAACAAGCGGAAACAATTCTACATAGTTGACCCGAACCGTGCTGAGCCTCGATCAAAATATTTCGACAATATATATATATATATATATGTATATTATATAAAACTATCAATATATTCCCTATTAATAATAATAGTAACACAAAGCCTAATGTTGCCGTTCGAAAAAAAAACATCTGTCTAAGATGGAATATATCAAAGAGTATTCTCGTGAATTTATTCTTTATTTCGACGCAAAAAAAAACGATTGACTAATGAAATGCATAAATAAACAGAGAAACATAAAACAGACCGAGAGGTTTTCCCATCTGACGTATCAAACCAGATGACAGAGAAAAATGATGGTTTAGAACGAAACATTGTCCCACTCCACTAAGAATAAAACACTGTTCATTAAAGCGAAAATGACGAATATCCATTTTTTTCTAGCATGTCTTATAATTTTGAAGATTTATTTATCGCTTAAGGCATTTAATATTTCATTTGATGCGTCACATTTCTCACTGCTCATATAATACATAGAAAAAGGGTCTATGCTAATCAAAACTAAGAAGAAAATCAATTGACTTTCGGATAGATTCTCTTCTTATTAAATCTACATATGACAGTGATTTTTGGGCTCTTTTAACTAAACAAATATATCATGCACGTAATAAAAAGTTCAAATATTCCTATGAAAATATCTTACCAAGGTTACAAGAGCTGTGTAAAAGAGTGCACCATATACAATTGAATAAATATATTCCGTACGAATATAACGTAGATTATTATCAAATCGTTGATTAAATTCCACAAGAATGCCACCAATTAAATAGCCGAGTAGAAGAAAAAATATTGAAATAAGAAGAAAAAAAAGACCACGTTTTCGGCCCATTGATGAAATAGCCTCTAAATAAGTTTTAATGTGCGTAATGAAATAATTCAATTTATTTTTGTGTCTTACGTGAATGACGTCGAAATCCTTCGCTGAAAACCATAAGAGACAAGACCAATCCAATGAGACGATCATGTGCTAAGGCTGTTGATAAAACACATCCGTAGATGACATCATTGGAAAAATCGTTGATTATGTGATATACTATGAGATTGCGTGTTTGATGAGGGAGTTCATTTTCGGAATGATGATGATGATGATGAGATGCCGACTTATTATTATTATTATTATTATTAAGAGGAGTTTGATTTGATTGTGAATTGATTTCATCATCATCACTGTCAGGATTTAGCTAAGAGGAAAATAAATACATTTGCTGCCAGTGAAATCCTACGATTTGAACAATCCGTTCTAATCACGGTGAAATATAATATAATTTTTCATGAGTCAACGAGAACAGCGCACACTCTGACATGTGAGTTATTTAATACCATGAAATTCCTTTTGACTTTTTCTAAAAATTAGTCGGGAAAGTAAGCGTCAATAGAAGAAATAATAAAGAGGAAACAGTAGAAGAAAATTCCGCTATAATCTCAAAATGTTTTTTTTTACGTTATTAAATTATAGAGAAAACTTTCACCTGTATCTATCTGAAATCTGAAAAGCAAGTCAATTTTAGTTAACTTCGAGTACTTTAAACAAAACATGTCATTAGTATAATGAGCTTCTGCAACTCTAAATAGAAAGAAGCTTCTATTCAATATCTCATCCACTTATTACATCTACAAAGCATTCACGTGAGAGTTTCAAGATTGAACTTTGGAATCGACATTGACACATGTATATTGTGAGGTTCTTACAGATTTCCGAATCATCTAACCTCTAGAGCATAATGGATTTGAATATTACTAATGCACGGAAACACTTTTAATTCTATTTTATCTGACTAACTGTGTATCAAATTGATTACTGAGTCTTTCTTCGGAAGTATTTAGAAAAACAAAGAAAGTGAAATCCAATACTGTGTATGAATCTTAAAAATGTTTCAAACATTTCTAAATTCATTATAGAAAAAAAAAACTTAGTTCACTCATTATCAAAATTCTATGACGAGCATGATAATCTTCGAGACGATTAACTGGCACTTCTATCCTCTATTTACAAAAGAAAACTACATCAAGCATTCTATCTTAGTCGAATTGCTCATGAGAAAATATTTAGTTCAATCAGTCATATGAAAAAATGAGGTGAAAGCCTCGTCATATAATCATTCCTATTTTAACTTACTGGTATTCTTGCCGGTGCACTCGAATGTCTACGAGGCTGACCATTCTAAACAAATTGATTATTCTTATTCAACGCAAAAACAAAAACAACAACGCAGAAACATACTTCTTCAGTAGCATGTAATGTTCCATGCATTCTAGCCATTTGAATCATTGATGCATCCGATAATTTTCGTAATTCACTTGCATCATCAGCTGTTTCATTCGAGTTTATCTAACAGACTTCAAATGTAAAGAAAATAAAAAATCAATTTCAAAATATTTACTTCGTCGATTTTAAATCGAAATCGAAGTAGTTTTTCGACAATAAAAAACAGATAAACACCAAAAAATACCACAGTCGCTCGAAGAAGATAAGTATAGTCAAAATCTTCATTTGGTATTTCATAAATCTTAAGTTTGACAAAACAAAACAAAAAGAATTATTTTCAATCTGAATCAATATTCGTTTTTTTTCTATACATGCGGAATTAAATGATAAATAATTGTTCCAAGCATAATACCACATGTAAATGCATTAAAACCAAGACCTAACCAGAGACGATATTTTAATGATGGATGACGAACATTAGTTGCTGCATCTCCTGTATCGTGTGCATCATATATGCTCTTTGATACTCCCACGGATGTTAACGATAAACAATGATCACCAGCAATAAAAAATATGAATATATGAATTAACTTGATGCTTATAACAAGTATTAAACCCAATATCCATACTAAAATTATTTAAAATACTAAAAAAATTGTTTTCCTATGTATAAGTAAACAAATTGTGTGTATCTAATTTTTAAAAATAGGCTTAGCAAGAAATCTTGCATTGCAAATTTCACCATAAACGACACTCATTTTTCATGCAACCGCAATTCTAATAGGTTCCTTTGTTCTGTGAAAATATGTCAATTCCTTTTTCTGTTTCACGACACAAAATTAATGAGAAAAAAAGCAATTTACAAGCTACTTTCTTCTAATCAATTTTATGCTGCACAACAAGAAAAAGCATTTATACAGTTGCACAGAACAAAAAGCATACATATGTTTTAAGAAATTCACGATTTAAAAATAAATCTAGTGTTAAAAAATTCAATAAGTTCTCTCCACGCAAACAAAATAAAATAAAACTTTAAATTGTGAGAATTTTACCATCAAAAAATGAATTTGATTTTGATTGAAGAGATTTTCTTTCACATCCTGGATTTTCAATGCTGTATAGAATAGCTGGCAGAAGAGATTGAACATCATGAATAGATAATTTAGCATTGCTTTTGTTAAAACCATGAGCATACAGTAAATCAGCTCCTGACTCATAACACTAAAATTTCACATGAGATTTCTACGGAAAAAAAAACAACTAAGACATCCTACTGAATTTCTTAAATAGTCTTCGTCATAATCGTTTGTTCGAATTTTTGTTACATTGATTGGTGAATAAACCGTATCAACAGATCGATGGTTTTTAACATCTTGTAAAATATTCCGATATAATTGATTTACTGTCGAATAATTATGAACATTGTCATGAACAAAATTAAGAAATATTGAATTATTTAATAAACATGATACAATATTAGAAGAATAGATTAAGGAA
The DNA here is from genome assembly GCA_905331475.1 of Rotaria socialis. NCBI lineage: Eukaryota > Metazoa > Rotifera > Eurotatoria > Philodinida > Philodinidae > Rotaria > Rotaria socialis. The sequence goes on from CAJNYU010002132.1 coordinate 21,813, forward strand.
AATATGATTTTATACCAAATACTTGTCATCTAAAACGAAAAATCTCGCATAAAAAAGTAGCTGTTTTTATTCTATTGCGCATTCACTCAAAACACTGAAAATCAGTGTTTTTAGTGATTAGTGTACCTCAGCAGAGCAAAGTGTACGTACAATCTGTGTTTTTTGAGAATATACTTTGTTTTCCTATGAAGTACACTCTAAAAATAAAATGTTTGGCTTAGTTGGGTGTACGCGTACACTGCCTCGAAATTCTATTAAAAATACTGCTTAAAATACTATTTCAAAGTCGAACTTTATCTTGAATATCGCATGCGCAAAAGAAACAACATTTTTTCACTGTACAAATAGTTATGTACCGATTTGTTTGTATGTACTTTTCAAAAATGTATAAATGATAAGATGAGAACAAAAAGATAACTGACTTTATTTATTTTTTTCATTGGTATAAATTTTTAACCAATGAACGCACAATACGACGCATAGATGATGATGATGCGGCGTAACAATTTATTATTATTTTCTTTTACGAGTACGTTTCGAGTTTCAAAATCATGAGCGACGATCAAAGTTTTTTTCTATCAACTTCGAAACCAATTGAGATAATCGAAGGTAATATAACATCAGCGTCAAATCAAAATGAATTATCAACACTCGACGAGCCGATAATAGAAACTGTGAAACGTTCGTATTTTTCCATGCAAGGATAAATGGGAAAATGAACTTTTATTTCATTTCAAAGGTGACCTAAAAGCTGTTTTGCGAAAATTTGGTCATGCACTTATTCCACGACAATCGTCGACACTTTTACAACAGTGGGACTTATGGGGGCCATTGATCTTAGTAACAGTATTAGCCATTCTTCTTCAAAGTGATACTACAACAGCAAGTAGCGGCATGCAATTTGCTGAAATTTTTACACTGGTGCTCATCGGATCAGTTATGATATCGGTATATATTGATCATTATTTTATTATTATTATTATTATTATTAGATTCTGTTGACCAGTTGATTGATAACGTATTGAAATTCTATGAGTAAACAGAAATAATCTTCAAATAAAAACCAATGCATTTTGCTAATCTCATATGCAGTGACACAACCAGGTTTTTGTATCTTATTTAATGAGATTTTTTTGGTTGTGGTAGACGCACAAGTAGTCGGTACAAAAAAAAAGTGTATACTAATTGAGCTACAAAAATGTTAGTTCACAGATAAGTAGGCATTCAAATAATCTTTCTCTGTTATTAATAAAAAAATTAATATCAGCAATTTTTTTCTAGGGGTGGGGAGCAATTCTCAGAATCCTACCTTTGAATTCGTCACTGCTCATATGAAATAACTATTAATTGAGAGAGAATTGCATTTGACAGTCTAATGAATAACCGACTTTTATAATCTAAACCATATTTTAGATCAATTCACAACTACTTGGCGGCAAAATTTCCTTCTTTCAATCAGTTTGTGTGCTTGGCTATTGCCTATTACCATTATTGATAGCTGCATTTTCGAATAATCTTCTTCTATATCTTCCATACAGATCCATGTTACATATAATAAGATTTTTAATAGTAATGACTGCATTTGCCTGGACAATGTATGCAAGTATTCGTTTTCTTGGTCAAACTCAGCAACCAAGTCGTCGTATGCTTGCACTCTATCCAATATTTCTATTTTATTTTCTTGTTTCTTGGCTTATTATACTTCGTAAACCTTTCAAATAAATGAATCTTTTACAAATAATATCGATTTCCTTAGAAAATATCATCTCAACAGGGTCTTTAAAGTATACATGTTAGAAATGTGCATCCCTACAGGCCATGAAAAACGTTATTATACTATCAAAGATGGTTATATCCTATATTTTAATATAGGACCTACTTCATTATTGGAGTGAGTTCTGGAAGATTGAGTCAAAGAAATATTGTTAGCAGCTTGTTTTAATTTTTGTGTGTTTCTAGAAAAAATGTTACAAGCTAATTTCATAACTGATTGTCCACCTGATAGTATAGAATGGTGTCCTATACGTCAAGATGTATTTGCTTGTGGTACCTATCTATATAATCCAGAAACTAGTACAAGACAAGGTTCTATATATTTATTTCAATATAATTCATCGACAAAAGCAATCGATACAATTCAACATCAATTAACCGATGGAATACTTGATTTGAAATGGATAAAATGTTCATCAGATCTAACTCTTCTTTCGACTGTCTCTGCACTCGGGCAATTATCGTTATATTCATTGAATGATTTTAGCAAACCAGTCCTATGCGAAAACGTAACCAATGATCAAACCATAGCGTTGTCACATTCATGGTTATATTCAACGAATAACTACGTTATCATCAGTGATCAACAAGGTTATTTAACATTATGTGAGTTAGACAATTCGAATGGTCTACGTTTTACTCAATCATGGTTAGCACATGAATATGAATGTTGGACAAGTGCATGGGATAAACACGATACGAATATAATATATTCCGGTGCTGATGATACACTATTGAAAATTTGGGATATTAGAGATTATAAACAGCCCGTACATGTCAATCGAAAACATACAATGGGCATATGTTCAATATTATCGAATGATTTTAATCAATTTGAATTTTTAACAGGCTCATTTGATGAATATTTAAGACAATGGGATAAACGTCAAATGAATCAACCATTAAAAGAAATAAAATTAGGTGGTGGTGTATGGAAAATTAAGCCACATCCTTCGAATCAAAATATACTTCTATGTGCTTGTATGCAAAATGGTTTTGTTATTGTCGATTTAAAATCGTCCGCAATTTTATGCAATTATAAAGAACATGGATCCTTAGCTTATGGGTGCGATTGGCAATACAATGATTCAATAAATCAATTAACTGAATTAATGGATGATTGTATGAATCAACAAGCTACTACAACATATGATAAAAAGATTTTATCAGAAAGTTTAATTGCTTCTTGTAGTTTTTATGATAAAACTGTTCATGTTTGGAAACAACAAACATAAAAGAAAAGAAAACTGACAATGATGAGTCTCTCTTTGTCTGGATGAAATTGAAAAAATGCCTATCGTATCTAACTGTTACAAGAACAGCCTTTCTATATTCGATTTCGCTTATGGCAGAAAAGTACACGGGAGAATAACAATAGAAGTTATAATGTCTTTTTCCTTCATGATAATATTTAATGGACAAAAAAAACTAATATCTATGATATTGGAATAATAGAACAAATAGATACTGAGAAAAATAATGTTTATACAATGCGTATGTTTTTGACACACGTATTGCCAAATCATCATCGATATTTTTCAAGCAGCATATGACTTCTGAAGAGACGGTACCGTTAGTAAATGTACTTTGAACTCCTTACGTAATGATATTCACAATACATTAATTAACTTTATTCGTAATTGTTTATCGAGTTGTAATTGGCCTCTAAATAGGCACGCGAGTGATTAATGAAAGTAGTAAAGAGTTACAAAAAGATAGATTCCCGCTTCGTCGAAAAATAAATAGGAATGAAAAAGAATATAAACAGAGTGATGAGCTCAATTTCTTTGATTGATCTAAACTATTTACTTAAACATAAACTAATTGATATTCCTATACTAGTAATCTGTAATTTTGAAAAAATATATATACGTGGAGTAAAAAGAGAAAATTCATTTATTTTGCTATATTCATTCATTATCACACAAAATGATGCTGTCTATTGTTGAAAGTAAACGTAATAAGCCAACTTTAATACTTGATACTTTTCGCTACACACAAGATAAAATTTTAATTTTTTTTCTTTTCTCTATTCATATTTTCTCTTAATAATTTCTTATTTATGTATCTAAATCTGCTCTATAATAATTTTTTTGTTGACAAATTTACTTGCAAGTAATTGGGCACTATTTATGATTAGTATGACGAAAAAAATTCATCAAGTGATTAATTAGAATTTATTTTTCGACGAAACGGGACCTAACCTTACAAGAAGTCAAATAGGATTTGTGCAATTTAAAAAACATCATAGTGCTCTGGCGACTTTATCTACCTTTTGAGTCGTACAGAATTGACTTTATTGTATGTAATTGAAAAGTTGTCGTTTCAACAGAAATGATAAATAGTCTTGTATTTATGCTTTTATGACTTTGAGATGTATTCTAGAATACACTGTTCATGTTATTATAAATATCATCGATTTTTCGTAGAATTCTATCAAACGGAAGTATGTTAGCATTTTCAAAACTGTTGATAGAACGTGTCTGATTCATTTAAACATCTGTTTTCAGTTTATTTGAATCTTATTTCGTACAGATTTTCTATAAACAATTCGAGATTTCTGTCATTAATTCTAGTGACAGTTCCTGTCTATTTTTCATATATTTTCAAAACAAAAAAAAAATATATATATATATATCACGGGTGAAAGAAGCAAAGATATTCTCTACATGAAAAAAATATATAGAGCAAAAACAGACGCCTTTTCCGTTTGAGCTAATATGCGTTCTAAAATTCCATAAACTCCTTGGGATACCGATCAACCGTGCCGACTTGTAACGGCTGTTCGTCATATATGTCGTAGTTGTCTTTATCAGTTTTTGGTATAAATGGTGCTTCAACACTTTTTTCATAAACAGCGATGAAGTCAACATCTTTATACCATCGATGTTCTTTAATATCTTTAACACCAGATTTCAAATTGCCATAGCGACGTGTTAAATCAACTTGTAGTAAGTTTTTAAGTAAATCTTTCAGGTCAACTGTGAATTGAGCTGGAAAACGCACGCGACCGGACACAATTTTTTCATAGATTTGTATAGGCTGATCGGCAAAAAACGGTGGATAACCAGCAGTCATTTCGTACTAAAGAGAAATAGATTTAAAGAAAAAGAAAAAAATAAATTTAACATCCACTTTACCAATAATACACCTAATGCCCAGTAGTCGACACCTTTATTATAGCCACGACTGAGAATTATTTCTGGGGCAAGATATTCTAAAAGTAACTGTTTCAATATATTGAAATTCGGGCTATTAGATAAACGTTACCAGGTGTTCCACATAATGTGTATGTACGGTCTTTCACACGTTTTGCAAAACCGAAATCTGTCTAAAAATTTAAGAAAAAAAAAATCAATAAAATTTATTTCTATATTAGCTTTTTACTATTTTCAAATAACCATCAGATCCAAAAAGTAAATTTTCCGGTTTCAGATCTCTATAAATCTAAATACAATGAAAAAGTAGAAAAAGCATTTATTATTATGACAAAATAAAAATAAAAACAATAACTCAAATAACGTACAACACTTAAATGATGAAGATATTCGAAAGCAAGTACGATTTGTGCACTATAGAATCTAGCCATGTCTTCTGAATAACGGCCAAGAGCACGTAAATGTGCGAAAAGTTCACCTCCAGGTACAAATTCCAGGCCAAGATATAGATAGGAATTATCCTTAAACGTGTATAACAGTTTAACAATAAATGGACTTGATAATGCTTGAAGAATCTTTTTCTCTGCTAATGTATGATCGATTTGCTTCATTTTAATAATAACTTGTTTTTCGAGAACTTTCAAAGCAATTCTTTCATTTTCAGAATCAGTCCGATGCTTAACCAGAATTACTCGACCTTCGAAGAAAAACAAGTTAGATAATGTATATTGAGTTTTTCATTATTTACCAAACGATCCCGTACCGATCGTACGTACAAGTTCAAAATCACTTAGACTAGCATTTTGTCGTAGAGGACTGTCAAGTTTGGCAACGAACTTTTCCTTTTCTTTTTCAAGAAACGACTGAATCTCCGTTTGACTTCGTTTCACACTATTGGCTGGACCCATTCAAGTGCTTTAGTCAATAGTAGATTGAAGAAATTTCAAATATGAATGATGCAATTCACTTAAAACAACGAAAATTTGATGAAATAATTAATGGCGTGATAATGTCGATGAACTAAAAATGCAATAAATAGATAAGTATTTTTATTGGCAGAATCGATCAAGTTTTCTTCTTCTTCTTCTTCTTCTTACTCGCAGCTAGTATTATATATTACTTCAGTTGATATAGTATTCTTTTGTGTTATTGTCTATAGAAAACTAGATTAAGAAAAAAATGTACTTGCATCCTATGTATATTTTTATCTGCCGGGACAGCCATGTTTACTTCACGACTTCGGTTTCTACTCGACTTCGGAAAAGATAATTGAATCGAGAGAAAAAAAAGTAAAGGACAATAAATAGCAAAACGACATTGATAATTGTTACAAAATGACTTGTTCGTTTTTATGAAAGATTTCATTTTTATTGAGGCCTTGAAGAATCATCTATGATGCAGAAGAAAAATAACTGCAATGCTTATCGATTTTCTAGTTCTTTTGTAGAATATAAGTATGTGTATTGAGACACCTATCAGTAGGAGCTAAATATAAGTCTTTATTTAAAAGGAGAATCTAAAAATAAATATCTGTTGTTGCCAATCAAATTTATTTCGGCGATATAACCAGGTCAAAAAGCATAAATAGAAAAAATTAAGCTCACTACATACCACTTTATCGTTCCTGATGAGAAAAAAAGAGCTAATCTTTCATCTATATAATAGAGCATGATATAATACTTAAAGCAAATAACAGGATTTCCATGCAGCAATGACTCCCTTGAGAATATTTCGTCTTGCTGAAGTCCACTAGTTTTGTTTCGTACTGTAATTTTGTTTTTGTTAAGCAATATTTCAAACTCAAAGAACAAATTAAAAAATGGTCTACTTTGAAAATTTCTTCATCGGATTAACTACTGATAAAATTAGAACGATCTAATGGAAAAGAAAAATATAAGAGAATTGATAGCCATTGAAAACAGGAATCAGCGGAAAGATTCCACACGACTTTATTCTGTTTCTTCTTCTTGCAACAAGAAAAAAAGGACACTCATACTTACCCTTCGTAAATCTTCTGTTGCAACAAAATGATTTATACAGGATGTGATAAAAGAGAGAAGAAAGCAATTTTTTTCAAGATTTACAAGCTGATATTATTGGTTGCGTTCTCTGCTGGCTTTTATTATCATTTGTTATCAAGTAAAAAGAAAAAAGATCTGCTATTATAAATCGTCAAAAATGCATTTTCTTATGATAGAAAACAATAAAATTATTTCTCAGAGCATAAGCAGTAACTAGTTTAATGATCCAGATTTGGCAACAAACACTTATCTTCGATCCTTAACAGTCGATTAATCCATCGACAGCTTACGTTAAATATCCATCTATTGCATAATTCTCATTTTTTCTTCGTTGAATCAGAATTTATTTCCAATATCCTTTTTCACATGATGAATACACTTCAAATAATAAGACAAGTCCGACAACATTCCTAAAAAACCCGAAAGAATTCTACAGAGAATCTATGGTACCGTCAATATTGTTTGTTTTCATGCTGTTATTCATATTGCCGACGTATTTTGTTTTTGTTTTTCTCGTCCTATGTTGATAGGGCCACGAAGATTTTTCGACAACCTTAGAATATTGTTTATCAATATAATTCTATCATATCTAACTCGAGTGTTAGATACTGAACAAGACACAAACAATCCGATTTGATCATCTTCTAATAAATAACAATTATAGTCATAGCGTGTTGATGGTTAGCATCAGTGAATCTTGTTTACAGTTTAATATTATCCAGTATAATGAGTACATCGATCTAATAAAACGCCGACGATATTTTTTTATCCGCTAAGTTAACATCAGAAAGTAAATTATGCGATAACCTTTTGCTCGAAAGTTATTTTTAAAGCATGCAGCGTACAACGTCAATTTTAGATCAATGAAACAGTTAAAATTTTTTTGCTAAGGCATGACTATTCGAGAATAAAATCATTAGCATAAAGATAATTACAAAAAATGAAATGTAGAGATAAAAGAATTTCAGTAATTGTAGGTTTAGTTTATACTATTTTAAGATGAAAAGAAAACGCCAGCTTGTAATGTGCTAAAAGGCATGCCACACACACGACGGGAACGCTATTAACGCTATTCTTTTTCATAATACCAACTGTCATGTTGGAAGAATTGTGTCGGCTTAGGTGTTTTGTTTTGGCATTAGAATTCAACACTCATTGATCAAATAAGGATATTGGCATCTAGTCTTATACTTCTTATATTAAGAAATGAAAATTAGTGAAGAAATTTCATAAAAAAAGAAGTTAAAAATAACTAAGGGCGCAATCACTTTTCTGCATGTATTAAAAAACAAAATTTCCAGATCAAATAATGATAATGCAAGAACGACTAATTTATTCGTGAATCATAGTTTATTGCAACGAAGTAATACTGACATGAATAAATATTTATTTATTTTATGTCCATGACATATGAAGAACATTATATTTCTGGGAAATCCTCAGCCTATTCATTAGGGTCTAACGAATGCACTTTACTTTATATCACTAATAAGATATAGATTATTATTATAAAACATACATCGCAGAGCTTGTCAGGGTTTCCGCGAAAAAAATATTTGCAAAGGACGTCCCTCTCGGGATTTATCAGAACACTGCGATGTATGTTGTAAATAATACAATGTATTGAAATAAGATTTTAGAAAACGTATTGAAGTTAATAGTTAATTCTTCAATGAAGAAATAGTAGCTGCACAAAAATTCTTTTAGTGATGAAGAATTTTTTTAAAGGAAGAACAAAAAGAATGCAAATAGAAGAAAGTGGGTAGTGGCTTAGATGAAAATGCATTTCGAAAAAATGATCTTGCTAGCTGAAAAATGCAAAAAATCTTTGATTTTTTTGTATTGTTGGACAGTCACTGAACTATCGGACTAGTACTTTTTAAAGCAATCGATTATAAGATGGTCGAAATTGTCAAGTAGAAATGTGTGAAAGTCTTTTTTTTTCTTATAAGATTTCATTTAATAGAAGTATGAATCACGCAAGGACAAATCTCTTTGAAAGTAAGCTGTGAAAATCTGTTTCTTAACTATTAGTTTCATTTCGCCGAACGATTGACGCTGGTAAAATGAAGTACCTACCGTCTTCGACGATTATTTTAGATCTGTTTCTCGCTATGAAGATAGTTCACTGTATGATAAAATGCTCTCTACGGTGATATACAGAAGTGATAATTCATGTGATTAGCAGAGCATTGATCTAATTACAATATGATTTCCACACTCGAGAAACAAAAGATCAAACAGAAGTTGATTCAACAATATCTTTAACAAGAATAATATGTCATCTAACGTTTGTTCGTATTAGGCAATGTATCTTTCACCGGATAAGTCTATGATTCTTGATTCGTTAGATAAATACAGTTGTCTTCCAACAATATATACATTTTATGTGTTTTTGGAGTCAACACATACGAAATAATCGTTCTCGCAATGAGCAGTAGAGTAGAGTTTGAATATTCGGCGACTTGGTTCTACAAAGAATTTGAATAATCTCTCCGATGACTATGATTTTTTTTCATGTAGAGTTTGTTGTTGTTCGGGGTTAACCTTTAATATTTTCGGCTCATAATATAAAATTCGTATTACTTTCAGCATGATGCATCACAAGTTTTATTTACAGAATATAAACGTATATATGTTGTATAATTTCGATCTTTACCGGTTATCGGGTTTATTAGAATTCACATTATCGAAAACAATGGATCTGACAGTTTATGCAAAAATATTTTTAATTGATCTCAAGTTTCCGGGTAAATCAAGCTAAAACAAAAATTCGAAGTCCATGAATAAAAGAAACACTGATAAACTACTTTCAGTACTTCTTAATATCTCGTATATAGTTTAAAACTATTTAGTAAGAAAACCAGAAAGTCCTGAATCCTGACTCGGTTTTCTAAATAAAAGAAGATTTTAATGAATTTCTATATGTCCATTTTGATATTGGCTAAAGCTCAACAAATCAGAATGTATTCTAGATGCGATACCATAGATTTTTCTGATTTGCTGAGGTTTTAAAAGCTTGGTCTCAACTTTGACGAACGATCTTGAATTTTAAACCGAGTATTTTTCTTGGAGAGAGTTAAAATATCCCGAAAAAAAGAATCATGCGACAAATTCAAAGTGAAGTAGATCAGTCTCAAAAAAGAGAAAAATCATAACTGTCGAGAAGTTTTTCCTTAAGCCACGATTAAGATAATAGAATGAGTCATTTCACGAATATAATCAGTATGTCAACAAATATTTTTTTCAAGATGCATCTTTTGATGGGATGGGATAAACTTTCTGTCCTATCCCACCCCATTTGGAGCTCTGATTCGTAAGACTTGAGAGATAAGATATTTTGCTAGATTAAACTTTCGCAATTTTCTGATTTATTTTAAAGAGCTAGTTTGAACTACCCATTATAGTCTCTGAATTCACTGCTATCTTTGAAGAAAATGCAGAGTTTAGTATCGATTGTCAATTTTGTTTTTATAAATAACGCCTTTAAAAAATCATTTTTCAATTGTGTGTGTGTGTAAACTGTTTAAGCACACATAATTCAAAAGAGAATTCAAGTAGTAATGCTTTAATTCAACTACGACGCTATGTAATTATAACTTGGCACTATTAGCATCGGTGACCTCATTGATCTTATCAACAGCAATTAAAAGTATTCAATTACTTAGCAGCGATGCTATGTGCATCTATCGTTCAAACTCCTGTTAATGGTTCAGCACGGTTCCAATAGCAACTAGTGCTTGGGAAAATGTACCAAATCAGGACATGCGCTTTTTATCTTTCTAGATTTTTACTTTACTCGATATTACCGCTGCACCTTTGATGGATCACTTCATATGGTCGTGACAGTTTGATTGATCAGTTATCTTTTTATCTATTTTTTATGTATATTAATAAGAAAAAGAATACGTTGCAGTAGGTAAACAAACATGCTATCGATAAACAAATAGACAGATACTGAAAAGTTGTCTGAATTAATTGTTTTCTTCTGTTTCATTGTAGTTCTTGAAAAATTGGAATCCTTAATGTTTTTTGAGAAATATCGACGCACCGTCTGTTACATGAATAAATCTCCTTGCTGTCATGTTCGTCAAAGTCAATGACTTGGAGAAAGTTTTCTTTAATGTCGATGCGTATAAACTAGAACTCCATGCGGAACTATTTGCGCAATGAAATCAAAAATCTTTTTTCAAGTTTCGCTACTTCCACGAACCCATCTTTAGTTCTCAGTATGTGCTGTTCGTATTTTTTCACAATAGAATACATTTCAGGATTGACAGTTTGGATTTTCTTTGCTTTTTAGCTGAAATATAAATAGAAATTTCAAATAGATGCTTTAGGGTCGAATTTTAAGTCAAATCTATTTAACTAGTAGATTATAAATCGGTAATCTTTATGGTAAAGTAAAGTTAGTGTAATTTCTTTTTTTTTCGTGTGTTATTTAGAATTGCATGATATTTTTAGTCCGATTTGTGCTCAATTGTATCTTTGATAATTTTAGTAATAATATTTTTTTAATCTATATTTCTCAAGCCAATGCCCAAACAATGAACAGTTGTTCACAACTGACCAAATGTATAGGATTCCCATAAGCAATGAATAACTAATCTGAGATTATTTTAATCGGAAAATTTTCAAATCCACGTTTGCGAACGGGAGAATTCCAAATTGTTAGCTATGATATAAGAGATAATAAAATCATGATTATATGCTATTGAATCATCCGAAGAAAAAATCATTTTATTTCAAATACACTAAAACTATAGATTTTCTATAAATAAATAATTGACTTTTTCTTTTTCTCAAATTCAAATCGAAATCTTCATTCATAAACAGCAAAAAAAGAAAATCGTTCATGTTCATTATTATTAATTAAATTTTCATACATCTCGTATAAAATGAAGCAAAAACTAAAACACTTTCAAATTATTAAATTTTACGATCTATTTTTTTACTGAACAATATAAGAGCTACATACACAATAATTACAACAAAAAACGAAAATAAATAACAAACTAAGGCACTATACATTTGTCGACGTGCACGTGGCGATGATACATTTACGGTTGGATAGAACATTCCAATATAAGGTGAAGTTGGCTCATAGGTATTTTCAATAATCGACGATGAAAATGATTCAAGTGAAACAGCTAGATGATTCGGAATTTGACTTGATGCATCGGACTGAAAATTAATCTTAAAAACAATTATACAATTTTTTGGGAAGTTTTTTTTCGATTTTTTACTTACATATTCTTTCTCTTGCCACACTTTTCTGCATATGGGACAGTCTAATTTTTTCATAGCAAACCATTGCGTTATACAATCATTACAAAACTCATATCGATGGTTGCAATTAATTACTGGTATATCAACTGATTTTTTTTCCAGGCAAATGCAACAGATTTTATTAATATTCTGTTGATTAAGTGATGTTGATGAAACTGTCCTATTCATTCTTTGACATAGATAAATACTGGCCGAACGACGCGTTTACTCAGCCTGGCTGACCTTTTTCCATTTTCCTCTCGTTTCTTCTATTCATCGTGCTCAGCTGATAGTGTTAATAGAGAGAAAGAAAAAGTGTCTCGACGTGATGGCCGCTGCTTATTCTTCATCCAAAAAAAAAAGAAGAAGAAAGAACGATGAAGCTCATGCATGTGAAAAAAGTCATTGGAAGAATAGAAAATGCAAAGACAGTAGTTTGGTCATAGATCGTGCGGGACAATTGGTTCATACGTCGGTAGAGCATACATATTTTCCCAAATGTGTGAGAGACATACAGATGCATGGAACCGAAAAAAAATTTGAAGTGGTGTTGCGATAGCAGCAATAATTGACCACGGTATAACATGATAGAAGGCCAATTGAAATGGATTAACTTCATGTTTTGTTGTTGTTGTAGTTTCTTCGAACCATAAACTAAGATCCAGCATAATTAATAATGTAATTACTTCGCGTGCTGGGCATTCACGAGTATTTGTTCGTACGAGACGCTTACGTAGACCAACAAGTATAAAAAATGCATGAACAGTGCCTTCAATAAATTCTAAAGTATAATTGAAGAACAAAAAAAAATGAAAAGATATCCAATTAGTGTATTTTATGTATTTCATACCTAAAATAACAATACCTATTTTAAGATAAGCAATCCATGTCGCTGGATTTTTATTGTTGAATAAAGCAAACGCACTAAATATTGAATATAAATAAATACCGGATAGTGATACAATAATCAAAACACTATCAAAACCTAAACAAAACAAAAAAGATTTCAATTGATAGTTTTGGGGGGAAAAGCATTCGAATTTTATTTACGTGTAGTTATTCTTTTATATTCGAATTTTCGAATTTTAATCAATGTCCATGTTGTACCAAATAAAGAAATGATTAATAAACAGAGATTAACTATTTCAACAATAGCGATACTATAGAGAACTTTTTTTGGTGTTTTAGATGTCAAACTAAATGGACTATGGGTCGAGGTAATCAATAAAGAACGATTTCGATAGGATACAGTTGTTGGTGTCTGAAGAATATTTAATGATGTGGATATTAATTCTATATCATCGGTGATGTTATTTTGAAGGATAGCATAAAGTATTATTGATATAACTGTGCATGAGAATATAACCATGCCAGCAAAGAAACCTTTTATTGATGCATGGCAATTAACCATAAATACATTTTTAGTTGAGGCTTTATCAGACATTTTATAAGTGAAAGTTTTACCAATATTTTCCCATATAAGAAAAAATAACTAAATATTGCATGTTTTTTTTTAAATGAAGAATTTTTTATTTCTTTATGATTCTTACTGTTAAACACATAAGACTAAATTCAATGGTACATGGATAGAGTAGTGGTTTTAATTTTAAAGAGCCTTGATTAATAGAACTCGTCATTTCAAGAGTATCTTCTATCGATTGTCTACAATGCAGTCGATTCATGAGATTTTGGCCATTTTGGATAAAGTAGTTACTATGAATTGTCACATTATTATATTGGCCAATGATCGTTTCGTAGGCACTCATTTCCTGTATTTGAGATTTTGTTTCATTAACAACCATACGAAACCTAAAAATGATTGAACCTTGCCTTTTAACACGCGAATGATGAACCCTGCTGAGATCAGTATGTATTGAAATAATGATAAAAGTTTTCGCAGCAAAGATTACATACGAAGTCAGATGACATCTTACGAATGAGTGACTAGATAAGCGTGAAATTGTGAGGACACAGACAGTTGTGTGCCAATATTTGCTTTGTCTGTCTCTCTCTTTTTCTCGAACACTTGTGCGCTCGAGCAATTGCTCGCTAGGGAAATCGTTTAATCATATACTTTTTTTCTGAAGTGAGGGTGTGGCTGAAGAGAACGCTCACTCCTACATCCCCATCGTTCATCATACACAGATTGTCTGGAGTATTAGCATACACAGAGAACTGTTGTGTCCCTTTCCCGATCAATTATATATGAACCGTTGATTTCTTTTTCTATTTGCAAATGTACGGTTCTTCATATGCAATGTTTACTTGAAATGCACTAACAATTATCTATATATTAAAAAAAAGATTTCAATTAAAACTAGATAATATTCGAGTTTCACTCGACTAAGAAATGCGGTGCGAAGCAAACGGGCCGAATTTTCGAAAACGAATAAGATAAAAAAATGAATGATCAATTTCAGAGTTCATTAGAATCGTTTTTTCTTAATGTCTACGAATTTTGAATTTATGTTTCGCATTCACCATTCTTAAATCGATCATTATGAAATTCGTCACTAGAAGATCTCTTTGAAAATGTAACAATCCGTTTTCTAACGAGTGTTTTTCATTGAACAATTATCTACTTTCATGAATCATTATCCTGAATCATATGTAAAGCAATAGACTATTGGCTAACAATTATTGATGACGCCATTTTAATTATCTCGAACTTTGAAAACGACAAATTCCTTTGATTTTCATCATTTTGGAACCACATTTGTGAATGAACGGAATATCAGATTAAAGAATAGGCAAAAATATGTCAGAAGTTCGATCTCGATACTTTCACCTTCCATTTCAATGAGTTTTCTATGATTTTCGGTTCTCGAGATCATCGCGTCACAAAACGACGAAAAAGATGCGTTCGTCGAGAAAGCAAAAGAAAACACACGACGGACTACATAAATGCTGTGTTTCGCACCGCATTAAAGAAATGAATTTTTTTCATATTGTATGAAAATATCTAAGCAAACTTAGAATAATTTACAGCTGATTTTCTCATTAATAAAAACATACGTATTGAGTTCAAACGGCATATTTCGAATCTCTCGTCAAACCATGGTAATTTATAATCCATCGCTAATTATCCCATCGGTACTTCCGCATGAAGTTCGCGGAGTAGAATTTTATTTCGAGAGAAAAGTCGAAGACATACGAGTTCTCATGTCTTCAAAATTAACTACTATGAGAAAATGAGATCCGGTTATCGTATCAGCATTTTAGAAAAAATAAAATAAAAATCTATCAATTACATACCATACACACAAGTTGGTAACAACGACATGCATTACAGCTAATCGAGCAAAATTTTCATGTACTCGAATAATTAACTAAATACAAAAGTAAAACTTCTGTTTCAAACTTCTCTATAATTTACTCGAAATATTTACATTAGAATGTTTAAAAATAAAGAAAAATTGAACGAAACTAAACAATAATCTTGAAAAATCATCGACAACATTTGTCCACGGTACACAAATAAAATTTTCAAGATTACTTAATATCGATAAACCTGAATGTATAACTGTACCAAGACAAAAAACTAAATTAGTATTAAAAATAATATATTCATACACACATGATTAATAATCTTCGACTTACTTCCGATTCCGACACGAATGTAAAGACCACCAGTTGTTGAACGATCATCATAATTATATCCAATATCTCGGTGAACAATAGAATCTTTTTGTTGATGAATATCATTTCCTATTGCATGCGTTCCATTTCGATTTATGTTTTGTCCGCTGATTAAAATATTAATAGGTTTACTCCTAAAAATCGATAAATTATCTGATGATTTCGATTTATTATTATAATGATTATCTTCATTTATCGTTGATATTTGATTTTGATGTTGATTATAATTACTAAATGTTCGTAAATTAAAATAGGATTTTGAAGAAAATCTTAAATCTTGATTTTCTCGAAATAAATTTGTTTCTGTATGATTTGAATCTAAACTATTAACTCTTATCGAATGAGTATGTAATCTTCGTTTATGGCGAACAATATCAACAATACAAAATATTATCCAAATAATCGATACCCAATAGAGAGATGTAAAATAAATCTAGGATTATAAAAATGAAAAGTTTTCATGTCGTTGTATTTTCACTATATTTACTGCAGCCAAATCTTTTATATTTTCTCCTTGTTCAGATGGTATGATAGCACTAGAGATGGAAAACGCCACACCACCCATAAAAACAACTAGAAAAAAATTCGATACAAACAATAGCTTTCGGGTGTTCTTTATAGTTCTAATAAAGAGATGCTGTTAATTCCTTACCGAGGCCATAAAGTATACTGAAAATTTTGTAAGCAGCGGCATTTTCTTCGACGTTCCTTTAGAAAGAAAAATAAGAAGTATAGACTCTAATGGAGCTCGTCATTGAAATGAATTTTCTACTGTTTGAGTTTTTACTATATATGCACAAGAGATTCATAGTTACCTTCCTTGTAAAAATGGATTTGCCAAATTTTTCCGACCTAATAATGTTTTAAGATCATATTTTCTCGATATCGACGATGAATGACGATGAGAGTTGAAAACTAAATTTTTTTTCATTTTATCTTCAATTTAATTGTTTAACAAATTAGAAGAATTTATTTCTGGTTTAGCATTTGTAACTTCATCAGATGTAGCATAATATAAAACGCTAAAATTGTTCAGTAGATTGCTCTACGATTTCCATATTGATAAATGGAGCAATGAGTAAACTCTTTTTTGTTGTTTTTCATATGTAAATACTGTTTTCTGTCACAGTATGTGAGATTAAATTACTAACCAATCTATTTCGTATTTTCTCAATTATATATGATTGAAATTCCATGACGATAACTATATTCATTCAAAATAAGCACCCACGCACATCGTCTACTCAGAATATGCGGCTCATCATGCATACGTTTATCTATGTAAGATGGAGAATAAGAAAATAAACGATGATTTAAATCATAATTCATCATTGTATTATATCATATAGATTTTATTAATATGTATGCACATTTGTACACACGTTATAAGAAGAGAAAAAGCGCACTCAATTAATATATATTTGTGTAATTTTTATAGTCCAGATAAAGTGACTGGTTTCTCACTACCATAGTTCATTGAGTCAGTTCGATACATAGACGGTGTAGCATACGCTGATGTTGAACTTGGCATTGGTTGAACATATGGAGTATCGATTGGGCAATATTTCGTATCTTTAGCATTGATATGACTCGGAGTCACGAACTGTTCGCCTGCAAACATGAAAATATATTGATATAGATTCAAAAGAAAATCAATATATACGAGTTTCAGTTGTAAGGCCAGCATGAGGAATGAAACGTGCTGGTTGATGAACTTGTCGAACTTTTGTTGGTGTTGAAAACCAAATTGCGTCACGCATTGGTAATTGTTCACGTTCAACACTATCTATAGGTAATGGATTTTGTGCATTACCATAGCCCCAGGCTTTAGGATATTCTTCAGCGTCCCAATAAGATAATGGATCTTTTTTACCAATACCTTGCCATTCATCCCTTGATGTAGAGAACAAAATAAGATTTTCATAATTCAAAATTTATTAACGACATACTTTCTCCATCGACGATGTTCTTTATTATATGTTGTTAAATAAGGATCAAGAAGTGTAAATACACCTTGCTCCGACGGATCCCATGTACGAGCAACTGTTACTGGTCTTGTTGGTCGTCCATCTTCACGTATAGCCTAAATCAGGTTATTTTTTTTTCTATAAAATTTTTCTTTGTATGTCTAAAAGAAAACGTTTACTTTAGTCACAGGTGCTTCAGGTTGTGTTAAATAAGGCAACTGCCCATCAATACGATCTAATTCTGATTTCATATTTGGCTTCATATCGAATTCTTCCTTGTATTCACTTTTCTGATGAGACATTGATAATGGACGACTCCATCCGTGAGCTTTAAGTTTTTCCACGAAATCACTCATGTAATTTACTTAAGAAAAGAACAAGTTTAATTTCTAAACCAAACAAATCGTTGGTATACCTTTATATAAGGCCGGTGCCTTTCTATGCATATTCACTTGATCATTGTATACTTCTTGTTGCGGATATTTATTGTCATAAAAAGCAGCATTAGTTGTTTTAAAATGTTCTTGAGGTGTAATTTCATCAGGAGCACGTAGTCGATTTGGTAATGGATCGGTAAAAGCCCGCTAATAATATTAAAGAAAAACGTCAAGATCACAGTAATAAAACTTAACCGTACCTTGAAATTGGTTGAAGGGAAATAATATCCTGGCCGATATTGATGACCAACACCAGTACTTGTTTGAAAAAGATCTTGTCGGCGTTCAGATGAATTAGAGTCAAGCATTTTTTGCTGTCGATAAGAAAAGGAAATCTACAAACAACAACAATTCAAAATATGTTCCATTGACGACTATCATAGATTTGTGTTACTAAGCAATTTCATTTGATTCTCTGTGCAATTGTCGCTCGTGGACAACACAAGTTTGAATTCTATTGGACGATTTCATCCAATAGTATCGATAGAAAAGTAAATTTTGAAATGCAATGTACAACGTCATCAAATCGTTTACTTTCATTATCTTTATCATAATGATGTTTTCGAGTGATGGATTTCTAACTGATAATAATGCTTCGTCTGCAAATGCACGCCAAACACATGTCTTTACATCTTTTCCCAATTCTGCGGTAGATGTTGATGATGAACGACCGGAAAATAAATCAACAACACAACAACAATCTGACTCAGACAAATATGCCCTTCCATTGCCGGCCACTGCCAATGAGTCAGCACCTGAACAATATCATATGTGGCAAATCGAATATTATCAAAAATATTTTCAAGTTGATACTCAACAAGTTCTCGAGCGTTTAATTGGTTCCATGACGCCCAGACCAAATAAATCTTATTTCGATTCAACTATTCGACAAAATCCTGATTTATATGGGCCATTTTGGGTTTGTGTAACATTTATTGTAACTGTTGCGATCAGTGGAAATATAGTAAATTATTTTCACCAATCTGATGCTGAATTTCAAATTGATTTCTCAAAAATTACTTTATCAGCTATTGTAAGTCAAACAAAATACTCTTCTCACTGTAATATATCTAGACATGTTTTATTGTTTATGAATAGCTTGTTTGTTTCTATTGGTGGATGATGCCAACATCAATATATTTTTTCTTTCGTTGGCGTTTAAATCGTATTGAATATACATTTCTTGAATTACTTTGTATTTATGGTTATAGTTTAACTATATTTATACCGATCTCAATTTTATGGATCATACCGATTGGTTGGTTACAATGGACATCAACAATACTAGCGTCGATTATAAGTGGCAGTGTTTTAATTGTTACATTCTGGCCAACAATTAATGCTGATCACAAACGTTTTAGTACTGTGTCAATTTTAGCTGTTTTTTTCTTACATTTATTAATGGCAGTTTGTATTATGCTAGTATTTTTTCATGTATCTGATAACAATATTAATCCAACGACACCATCAATTACTCTTTCTACAAGTACTATATTGACAACATCAAAAAAAATTGCTTAGAGTTTTCTATTGGACACATTCCTATTTCTTTCAAGGTTTTTGCTTTTTTTTTTAAACAAATATAATACGAATACAGTACAGTTTTTTTGTTGCATTATGCAATGAATTTCTTTGCGGTTTAGATAGAAAATTGTTGCATGGGAATATTATACCATCGAAAAATATAAATCAAATAGCAGGTCATAGGAATTTATTTTATTCAAAACTATTTATAGTTCCCTAACGAAGTTCAACTATGAAAACTATTCAATTTACTAATAGCAATAATTTTGTTTTCAGATCATATTTTCTAGTGAAAAAACGATGCCACCTAAAAAGAAAGAAGATGCCAAACCAAAACCACTCATTGGCCGAATTGGTACTAATCTAAAAATGGGTATTGTTGGTTTACCAAATGCTGGGTTTGTTGAATAATGTTATTCGATTTTGAATCATTATTGATTACGTCTTTTCAGGAAATCAACATTTTTTAATATTCTAACGAAATCTAGTGTACCTGCGGAAAACTTTCCTTTTTGTACCATCAATCCAAATGAAAGTAATATTAAATAAATAAAAAAGCAAACATTGACTTCATCTTATCATTTTCAGGTCGAGTTCCAGTACCGGATGCACGATTCGATTTCTTATGTCATCATTATGAACCATTAAGGTATATTATTTGATTTAATAATTCATAAAGTTTTATCTTGGTCTCGTTTTCTAGCAAACAACCAGCATTTCTCAATGTGAATAAATAAAAATAGTTTTTTAGTTTTGTAAATAGTTTTATTTCTCTATTGAATATAGGTTGTTGATATTGCTGGTCTAGTTAAAGGTGCCAGTGAAGGTCAAGGTAAGAAATAATACAGTATTTCAAACGATACTAGATAGTATTTATCATAGGTCTTGGAAATGCATTTCTATCGCATATAAAAGCGTGCGATGGCATATTTCATATGGTTCGTATTTTTGATGAAGTTGATATAGCTCACGTCGAAGGAAATATCGATCCTATTCGTGATATTGAGATCATTCATGATGAATTAAGGTTAGTGAATATATTTAGTTTTGAGCTTCGTTTAATTCAGTATTTCATTCTAGATTAAAAGATCTTGAATTAACAAAAAAAATTGCCGACGATTTAGAAAAAAAAGCTGTACGTGGAAACGATAAAGCATTAAAATTTGATCATGTAAGATAGAATTTTTGTTTTATTGATTTATGTATGTTTTGTTTTTCTCCATAGGAAACAATACAAAAAGTATTACATATGTTAAGCGAAGAAAAAGGTAGCGTTCGTTTTGGTGATTGGAACGAAAGAGAAATCGACGTTTTAAATAAACATTTATTTAATACATCAAAACCAATGGTCTACCTATTAAATATGGCTGAAGAAGATTATATTAAGAAGAAAAATAAATGGTTAGGAAAAGTTAAACAATGGATTGATGAACATGATCCCGGTGCGACAGTTATACCGTTCAGTGCTAATTATGAATATCGTCTTGTCGATTTACCTGATGAAGAACGTGAAAAAGTCATTAAAGAAACAGGAGCAACAAGGTAAATGAGATTTTATTTGAACTCGTATATATGTTTTTTTTTATTAAAAAATTTTTTAGTGCCTTGGAAAAAATTATTCTGGCTGGTTATCGAGCATTGCAATTATGTTATTTTTTCACATGCGGAAAAGATGAAGTTAAAGCATGGACTATTCAAGTTGCTACAAAAGCACCACATGCTGCCGGACGCATTCATACGGATTTTGAAAAAGGTTTCATTATGGCTGAAGTTATGAAATATGAAGATTTCAAAGAATTTGGAAACGAAAATGCAGTTAAAGTAATAGAAGAAAAATTCGTTTTTTTCTCTTCACTAAAAATATGATTTCAATTTTTAGGCAGAAGGAAAATATCGACAACAAGGAAAAAATTATACTGTTGAAGATGGAGATATTATCTATTTCAAAGTTAACGCTGGCGCCGGCTTAAGTGCAGCAAAAAAATAGGCGACATTGTTTTTCTAGTTGTCTTTCGCTTTGTTAAAGTTTTTTTTCGATAATAAACTTGATCAATATAACAGTTTTTCGTTTTTTTTTCAGATATGTCGTGGAACTCTCAAGGTTTCTTAGATTCTTCTACCTACAATCAACAATATGGTGGACCAACAGCCTATGAACTTCACCAAAAACAGCAGCAACAACAACAGCAACACTATGGGCCTCCTCCTCCTCAGCCGCATCTACCCTACCCAAGCGGTAATTTTATGCCATCACAATACAATATAAATCCACAAGGAAATCCAGCTCAATTTTATCGACCAGATGATTTCCTTCCACCACCTGTAAATCCAGTAAATAATGACGACGACGAAATACCATTACTTGAAGAATTAGGCATTAATTTCGATCATATCTATAAAAAAACTAAATCTGTTTTAAATCCATTTGCAACGCCGGATATATCAATTATGGGCGATGTTGATCTTGCCGGTCCACTTGTATTTTGTCTTGCATTTGCTTGTAGTCTTTTATTAATGGGTAAAATACATTTTGGTTATGTTTACGGTATTGTTACATTGGGTACTGTTGGAATGTATGGTTTATTGAATATGATGACATCACCTGACAAACCATGTTCAGGTATATTTGTAACCAGCGTACTTGGTTATTGTCTATTACCAATGGTTATTCTATCGTTTTCATCGTTTTTATTTCAACTAAATGGATTAATTGGTTTAATGGTTGCGTCAATATTTATCATATGGTGTTCATTATCAGCCTCGAAACTTTTCGCGACATCATTAGCAATGATTGGACAGCAAATTCTTGTTGCATATCCTTGTGCATTATTTTATGGAGTTTTTGCTTTGTTAACTATATTTTAAAAAAATAAAAATATTCCATTTCGTTTCTTTGATAAAATTAATCAAGTTGTTTTTTTCTTATACACGAGAGTCAAAACAATGCGCAATTATGCAGTAGAAGCACTCTAATTTTTCTCTATGAAAGTTTGTTTTGCGACAAAAGTGATATGTGATCAAATATAAAATTGAGAAAGACAGGTAATAATTTCCTTTTATGGTATATTTCACTTTACCTTTTCACCTAGCTGTGAAAATATATTGCACAATTTTCTCTTGATGATTCATCCGATACATAATATGTAATGGTAGAAAGCACATCAGAATTACCTTATATGGATATAGCCATAGTCTATTTACCTTAAATAGCATGAATGAAATTATCTTAATACACCTATATAAATGAAACATACATCGAAAATAATATTACTATTCAACCTTCAATTAATTCAACTCCATTATCATATTCAAAACAAAATGTCGTACAATGCTCAAGATGAATTAAATGCTATTGTCATCGACAATGGATCTGGTATGGTTAAAGCTGGTTTTTGCGGGGAAGATGCACCACGAGCTGTGTTTCCAGCTGCAGTCGGTCGACCACATTATACAGCTATTATGCCCGGTATGGGAAATAAAGATTCCTACATTGGAGACGAAGCTCTAGCAAAGAAAGGTATTTTAACAATACGATATCCAATTGAACATGGGATTGTAACAAATTGGGATGATATGGAGAAAATCTGGCATCATACATTCTACAATGAACTACGTGTGGCACCAGAAGAACATCCAGTGTTACTCACCGAAGCACCATTGAATCCAAAAGCAAATCGTGAAAAAATGACACAGATTCTTTTCGAACAATTCAATACACCTGGTAACAATTCCTCTTTTTTATTAGAACAGATTTTCTAAGTTTCTTTCTTTTATCTATTATGTAGCTATGTATGTGGCCATTCAAGCTGTGCTCTCGTTGTACGCAAGTGGTCGAACAACTGGAATTGTTTTAGATAGTGGCGATGGTGTGTCACATACAGTGCCCATATATGAAGGTAAAATATCTAATTTTTTATTCTTGAATTCATAACAAAATATTCGAATATATAGGTTACGCGTTACCACATGCAATAAGTCGTCTTGATTTAGCTGGACGAGATTTAACTGATTGGATGGTTCGTTTGTTAACAGAACGTGGTTATGCATTTACATCGACAGCTGAACGGGAAATCGTTCGAGATGTAAAAGAAAAACTTGGCTATGTTGCATTAGATTTTGAACAAGAATTAGCAGCTTCAAGTAGTTCAAATAAGATCGAGAAAAGTTATGAACTACCTGATGGTCAAATCATAACCATCGGTAACGAACGTTTTCGATGTCCTGAAGCACTTTTTGCACCGGCTACAGTCGGCCGAGAAGATGGTGGTATTGCTGAAATGGTGTATAACACAATTATGAAGGGGGATATCGATATTCGAAAGGAACTATATGGAAATATTGTTCTTTCAGGAGGTACGTTTATTATTTATGAATATGAATTTAGGCTAACGTTTTGTTTGTTATTTACAGGAACAACCATGTTTCCTGGTATTGCTGATCGAATGCAAAAAGACGTTTCTGCACTAGCTCCATCGAATATGAAAATTCGAATTGTTGCTCCACCGGAACGCAAATATGCAGTATGGATTGGTGGTTCTATTCTAAGTTCATTATCAACATTTCAATCAATGTGGATTTCGAAACAAGAATATGATGAATCGGGTCCATCGATTGTACATCGCAAATGTTTTTAAATGAATATTTATTTATATATTTTATTTTTATGTAGATACTGATTTTTTTGTTTTGTATTCAAAATAAAGTTTCAAAAACTGATATTTCTTTTCTATATAAATCATCGAGCTTCGAAAGCTATAAAATAATCCGCGTTGGAATAAATTTTTAATAAATACATTGCACTAACTACACGTGAGGGTGTGTGTGTGTGTGTGGTTGTAGAGTTATATATGTATTCACATGTCGGACATATCGGAAACTTAAGCTAAAACTAAATCTAGGAATAGATTTAGTTTTAGTTTAAGTTTTTCTTTTTTCCATTTATATTCGAACTCGAATTGGACAGCTGCTCTTCTTGTGAGCCTTGTAAGCGTTTTCTAAATCAACTGAATTCGTTGTTCGAGTTTGTATATTACTCATATTCAAACGTAATTTGATACTGATTTAGGTCACTTTTACGTCTGATATTCGACACGCTTTATATCAGATTCACAGGAAAAGTTGTATTCCACCTCAAATATTCTGTCAATCGGTGTAGAATTAAGATTCTTGTTTTCGAATTAAAAATTGAATGTTTAAGAATATGCGTGAAGAAACGTTGCACGATCATACTTTCTAACAGAGGTGTGCGAGGTAGGGAATTTTCGTGCCCTGCGGGGTTCGCTCCGCGAATTTCCAGCACCCATCCCGCCGATCCCCGCGTAGTTAAATTGCATAAACTCCCTCGCTCCGCTCGGTCCCGTAAAAAAAAACACTCGCCCCGTCCGTATAAGCCGAAGAAATTTTATATTTAACAAAAAATCTGAGACAAAAGTGTGGAGTAGATGGCTTGAGGGTGGAGGTGGCGTCCATTTACTTCATGTTTCTAATGACACCCACACCCACACTCTTTTTTACGACCCTTCATCGCGCCACATGGAAAATCTTGACCCGCCCGAATCCGTGCAAATCTATACTCGCCCCGCTCGTCCGTCAGTGAATCATTACCCGCAATCCGTCAACCCCGCAGTTTTGTAAAAATTTGCGACCCGCCACGCCGATCCCGCAAGTCTTACGAACCCCACGGGGTCCAACCCGTGGGTCGCACGCCTCTGCTTCCTAGCAAGCAAATATATTTTATTTACTAAGATCGATCTGTCGAGCATTATTGCCTTTTATGGTATGCTTCACTTTACCTTTCACCTAGTTTTCAAAACGATATTGCACAACTTCACTTCAATGACTCAATCGATAAAACATTGAAAACAAAATATATCTTATATGGTCATGCAAAATCAACCAAACTATAAATGGCAAAATATTTATTCGATCAAACTATATAAAAGGTAGCCGTCTTTCATATGAGAATCATTGTACAATTGCAAACAATTAAAAAGAACTATACAATTGAAAGAAAATGCCTAGCAATATCGATGATGATTTAAGTGCCATTGTGATTGATAATGGATCAGGTATGGTGAAAGCTGGCTTTGCTGGTGAAGATGCACCACGAGCCGTATTTCCAGCTGTAGTCGGTCGACCACATTATACTGTTATTATGCCCGGTATGGGAAATAAAGATTCCTACATTGGAGACGAAGCTCTAGCAAAGAAAGGTGTATTAACAATACGATATCCAATTGAACATGGGATTGTAACAAATTGGGATGATATGGAGAAAATCTGGCATCATACATTCTACAATGAACTACGTGTGGCACCAGAAGAACATCCAGTGTTACTCACCGAAGCACCATTGAATCCAAAAGCGAATCGCGAAAAAATGACACAGATTCTTTTCGAACAATTCAATACACCTGGTAACAATTCTTCTTTTTTATTAGAACAGATTTTCTAAGTTTCTTTCTTTTNGGATTGTAACAAATTGGGATGATATGGAGAAAATCTGGCATCATACATTCTACAATGAACTACGTGTGGCACCAGAAGAACATCCAGTGTTACTCACCGAAGCACCATTGAATCCAAAAGCGAATCGCGAAAAAATGACACAGATTCTTTTCGAACAATTCAATACACCTGGTAACAATTCTTCTTTTTTATTAGAACAGATTTTCTAAGTTTCTTTCTTTTATCTATTATGTAGCTATGTATGTGGCCATTCAAGCTGTGCTCTCGTTGTATGCAAGTGGTCGAACAACTGGAATTGTTTTAGATAGTGGCGATGGTGTGTCACATACAGTGCCCATATATGAAGGTAAAACATCTAATTTTTTGTTCTTTATTTCTTAATGAAACATTCAATTATATAGGTTATGCTATACCACATGCAATCAGTCGTCTTGATTTAGCTGGACGAGATTTAACTGATTGGATGGTTCGTTTGTTAACAGAACGTGGTTATGCATTTACATCGACAGCTGAACGGGAAATTGTTCGAGATGTAAAAGAAAAACTTGGTTATATTGCATTAGATTTTGAACAAGAATTAGCAACTGCAAGTCGTTCGAGTAGTATTGAGAAAAGTTATGAACTACCTGATGGCCAAATCATAACCATCGGCAACGAACGTTTTCGATGCCCTGAAGCACTTTTTGCACCGGCTACAGTCGGCCGAGAAGATGGTGGCATTGCTGAAATGGTGTATAACACAATTATGAAGTGTGATATCGATATTCGCAAAGATCTCTATGCAAACATTGTTCTTTCAGGAGGTAATTAATACAATAAGATTTGTAAATAATGTAATACGTATTGTGTTTTATCTTTTCATAGGAACAACAATGTTTCCTGGTATTGCTGATCGAATACAAAAAGAAATTACGTCATTAGCACCGTCGATTATAAAAGTTCGCACTATCGCTCCACCAGAGCGCAAATATGCAGTATGGATTGGTGGCTCGATTCTTAGCTCATTAGCCACTTTTCAAAATATGTGGATTTCGAAACAAGAATATGATGAATCAGGTCCATCGATTGTTCATCGAAAATGCTTTTGAGCTATTTTAGACGTCGAATGTAAATAAAATAGCTCTTCTATTGTTGAAATAAAGTATATGAATTACAAATGTTTTGGTTATCTCATATTCTATTAACATGAAAAAAGGAAAACCTACGATTTGTAGGCTTTTGAAACGGTGTCGAGGCTTTACTAGGAAACGTGAAAATGCGATGGTGCATGGTAGTTTAACTATTACAAAAATCTATCGAGTTAACTTTGTATTTTTTACACAGTAATTTCTTGTCGACGTTGACATCTTAATTCTCCTTAACTGATAGTAATCGAATATGTTATTTTATTATATTAACCTACAAGAGAATGCTCTCTGTTTTGTTTCACATAAATATTTCGAAAAGGCTTTGTAAACGATCTAATTTATTAAGAACAAGAATAATACGTAAATATTCAAGTCATACTTGTCAGAGATCTGCTAAAGTCTATAGATTATATAAAATCTCTGTCGATCTATTTGTTAAATAGATTCTTCGATGCTTGAGGGCAAACTGCTGCGACAACATGAATAAAAATAATTGTATTATCATCTAAATAAATTAAAATGAATATTTTTTGTAAGTCTAATAATAAATTAAAGCTCCTTTTTAGTGAACAAATGTATCAGCACTGGCTTCATTGTAATACCCCAGGTGAATGAATCCAATAGTGAATCCTATCGAATCTCATGGGATCCTACAATAGCCGACAAAATCAGATCAGTTTCCGGGTCTAGGACCTACAAAAGGATCCGACAGAAAAAACATTTTCTTAATTACCAATGAATAAGCATATGGTGCCAACAGAACACATGGGTCGAATGCTTATGTTAGATTCCGATAAATTCCGACATTGGAACCTATCGGATTCCAACACTAGGGTTCAGATTGTAGGTCCCAAACTGGGATTCCGATAGGATTTCGTCGGTTTAATGGAATCCACACTGTATTCGATAAGATTCCGACACGAATCCGATAGGATCCTACTGTCGGAATCATTCTCCTGGAACCTCGCATTTATTTCGCTTCTAGAGTAGTCATTAAATGTAGTTATATAGAATTATTATCAAAATCTTACTCATAAAAATCTTTTCACTCATTCTATCAGCCAAACGTGCCAAAAGAATTCCATTATAAGCAAATGTTCAGAATTACGCGACGTCTATTGAAGTACAAAGATATTGTGTATTTTCTTATTCAACGAAGGATGAGAATGGAAAAAATTTAGTTACTTCTAAATCATTTCTTTCTTCCTTTTTTGTTTCAATAAATAGTTTTTCTTAGATCTATTTATTTATTCTATTTGACTGAGATAAATTATGGGTGTGGGTGTGGATATTTTTGAAGATGAGCTCTACACGCATACTCACACACATACCCTCACCATATCGAGGAAAAACATCACAAAATCGATCGAAATCTTTCTCAGTCTATAAGAAAGAGTAATGTTTATATTGTATATATTCGTAAGTATAGAAAGCTATGCATACGGCTCATCTCGGTCATTCGTTTTTTTATTGAACTTCTTGAGGTAATATCTAGAACTCAGAAGCGTCCGATGAAATTAGGAATTTTCTCTAACAAGAATTTTCTGGTTTCATTTAAATTATGAATAGATTTATATGACATCATTAAAGAGAGATTAACAGTTATAGTCTGGCAATGCTACAATGTTCATTTGATATCATTGAAAAGTATTCTAAATTCGATTATTGAAAAATGATAAATCTGATTGAACTCCTAGGGAATGTACTGGGTTCAGGGTACCCACATACTAAGAAAGCCACACCAGGGTACCTATTAANTGCCTTCTCCCCCTTGCCGCTTTGTCTCTGTAAGGGATATGTAACATCTAGCTACCGCTATACCGCACTGCCGCTATACAGCAATGCCACTATACCGCAATACCGCAATACCGCAATAACATTTGCGGTATTGCGGTATTGCGGTATAAGCATTTTGATTTTGCCGCAAAATGAAATTCCCCACCAACTCGTTTTTTTTTATTCTACTCCCAGTTCTATGGTTTCTATAAGTCTTTTTACGTTCTTTATATTGTTTTAAAGAATTATTGGATCTATTTCCGCTATTGTCCCCAACTAAAGGCAATATTTTATAATAAAAGAATATTTCACAAAACTATTTTTATTATAAAATGTAAGTAACCACATACAATATGATTAAATGACAATTAAATATAGATACATTTTTCACAAGAAAAAAACAAATCTTTAATAAAATGATATCATTTCACACCATCAAAACAAAAAAATATATTTCACTTTTTCCACATGTCCTTCAAGCTTAGTTGTTTATGTTGAGTTTTCATTGTCGAATTTGCATTAACAATCACCTGTTGTTGTTTTTCTACAACATGATTTTGATCATCAATCTCTGCTTCAATCGATTCAATAGAATTTGGATCGAATTTGTACCATTTGATGTGACTTGGTTGGATAATCGCATTATCTATCCAAGTATAACCTAATGAACGAAATGCATTTTGAAAATCAATTGGTTGTAAAGTACGAGCCCATGCTGACGAAGTTAGTCTAGTACATAATATACGTCTTTGAGAAGATGTTAATTTCAATTTTGATCGAGGTCCATTGAGTTCAAGAAATTCTTCTGCACAGTCGTAATAATGATTTTTAAAAGACGAAAATACATATACATCTAAAAGTTGAATATATTGAGTACAACCTTTTGGAATAATAGCCAAACAGACACCATTATCTCGCATTCGTTTTTTCGTATCATCATGTAAATGACTTTTACAGCTATCAGTAATAAAAAGTTTACGGTTACCATCCTTGACTTTGTCAAACCACCAATCCATATATTATATTCATAGCTGATATGTTAATAACCGCTTTTGGAGTAAAAACACCTTTTACACCTCGCGCATATTGTTTTTCTTCTGCAGCAGCAACTCTTCCAGTACCTTTAAATAAAAGAACAGGTTTAACTCGATCATTACCTTCAGGAAACACACACAAAATAACTGTTGCAAAACGTTTATCGTCAAGATGACCTTCAATTTCGTTTTTGGTATTAATGTCGTTGATACAGCGATTTGACTGATCGCCCCATAAATTTAAAGGTGACTCGTCCATGTTGCAAATATCGGATTCAACAAAACATCCCATGACACCACGCCGTGGACCAAATTGACCGGATCGTCGTACAAATGAATGAAAATTTTCAATTAATAAATGAGCTTCCGGAAGAGAAATCTTTTGTTTTCTTACCGGCTTTTGCAATGATAATCTGTCTTTTCAAGAATATTGTATACCATTTCATTGATGGTTCTTTGGTGTTGGTTTCTGTACAATTTTTTTCCCAGTCTTCCCATACCTTTGAATGTTACTTTATCTTTACGAACATTAATGTCTTCTTGATCCTCACCTCTCTTGGATCGATACCATTTAATTAGATGTTCATCCAAATCACAATAGACCAGCTTCGCACCGGCACCATCAAGTCGTTTACGTTTTTTACCTTTACCACCTTTATCTTTTACCACCTTGATGAGCTGATTTTCATTTTTCTTCCATTCACGTATCATTTTCCTTGTACATTTATACTTAAATTCGAGTGCATGTAAAGAAGCACCTTTATTGAATTCGGAAATAATTTTCAGCTTTTCTGCAAAATTCCTTTGCCGACGTTTATGTTCAGTAGCAACAATTTTTGTTTTCGATGTTGAAGAAGTTGACGATTGGTTAAGGCAAATGATTTCTTCATTATTATTTGAATCAGATAAATTTTCAGGTTCATCTTCACTACCGTGCTCGTTGTTGCTAAGATTAAGTCGTATAAAATCATCATTTACCAGTTCTGTATCATTAACTTCGATATCAGAATCAATTGAACTGATATCAGAATCAATTGAACTGATATCAGAATCAATTGAACTGATATCAGAATCAGATTCTTCATTAATGTCATCACTGTCAATACTTAATGGTAATAGATGACAATTTGCGATAAAATCTTTGCCCATAAAAAGTACTGTATGTTTATTCAGTTATGAATAGAATCGAACGGTTGACTCTTCGTGAAGAGAAAACAATGTGAATGAAAAAGAATTGAAATCTATCAAAGTATACACTGCTGTTCACATGCCACATACATATGTATATTAGTTAAGTTAAGCGTTATTCAATTACGTTTACAGTGCTATTCAATTACATTTACAATGGATTTAAGCAGAAAGAGATTGTGAAAGGAATGGACGAGACGTA
Organism: Rotaria socialis; assembly: GCA_905331475.1. NCBI lineage: Eukaryota > Metazoa > Rotifera > Eurotatoria > Philodinida > Philodinidae > Rotaria > Rotaria socialis. The sequence continues at coordinate 53,395 of CAJNYU010002132.1, forward strand.
CATAAGAAAAAAACGAGTATATAGGCAGGATAGAAAAACTAAAAAAATCAATCATTCGAAGGGGGGTCTTCTAATATGTCTTTTGTGTCGTTTATTCAAGAGGGGTCTTCTATTATACTCTGAAAAAAATAAAGGAGGTATACAGAACCCTCCGAAAAGGTTCTGTAGATTTTCAAAATGCTCCAAATGTGTCCAAAGTCTCAAAAAAAGGATAAAAATTTTGACAGAACCTTCAAAAGGTTCCGTCAAANTTCCGTCAAAATTTTTATCCTTTTTTTGAGACGTTGAACACATTTGGAGCATTTTGAAAATCTACAGAACCTTTTCGGAGGGTTCTGTGAACCTCCTTTATTTTTTTCAGAGTAGGGGGTCTTCTAACGTGTCGGGGGCTTTACTCCAGGACCATAACGTTCCTAAGACATACTAGTAGCAGGGTACTTTTTCGGGTACCCTTTGTTCAGTACATGCCCTAGTGATTTATATACTTAGATAAAATTCTTTGTTCTACTGCAATGTTCGAGTACATCCAGTCAAGTTCAATAACCATCGATAGTTTAGTTAGTGCTAAACAATAGCAGACAGAATATTTGATATCATGTAGAATATATGTATATTTTCATCAGATCCGTCTATCTATTCATTAAAAACATGATTAATTGCTCCAGTCATCACTAAAGTTCTTATACGGACGATGCAGACAAATATAAAAAAGTGAATCATCTTTATAAAATGATGGAACATAACAATTTTCATCATGTTTAATAATCAATTATTTCGTACAAGACATCCCAAAGCAGTTGTTGTAACATTGGAAATTTCTTTATGATATGATATCAGAAAGAAGGTCACGTACAACATGATAAGTGAAAAATAGTGTTTATTATGAAATAAAAATTTTGTCAGTATATAGTTATTCTGTTACATCAAACACTGGTATTCAAAAATTGATGGATGCAGTGGTTTAGATGTTGAAGAAGCAATAAAATATTTTCTTTATTAATAGTGCTTTACATTTATCAAGATCGTTGACTACCATAGTAACGAATTTTCTATTATATTCAGTCATTTTAATCCGTTGTTATACGAATGTGTTTCGATGACACACTTAAAAAGAAAAGAAAGCGAACAGACAAATAACAGAACAACAACGGAAAAAAGACCTTGCATGTTAATAAATTACAAATTCTCACCTCGATTGGTTGCAACATCAACAAATCAACTAAATATCATGAATAAAACTGAAATGAAGTTCTTCTCCTTATTTATTCTTAGGCATCAGCAACGAGCGTACAAATATTCAACAGAATGTCATTCAACTGCATGAAAGATTCAAATTCCATTGTCATGGATAATGGCTCCGGCACAATCAAAGTTGGTTTTGCTGGTGATAGCCAACCGTGTATAATTTTTCCTACTATTGTTGGCTGTTTGCGTCACACTTCAGTCTCACCTGGAATGAACCTAAAAGATCAATATATCGGGAGCGAAGTAATTGAAAATAAAGACATACTATCGATTCACTATCCCATTGAACACGGTATTGTTACGAATTGGGATGATATGGAAAAAATCTGGCATCATACATTTTATAATAAACTACGCATTGCACCAGAAGAGCATCCATTTCTACTGACAGAAGCACCATTGAATCCTAAAGCTAATCGTGAGAAAATGGCGCAAGTACTTTTTGAACACTTTAATGTACCAGGTATAATACTTTTTCTCTTCTTAATTATACTGTACAGACACCTATAAGGTTAGAAGCTGTTGTTTTCGGTTGTAGTTTGAGTTTAAAAAGAATTATATGATTCGAGCCTCCGGTAGCACCAACATCTGTTTGTTCATCCAGACCCATAAACTCTGGGCCCGAACTATCAACCTGCGTGTATTTCTATTATTCCAATGATGTTTTTGTTTAGCTTTGTATGTGGCTATTCAGGCTGTGCTGACATTTTATGCAAGTGGTAGAATAGCCGGTATCGTTCTTGAAATTGGTGATGGAGTTTCAGCAACAGTACCTATTTTTCAAGGTTTACAATCTCTTTCTATTCTTTTTCTTCACTGACTAGTCGAGTTGTAGGTTACGCTGTATCAAACGCAATTAATCGTCTTGATCTAGCTGGACGAGATTTGACTGATTGGATGACTCGACTGTTAGCTGAACGTGGTTATTCGTTTGCATCAACAGCACAACGTGAAATCGTTCGAGATATGAAAGAAAAGCTCGGTTATGTTGCATTAGATTTTCAAGATGAATTATCGAAATCATCGCATTCAAAAGATATCGAAAAGAACTATGAATTGCCAGATGGTCAAAAAATAACGATTGGTAACGAACGCTTTCTATGCCCAGAGGCTCTGTTCACACCATCAATGATTGGTCAGCGAGAATCAGGTATAGCTAACATGGTTTATGATACAATTATGAAATGTGATATTGATTTACGAGATCGATTGTATCGTAGGATAGTGTTATCAGGAGGTAAAATAAAATTCAATATTCACATATACAGATGATAAAAATTGATTAATCTGGCAGGAACAACTAGCACTAAAGGTTTGGAGAATCGATTGAAAAAAGAAATAAGGGAACTGGTGCCATCAGAAACTAAAATTCGCATTATTTCTGCATCGGAACAAGACATAGCTGTATGGCTTGGTGGTTCAATTCTTAGTTCATTATCAACATTTCAAAAAATGTGGATCACAAAACAAGAATATAATGATTTTGGTCCGTCGATCATGCATCGAAATTGTTTGTAATTATTAGGGAATTCTTTTGTATTTTGTCACAGATATTTTACATGAAATAAAGTTGTTTGTTATCTTCCCAATACAAAAAGTGCTAAAGGTGTGTATTTGAATTACACATTCTCCTCATTCATTGAGTTTGCCTTTGATCTATAAGTAGAAGACAATGAAACTATTAGAACCATTTACAAAAAAGTATTGAAAATAACAGAGATCAATTGCAACACTGTCTATAGATATTGGTCTTGAAATAGTAAAAATATCAGCATTAAGGAATGCATTCACCTTGCACGAGTCATTCGATATTGAAAGCACGATTTTTACTTTAGCTTTCGTTGTGTCTCATCCAAAATTATTTGCATACTGAGCACGTGAATAAGAATATATTTCGTACTGGGATCGAGTTTTTGAAACAGACGTGAGTTGTGCAAAGATGATACTCTCTATGCTGTGTCCATGGTTCCCGATTACTTTTGGAAGTGAGGGGGGCTAAATTTTGGCAGAAACTATATCTTTTTTGGCAGACAGTCTAAGTCAAAAAGCAAATCCTTGATTCATAATATCATCATCTAACTTAGATGATCTAAGTTCATTTTAATTAAAAATAAGTAAAAACAACATATGTATAAAAAGTAATATTTAAAAACGTTTTTCAAAACTCATCATCTTTCTGTTTCAATTGATCAGATTCAAGAAATAATGTTACATTTTGTTGTATCTGATGTTACTGTACTTAAATTTGACTGTTCTATATTTCTTTTCAACTCATAATATTTGTAATCAATCGCTGTTTGTGACATGGCATGAAATTGCCGACAATGATCTTTCCAGTTTTTTAGAAGCATTGATTTTCCACAAATAGGACACTTTACTGTACAACTAGTTGTATGAACTATTTTTGAAATCATATTTAAAAAAATCTGA
>CAJNYU010002132.1:57084-89192 GCA_905331475.1 Rotaria socialis
CCCCCCCCCTAATCGAGATCCCTGGCTGTGTCTATCGTTTATTAGAAGTAATATCTTAAACGCAAATGTAGATGATACAGTTTATACGAACAGAAAAGATTAGAAAAACAAGCGTGTACCGTTGAAGTAGTTACTGATCTAATAATTTTCCGCCGTGTAACGTATTACAGAACCTTATCATTTTCATAATAAAAGAAAACTTGCATTTACATTTAGTGAATCTTGATTGGACATATCATACTATTACATTACATTAGTTTTATTCAAATAATAGACAACCGTTTGTTTCTCTTATCATAAAGAATGAGCCACGTGAAATTTGTACAAGCTCAACGGCTTCATCGGAGAAAGAATTCAAATGTTTCAGCGGAGATGATGACTATGAATTAAATACGAGAATTCTTTTTTAACGTGTTGTATGAATATAAATGATTGTTTTAGATATTAAAAAGTTAATGAAGATTTATAAAATACTATGCTCCAGAGAAGAAACATCGCAATATAGACACTGATTCTGTTACACTAAAAAATAGTATCAAAGTATTATACTTAATCGCAGTAATCTTCTTATTGTGATATTTATAGTGGTTCAGATAAGTTTTATGTTATCAAAATCTTTTGAAGAACGAATCATCTATCCAATTTCTTTCTTGATGTTAAATTTGTAAGTCAGTGTAATTATTAACTATCTTTTATTTGAAAAATCTTTTTTTCTATCCAGAAACTCTGTAATTTATAAAAACTGCGATTTCTACGTGACATCTAATGAAGGTACCCGATTCTTTTAGTTACCAGATTAAGAACTATAAGTTGTTGACAGAAAAAATTCAATCTATAAACAAACTGCAGGTGGATATAATACTTGAGTCAAAAATACTACTATGTTACAGTGAGATTACGGCACATATACAACTATGCTCGACTAAAATATCATTTCGTATAAATCTGTCTTACCACGTCATCACAAGAAATACAGGCATTCTACTTCTGTGAAGTCATAGTTTTTTACCATTTATTCGTATTCACGAAAACAAACTGTAAACGATATCCATTTTGATGAATCTGGGTATGCAATTGTCACGATTCAAATATTGTTTATGAATATTCTAGTTAAAAAAATTTTCATTTTGAATAATGCAACAGAAAGAAAAAAAATGAAAAAGAAACAATCACATAAGATCATGGAAATAGTAAAGAAAAACAACATCAGGTTGAGGTCAAAGGAGATGCTGAAAAAAAGAGCGATGCTAGATACCAATACAAGGAACAACAAAATCAACGTCTTTGACAGTGTTCGAATAGGTAGGACGAAATATTGGAAAAGAAGGAAAAAATTATTCAAACTGAAATAAATTTTATTTATTTTAGTCAACATCCAATTTTTGCTGTAAATATTAAAAAAGAAAGTTAATAAATAAAAAATTTGAATTAATTTAATATAAAATGTAAAGTTTCTTTTTATTGCTTTTTTTGTCTCTAGCTGTGCGTCATTTTAATGCCACATTATTTTTCGTGCTATTTTGTTTATGTATTTTTTTTTCAGAATGAAGTTTATAATCATATATGATATAGAGTAAGAACAATAATTTCCAACAGTTAATGATCCGATACATATATACCTATTAAATCATTCAATATCTTTAGTGAGCTGTTCGCGGCAATAAGATTACGTTCAATAAAAAGGAGTCGTATAAATTACTTCAAGTAAAGCCATGTTTGAAGAGCTCAGAAGATTTTTTCTATAAAAACAAAATCCTGAATTATTTTATATGTAAGGTGCACCCAATGCAAAATTCAAGTAAAATTTTGTTTTTGTTTTTTAATACATCATTTGATACAGCAGATGACGGCGATCACGAATATCTGGTTTAAACGTTTTTTTAGATGCTGTCTTGGGTCCGAAAAATCAGAAATACTTTCGGTCTCTGAAAAACCACTTCTTCAGTGGTTTTCCATAAAATGTGATTTTTGAGACTCAAGACATAGTCCATTTAACTTAACAAGGACATATTCGTGTTCAGCGTGAAATCCTGAATTAGAATATGTCATTAATAACTTTCTGGACACTAACCGTGGCCTGGTAGGGTCGCTACAACGAAGTCTTCAGAAACCCTGAGTACCCCTTCTTCCAAACTTTTCACAGGTTTCAGTTTTCATGCTAGAATAGATTTTCTTGCGTCAATCGACTCACCAGATCATTCTGCAGAGAAGTATACGAGTAGATTTTCGAAATTTGTTTCCTTGGTTGAGAAAATCGAACTTTACCAAAAACCTATGCTAAAACTAAAAACTCACTTTTCAGATTGTCCTTGATTTTCAAGATATGAAACCCAAAAGATTGCCAAGTAGATAATCAAGCATGGGGAATCCAACGGACATCCTACTGCAAGCTCTATATGGTTATCTAGGGGTTTTTGAAGGCATTTAGAAGGGTTTCTAAAGATCTTTACCGGGAAGAATCATAAAATTTGGCTGAATATTTGCCACCACGATTCTAACAATCAAATTCATCTAGATCATTTGAGCTGAACACTTCAGCCCAGTCGTGCGCAGTTTCTGCAGTGATTGCACCTAAAATGCAAAGAAGAATACTCTGAATCAAAGATTTCGCCTGCATTAAAGCTACCCACCGATTTCTTTTAAGAAAATATCGCAGTCTCTACAGTTGACCGCGAACTTGCGCAAAGTCATATACAATAAAACACTTAGATATTTAAGCGGGGATTTCGCCTGGCAAAGTTCAAACAAAACAGACAAATCAGTATTTGTAATTTCTTCTTTGAATTACCTCGATCGCTCCCGGCTCGTGTCATTGGTTTCTGAATCAACGCCTGCTTCTGATGAGCCACTGCAGTCGTGACTTTCAATGGTTCTCTTGCGTAGAAATGCATACGAGATCGATTTCGAATGCTGTTCACGAGGTGACATTCGAGGTATGATAGATATTATTTATTGGAACTAAAAGTGTTACGTCAAAATCTGCAAGAAACGGCGAAAATTACCGAAATTGGTGAACTCGAAAGCTTCCCGCGATACTCAGTTTCTTTCGAATCTCAGTATTTGGTGAAAAATCCCTCAAAACCACTGCTAAGTACTTTGAAAAACCCCTAGAGAACCATATAGAGCTTGCAGTAGGATGTCCGTTGGATTCCCCATGCTTGATTACCTACTTGGCAATCTTTTGGGTTTCATATCTTGAAAATCAAGGACAATCTGAAAAGTGAGTTTTTAGTTTTAGCATAGGTTTTTGGTAAAGTTCGATTTTTTCAACCAAGGAAACAAATTTCGAAAATCTACTCGTATAATTCTCTGCAGAATGATCTGGTGAGTCGATTGACGCAAGAAAATCTATTCTAGCATGAAAACTGAAACCAGTGAAAAGTTTGGAAGAAGGGGTACTCAGGGTTTCTGAAGACTTCATTGTAGCGACCCTACCAGGCCACGGTTAGTGTCCAGAAAGTTATTAATGACATATTCTAATTCAGGATTTCACGCTGAACACGAATATGTCCTTGTTAAGTTAAATGGACTATGTCTTGAGTCTCAAAAATCACATTTTATGGAAAACTACTGAAGAAGTGGTTTTTCAGAGACCAAAAGTATTTCTGATTTTTCGGACCCAAGACAGCATCTAAAAAACTTTTAAACCAGATATTCGTGATCGCCGTCATCTGCTCTATCAAATGATGTATTAAAAAACAAAAACAAAATTTTACTTGAATTTTGCATTGGGTGCACCTTACATATCAGAATAAATTTAGTTTTCGATTAAAAAATTGCATATCGGTCTTAAGGTTCTCAACCTACGAATCTTGTTGTTTTAAAATTTTCTTTTTGTAATAGATGCCAAGTTAAATTTGACAAAATGGACAAAAAATATACATCACGAAATGTTTCTGAAGTCTAGAACCTTGAAAAGGTTCAGTATGACACTTTTCTTTTGAAGATTTCATGATGATATTTCTTTCCTGATGAGCGCTGCATGTATTTAGTATTTGACAATATATGTCATTTATAGCATGTTATTCATACCATATAAATCTATAAATCTTTCTTTCAGAATTTATTCTAGAGTAAATTATTTATTTTCGCTATTAAACATACCCGAAAGTCAAACACCTGATGAGAAAGAAGAGATAAAGATCTTTATATTAATACCGCTATTTGTCTTTTTTTCTCGAAAATTTGTAATCAAATTAAAAAAGGGTGTGATCATAGATTGCGATTGAAAATGTCTATTTCTTTGGATGGAGACAGTGGTGACTTGAGAGTATGTGCATAGATCTTTTGTGTCTATTGGTCTTATCAAGTATAATATCATTAGCGATATAGCTTTATAATTTAAAAAAAAGACTGTAGTCTTTGCTGAAATTTAGGTGACTGTGTGGCCAATGATTTCGGTTCCTCAATCGTTTATTGAAAATGCTTATGATACCAGAGAGAAGTCTTTTGTATTCTATAATAAATACCTGATACGAAATAACCCAGATCGAGAAATCCTACACCGAATCCGATAGGAATTTGATAGTATCCTATCATCCGACAGAATCTTATAGGATTCCTGGTCGAGGAATTGACGTCGGAACCACTGGTCGGAACCCATTGAACTTCCGATGACATCCAGCGGTGCTGCTTTGGGATTCATAGGAATCCGGCACTTAGGATCTAACTTCGGATCCGGAACCCGGAATCCGATGATAGTTCTGTAGGGTCCGACAAAATCCGATAAGATCCTACCGGATGCGAGTCGGATCCGATGGGTTCCGATTGGTTCCTACTGTTGAATTGCTCGATCTTGGAAGTCATTTATTGCCTGTAATTCGTAAGCAATCATAAAAAAAATCCTCATCATCCATCGAGCTCATATTTGATCTATTTGTAAGAGAAAGATGAAACTGTATAAGCATTATTCTTCTCGCATCACGAGTGTTTCGCTGGCATCGCAGCGGCCCTCTCAAAAAATATAGGACTTTCTATATAGGATAGGTCTAAAATAAATAGGATCGCCCTCAGCTATATAGGAAAAATATAGGATGCAAATTTGTTCTAGAAAAAGATTTAGACACCGAAAAATCACTGCAGCAGCATTGAAGATGATAATGTGTTGTTTTTGCAGATATATCTAATCAACTAAATAAAAATATTATTGAGTTTTGAAAAGTAATGGAGCAGCAAGATTTTCTTAAAACATAAAAAAAACTAATTTATATTCGATTTATTTTCAACTGTTGGACATATACATGCGATATAGGGTGTGGGTGGGTTTCTGAACAAAAATACTCACACATTCACATCAACACCCATCCACACACCCACACCCCAATGATTTCAATGAGCTTTTCTTTCATGTGTGTTACATAGAGTACATTTTTCACATTACGGCATTCAGAGTCTGTGTTGCTCAATCAGTGCGGACGAAACTTCGTATATGGTGGCATTAATTTCAACATGAACAGAATCAGTAAAATCAAGTTCAAAATTTTAATTTTACAATAAAAGATGAAATGTAGAACCAGATAAGAATAGTATTGATGAGGTTTTGTGGGCAAAATTTTGTGATTGTAGTTTGCGAAAACAAAATAATGCTTTTGCTTGTCCGACCGGGAAATGTTTTTAACATTTTTTGGTATTCCGCCTTTTAGAATTTCATAGAAAGCTACATCGAATTGCATCGACAGATTTCAAATTTCATCGAAAAATAAGCATCCATTCAGGAGTTATAACGGTTTGAAATTTTGCTAAAATTTTGGCAGTATTTGAAAAAAATTCACAACATTATAACTCCTGAACGCATGCTTATTTTTCGATGAAATTCGATGTAGCTTACTATGAAGTTCTAAAAGGCGGAATACCAAAAAAGGTTAAAAACATTTCCCGATCGGACAAGCAAAAACATTATTTTGTTTTCACGAACTACAATCACAAAATTTCGTCCACAAAACCTCATTATATAGTTCCAATATGATCCCCCATAAGTTCCATCTAAGTCCCATGTACTGACGCTGATATGTAACATACCCAGAAATCCTGGATAAAACACTGATACAAAGACAATTAATGCAAAAAGTGTACTATATACATTATCTAGATAACGTTTTGAACGCTTATCAAGAATTTTTGGAATTTTTTGAAAAGAATCTTCAATTTTTTGAAAAAAATAGGAATATAGGAAAAAAACTCAAAATATAGTCTATTATAGGATAAATTTTTAAAATATAGGAAATATAGGACTGCTACGAAGTCAGGTGTTTCGTTAGCGTGAATCTATTAGTACCTTTTACAAAGAATGTCGAAAACAGAAATGAATTGCAACACTGTCGCATTGAAATGTTAGTGTTAAGGAGTGCATTCACCTTGCAAGAGTCATCGGGTATTGAAATTTATAGAGAGACAGGTGTGATTTCGGAAAGCAGCGTATGAGCAAGAATCTCTTTTGAAAACTATTGAAGACTTGTGAATATCACAAGAATTCCATCGTCGATTCACATTTAGATGGCCCCTCAGTCACATATAATGAAGAAATTTAAGAGAAGCAATATTATAAAAATATAGAGATAATTTTGTTTGATTCATGTTTTATGCACATACCCAGATCTGTAAGTATGATCAGATGCCGACTGAGAATCTGTTAGACTTTTTCCGATACTTTGAGATTGATTTCCTGCTCTGTCGCGCTAAAGCGGCCGTAGATCATTCGAAAAGAGCTGAAAATTCTGCAGCCGAAATACGATCTCAAACATCCGTCTTGTTCCAGTGAAATCCCAATCTTGTGCGAGTTCAGGAAAATCAATCCGAGAGACTAAAAGGTAAAATCATTATAGTACATCTTCAGAAGTAATATTCAAAGCAAAATGCAGATGACTCAGTTTGTACGAATAGAAAAGAAAATACCTTATACGGCTATAGAGATTCAACATCTACCTTGATTGGTTAGAAGGATATCCATTCAGCCACATGTCAAAACAAAAAACTAACTGTTGGCAAGAAATGACACAGATGTATATTATTGAAATAACACAATAACAATAAGTGTCCTTATCGATATCGAATGCAATTCAATTTCTATGATGAATTATTTGCAATAGTGATTGATAATGGATCTGGTAAAATTAAAGCTGGTTTTGCTGGTGATGATGAACCTCGAGTTAATTTTCCTACGGTAGTTGGTCGTCGGCGTCAAGAAAAATCTATACATGAAACGTGCCAAGGAAATTCATTTATTGGAGATAAAGCAATTAAAAGTAAAGAAATTTTATCTATTCGTTATCCAATTGAACATGGTATTATTACTAATTGGGATGATATGGAAACAATTTGGTATCATACATTTTATAATGAACTGCATACTGTACCAGAAGAACATCCAATTTTGATTACTGAAGCATCATTCAATCCAATAGGAAACCGAGAAAAGATGATACAAATTCTTTTCGAACAATTTCACGCGCCAGGTAATCAAACTTCATGTAGTTTAAATTAGTTGAAAATTTGTTTCATATCATACGTAGCTACGTACGTCGCAAATCAAGGTATTCTTGCGTTTTATAGTTTGGGTAGAACATCCGGTGTAATTCTTGAAAGTGGTGATGGAGTTTCACAGACAATGCCAATCAATGAAGGTAAATTTGATCTTTTTACTTTGTTGTGTTATGAAAAAAGAAATCAATAGGCTGTTCTATACCATGTGCAATAAATCGTCTTGATCTAGCTGGGCGAGATTTAACGAATTTCATGATTCGACTTTTAGTTGAACGTGGTTATTCGTTTACATCAACAGCACAACATGAAATCGTTCGAGATATGAAAGAAAAGCTCGGTTATGTTGCAATAGATTTTCAAGATGAATTATCGAAATCATCGCATTCAAAAGATATCGAAAAGAACTATGAATTACCAGATGGTCAAAAAATAAAGATTGGTAACGAACGTTTTCAATGCTCAGAAGCTCTTTTCACACCGTCAATAATTGGTCGGCGAGAATCAGGTATAGCTAACATGGTTTATGATACAATTATGAAATGTGATATTGACTTACGATCAACATTTTATTGCAGTTGTCTTTTATCCGGAGGTAGGCTTACTATATATGTTTATTGATACTTATCTATTGTTTGAAGGAACAACTATGTTTCCTGGATTTTCGGAGCGAATAAAAAAGGAACTGACAGTACTTGCTCCGTCAAATACAAGAATTCGTATCGGTACTGCACCTATACGAGAACTTAGCGTATGGATTGGTGGTTCAATCCTTAGTTCATTATCAACATTTCAAAAAATGTGGATTTCAAAAAAAGAATATGATGAATCGGGACCATCGATTGTACACCGAAAATGTATTTGACTGTAAATATTTTGTCTTCTGTGAATATTGTATGAAAAAGTATTTTTAAATTATTAAATTTCTTATTTTCATTCTTTTTAAATGTTGTTTTTCCATAAATATTATAAAATTCCATTCCACCTGTATTTTTTCTAGCAGCTGACCTTTAAATAATTTCTTTTATTATAAACTCTAATTTAACGCATCATATCGGCTTGATTAAGTTTTGAATGAAATATAATCACATGGTGAATTAAATTATACGATGCAAATATAGCTGAAGGAAATACCTGCGTCAACATCACTCAAAAGATTCTGCCTACATCCTATCTGTAAAATTAGCACTCTCTGCTTAGTTTAGAAAAATCACGGTTAATTTTATTTGAAAAGCAGGCGTTATTTTGTGTGTGAAACTTCCGCTATGTGTAGACGATCAGAATGTTGTAACGAAGCGATAGAGTCATTTTCTTTATTTAATTCGGTCGAGTCACTCTTTTTATGCTTTAATAATAACCAAACTATAAACTGAATTCAGATAAATCTTATCTTCGAAAATACAATTGATAGTTTAGTAAGAATGATATTATTCTATCAACATTCAAAATCTTCTAGTGACTTTTAACCGAAATTTAGATAATGTTCTTTCTTGAAAATGGATATACTTCAGATTGTTTTTTTTTATAAATACTATTTAATGTCGTCGTCACAATAATAAAGAAAACTGAAGATAAGCTTATGCATACCGCATCAAACGCTGTACCATTGCCAGAGTATATGATAGTAGAAAACTTCAAATAATGCACGATTTCGAGTTAATTTTATGAGGTGCTGGATGCTTTGAATAGGAATATTTTTGATCTTCAAATTTTCAGAGTTTGAATCAAATATCTTACTATTTCACGAGCATAGTGAGTTCTAAACGAAATTTGTCTTTGTTTGCGTCGTGCAAGAAAGTAAGTCGTTCGAAGCTCGTTTCCGATAATCGCTAATGTTTGTATTTCTAACTAACTGCTATTGCTTCTCTCCAGATGTCAGTCTAAGGCACAGTATTCGACAAGAAGCGACAACATTGCTAGAATTGTCCAATAGTCGATTGCTTGTTTTTTTTTATGAATCCGTACAGTCACGATATACTAAGCAGCAAAAGAATCAAACGATCAAAGTAATTGATAAATAAAAACAAAATACTACATGGCCAATCAAGCGTCTCATGAAAAACGTGTAATTAGACTTTTCCTAGTAAAGAAACTGCTGAAAAGAGGTTATCATTATAGAATGATGCTCCGTCTACTCGTCCGTCACCTTCAGGTGGCACAAGTGGTGACAACCATGCACGTAAACGACTATTTTCTAAAGAGCGTAATTACTGTTAATTATGTTTTTATTTTCTCCAAACAAAGAAACGCATTTTTCTTCAGTTCGCAATATGATGTACGGTTTCGGTGATGATCCACAACCTTATGCTGAATCGGTTGAATTACTCGAAGACCTTGTTGTACAATATATAACTGATATGGTAAAAAAAGAATCATCTGTCTTCTTGTTTTTTGGTTTGTAAATCGTTTGATTTCGTTTTTTTCTTTCTTTCTTTCTTTCCATAGACATTGAAAGCAACTGAAATCGGTAGTAACAAACAAGGCCGTATGGTAGTCAATGATATTCTGTATTTACTTCGACATGATCCTAGAAAATATGCACGTGTGAAAGAACTTTTATCTATGAACGAAGAGTTAAAACGAGCACGAAAAGCTTTCGATGAACCATCGAAAGGTCTTGAATAATGTGTAATTAATTTATGTTCTTTTTTCAGATCGAATATGAATCTATATATTTATCTAATATTTTTCTTGAGTCTATTTGTTATCAATGTTGATTCATTAATAAATGGTCTTTATTGTGGCAGTGAAAATTGTTATGATTTGTTAAATGTAACTCGAACAGCTAGTAGACAAGAGATTGTTAAAGCCTATCGTGCTTTAGCTAGAAAATATCATCCTGATATGGCAAAAGTTGCTAGCGATAAACAGCTATATACAGAAAAATTTCGAGCATTTGCAAATGCTTACGAAATTTTAAAAGATGAAGAAACACGAACTGATTACGATCGAATGCTAGATAATCCAGATGAGTAAGTTAATTACTTGGCTGAATATTTTCATCGATCGAATGCGAAATTTTTATTTTCAAGATATTATTCGCATTATTATCGTTATTATCGACATCGATATGCACCAAAAGTTGACGTTCGAATTGTTTTATTTATTCTCATATCTGTGATTAGTGCAATACAATATTACAGGTTTATTTGAAGAAATTTCTCAATTTTACAAATAAAGCCGAATATTTGTTTTCTTCGTCTAGTCAACATAGCAATTATTATACGGCAGTTAACTATCTGGTAACAGTCCCGAAATATCGTATACAAGCACAAGAAATAGCTCGACAACAAGGACTGCTAGGAAATAATAATGGAGAGTCAGCGAAGAAAAATCGTGGCCGAAAAGCAATCAGTAAACAAGAAGAAGAAGCGATTTTAAAGCGAATTGTTGAACAAAATCTTGATATTAAAGGTGGCTATAAAAAACCAAGTAAGTTAGAAATTTTGTCTATAAAAATAAGTAGGATTTTACGTTGTAAGAACTCATTCATTAAGAAAATTCGCATAAAGTGAACTTCTAATATTTGGTTGTTAATTTGAACGTTCTTAATCCATAGTCTCTAATTTTTATTAGGCATTACACGTGTGCTGTGGTTGCAATTAATACTTTTTCCATACTACATATTTTTATCGTTGAAATGGCATGTTCGGTGGTTTTATAAATTTCATATCAATAAACATGAATTAGGTGACGATGAAAAAATCCATTTAATCTGTCGAAATTTAAAAATTAATCGTGAACAATACGAAGCTTTGCCGGAAAAAGAACAACATCAAATATGGGAAAGAGAAGTTTGGATAAAAGAGAATTTTCTCGAATGGAAAACCGAAAAGGAAGAAGAACAAAAGATAAAACTTAGTAAATCTGGTCGCTATAAAGCCTACCGTCGTTATATAAAAAGTGGTGGACCCGGACAAATCACATTTGATGGCGATTAATTGTTTTGTTTTAGTTTTATAGTCAGATTTGTTTTTTTTTTCTTTAAATAATTCTTTTAATATATAAACAAAAAGAGAAACAGGAAATGTATATATAATTTACAGTCGGTAAATAGATGATAAGATATCTAAAGACTACACAGTAAACAAAACAAAATGAAGACGAAAAAGAAGAAGAGAAAACTTCATCGCTCACTGTATAACGTCTGATTATCTACAAAAACAAAATTAATTACTACTAATAGTGACCGTTTGTTTAATATCATTGTCAGTTGTTATTGTATTTATATTTCGTTTTAACGATGCAATTTGTCGATCAGCACCGTATGCAACAGACATATTGGTTTCTAAATTAAGTGATTTTTTTACTTGACATCGACTAAGTATATCATTTAGACGCGTGTCTTCACTTGAAATTACATGACTAAAATTAATTAATATTCAGTACAGAATATTCGTTAGGAATAAAGATGCTTACTCTCGTTTTAAATGTTGTCTCATTAACATACGAGATTTACAACCAACTGAACAAAAACAGCATACATATGTGTCAAAATCTTGATGATAAACCATATGTGATGTTAATTTATCTTTCCGGAAAAAGAAACGCCCACAGATATTGCATCCATATCGAACTTGTCGATCATGTATTGATGTTTTATGACGAACCATTGTATGAACACTACTGAATACTTTATTGCCTAAATAAAAAATTTGTAAAATCAATAAATAGCAAAACAGAAAATAATTTTGTGTCCTTACAAATTGGACATGCTGCTTTCGTGTCAAGTCGAGTAGTGATTCCCTCGTCCTAATAACAAAATAGTATAGGAATAACAACAGTCAATCGTATTTTTACAGTACCAGTTCATCTTGAAAAGCATCAAATAATGGTGAAACAGCAGGCGATTGTTGAGAATCAGAACTCGCCGGTGCCTACATAAATAAATATTTTCATTAGAAAAATTCGATACATTTTCTCGTCTTGTAATTTCTAAAATATCCTAATTTGAAATGTGCTGTTTTTTTTAGTATTCTTCAAAAGATTATATGTCATTCAATTTTAGTATGCACGAAAGGTTTACGAAACATGAATATAAGTAAAAGGATTATCTATATTAATGCTCCCATAGGATAGCTGTGAGCGCAGTTCATATCGATTTAACTCTAAAACATGGAGTGGGGGTTGTTATTAAAGAAGAAAATGAAATATTTTTATTTGATCTATTACGAAAAAAAATCTCTTCACTATTGTTTCTATCTAATACTTCAGAAAAAAATCAGTAAAGTAACAGGTCATCATGTGTCAAAATGAAATATTGCTGATATATGGTTTATCATCGTATAACAACAATGTCTAGGACGAACACAGAAGGGTGTCGCTAGGACCTCTACTGACATAATCTATGACGTTTCCATGGTGATGTCTGTCATAGGTTGCGATGAGCCACTTCTAACAGGTCTGTATATTATATATATATATACGAGGTCGAATTTCTACTTCTACTATTTCGTGAAGTAACGAGCGATACAAACAATTTTTAGTGACTCACCGATACAGCATTAATTTCAACATTAATTCTATCAGAATGTACTCGTTTCACAAGAGTCGATTTCAATGAACATTACTACTGATAGTGACGTGCATCTATAAACTTACAAACGTTGATCCTTATTCAGTGTATTTCTTGTGCGTGATAAATTGTCAATCGAGAAAATGTTCGCGTTCTGCTAAATAAACTCGATCATGTGTGAAGATAATGAATTTAAACGAATGCTAATGAAGATTTTTTTGAAATGTTGATGTGTGCTATTCATGTCTGCATGATAAGCATCTGACTACAAGGAAAAAATGTTTATTCAATACTTCAGTTTTTATGATATTCGTTATTGCGAAAGTATCGAGTTAATGCATATGGAAAATATTTCTCTTAAAGTAATATGATACTCCTACAGCTAAGTTTATTTATGTAGAACACTGTGAAAATATTTGACATTAGAAAAAGATCATATTGTCTGTAGAAGTGATGCTATAGCTGATTTACTGAAAACATTATTAGAACAGTAAGAAAAATATATATTCCATTATTTTACTAGCAAAAATGAAAACCCAAATAGCAAATTGAAAGTTCACTAGAGTAATATTGAATTCGAGATTTCATTCGTGAAGTTGCCTAAGGTAAGAAGATATTAACGATAAGTTTTACTGTTACTAAATATGTTTCATCGAAAGATTGTCGCAAAATAGAGGTTATTTATTTTTTCCTCACGGTTCAACTTCAAATATAAGATTATTGTACAACACCGAATTCTCCGCCATTACACTACTGAATATCAGTTTAAGGATTGTTTTATCATATTGAATTCAATCGAAATGTTTCGCAAAATAAAAACCGTAACATTTTGATGGTATTCAACTGCTTCAGGTTCTAATCAGCTGCTAATGAAGTAGGTAGAAAAAAAGATTAAATATCTTCAACGAAGATTTTTGACACATCAGATTATCATAATCATCTTTCTAAAAGATTA
Source organism: Rotaria socialis (assembly GCA_905331475.1). NCBI lineage: Eukaryota > Metazoa > Rotifera > Eurotatoria > Philodinida > Philodinidae > Rotaria > Rotaria socialis. The sequence continues at coordinate 71,031 of CAJNYU010002132.1, forward strand.
AACTACAATGACATACATTAGCGGTTGCATCAGGTGTACACATGCCATGATTAGCATGATCTTGGCCTAGTAGAAGACTATCAAATGTTTCATGGCATTGAGTACATTTGAAATGAGTCGGTCCTGTCGGTGAGCAAGCTCTCGGGTCAGTAAATGCTACAAGCATTGGACGTCGATGAATAATTGCTACTGTTTTACCCATCTCTCCATCGTGAATAAGAGCAGGAGATGGTGATAGAGGTTCGTTATTAACTGGTTTCAATGTTATCATTTGTGCATGTTCAAGTCTATCATCGTCATGATTATTTGTTGAACTTGTTATAGTACTATTTGCAGCACTCGACAGAGACGGTGTTGTCCATAAATCATGTGAATAAATGAAATTCGATATTGCAGCTTTGTCCGGTGATAGAACAGCGTCAATGTCTTCTAAACATCTCGATTCATCACTCGATAGCTCAATATCACTTTCAGTACGATGTAATTCATGATTCATTACTTCTACAAAAAATAACAAAATCTTCTGATTTTCATTTTGAAAAAACAAACAAAATCTAACCTGGACTACTGCCATAGTTTTTAATATTTGCTGTTGACCAGGATGAAATTAATGATGATGAATTCAATGTTGCTACTGTCATTGAAGGTGTGTCAACAATTAAGCCGCGCTGTCGTTTTGACATTGACTCATGTGAATATTGTTGATTTTTCAGATCCGTTTTCACTGAAAGCAGTGGCGTTCCTGGCGGAGAACTGCTTTCGACATTACTGGTTTCACGTATTGTTATTTCGGTCGAAAATGAACGACCACAAGGACATGTAAAACATTGATCATTACTTATTTTAGCCGATACTGTATTCGAAGCTACAAAAAAAAATAAAATAAGTTTATTATGTAATAGATAATTATTTTATTGCGAAAATGAATATAGAAAAAAATGAATTGAATTTCAAACAGACAAAAGAAGTTTTTTTGCTTATCAAAAACCTCTTATGTCTATTCCAACGATATTTATCTTTTATTCTTTGCAAAGACTTTTTCCTGTTTCCTGTATCATTCATTGATATAGAAGAAACTACATCATATTAAAATCGATCATATTCAAGGTGAACTCTTTATTTGTTTCGCTCGTATATGAAATATTTATATAATTGCGTACATGTCTCCAATTAAATCTATACCAGTTGGGCTTTTTTCTCTTTCTTTTACATGCAAAACTTACGTAAAGTTGATTCACGATATTTGGAAAGTACTCCATCAAGCCACCTCATAAGTAAGTCAATTTGATGAGTTTTAGTCTGTTCAATAGCTTTACTGACAATTAATCGAATTTCTTCAAAATCCATATTATTCAGGCTAGAATTAGAAACATAAAACAAACTAAAATCTTTGATTTACAATTATAACCAATCTAGTCATGATGTTTTTTTCTTCTTCTTCTTCTTCTTCTTCTATTCCTAATAAATAAAACAAACATCCAGCGCCACGTATCGTTAAAGTCCATCGAATAGGTGGCGCTTCTTCTTATTGATTGGCTTTTTTTCATTGATATATAAAGAAAGCAACAACTGATGTTGTTGCTTGCTTTACGAAGAGAATTGTAAAGACGACAGAGGGCAACTTTGGTGATGGTTCAATGCACCCACGCATCATCTGAATTGTTTATTTTAGATTTTTTTATTATTTTTTTCATTATATCTCTTTCACAGCCATTGTTTATAAATGATGAACATTTGTCTATAAATATTAAATTATTAGTCGTTAGCTGTTTTTGTTCTGTAACACATCAACAATGGAATTACGTGTTGGCCATAAATATCGTCTCGGACGAAAAATCGGTTCGGGCTCCTTTGGTGATATTTATTTGGGAACAAACATAGCATCAAATGAAGAAGTAGCTATTAAACTTGAAAGTTCACGAACGAAACATCCTCAATTACATATTGAATCAAAAATCTATCGTTTAATGCAAGGTGGTGTTGGAATACCAGTTATTAAATGGTGTGGCGCCGAAGGAGATTATAATGTTCTTGTGATGGATCTACTTGGCCCGTCATTAGAAGATTTATTTAATTTTTGTTCAAGAAAATTTTCATTAAAAACTGTGCTGTTGCTAGCTGATCAAATGGTATGAGAAAAGATGCAACATTATTTTTTTTTTGTCAGTTGTGCATTCGAAGACAAATAATGACGCACGAAATCATTTTCATTTCTTATCAGACCTATTAATCTTTTTGTTAACGTCGGTACGACACATTTGTATGTCACTCCTATCAGATAATAGAACAACATCAGAAAGATCTATAATCAATAAATTTAAACTAATCCTAGACGAGAAATCTCGATAGAAGTATAATAAATCGTTTCAAACTATTATTTTAATCTTTGAAAAATAATACTACGATGTCAAAATTTTTGCATTCGTTAGTTAAGCATTTTGAAGATCAACAAAAGTTGAATTAAGTTATTTTTTAGGAAAGTTATTTTTTCGTCTTTTCATACAAGATAATATCATCCCTAGTGTCTGTTTGTTCTAAATTTACAGTTGACGAACGCAAAAAAGCATATGAATTGTTTTATTAAATAAAAAAATAAATAATTCAATGTGATAGTCACGAAGGTGAAATTTTTCGTCTATGTATTTGTTGTATACTTTAGTAAAATTTTTCATTATGCATTTTTATGTAAATAGAAATTTTGATTAATTTTAGGTTAGCCGTGTTGATTTTATTCATTCAAAAAATTTCATTCATCGAGATATTAAACCTGGTAAATAATTCTCTTCTCTAGAATAATTAATTAGTCTATTTATGGCATTCTATTTAGACAATTTCTTAATGGGCATCGGCCGTAAAGGCAATCTCGTTTATATAATTGATTTTGGTCTTGCAAAAAAATATCGCGATGCACGTACACATCAACATATACCCTATCGAGAAAATAAAAATTTAACTGGCACAGCACGTTATGCTTCGATCAATACACATCTTGGCATCGGTTTGTTTGTCTTCGGTTTTCTTTTTCTTCTCCTGTGGAAAGCTAAATTTTCGAAAATATAATCATGTAAATTGGATGCAGCTGGTTACGACTTATGTACTTTTTTTTTGTTTTGTTTATGTGATAAGCATTACATGCTAATTGTTATGTGTAAATGTCTATACGACGAAAGACCGATAACAGATACAGTAATCTCGAACTGTTCTTTCGTATAGAAAAGCGATTGCCATCTCTATCGAGCTATGATTTTCTTCTTCTTTTAAGAACATATTTCGATAAAAATCTATAGCGATTTCCATACTTGAAAATATTGATTATACTAACTGAATTATCTAATTTTTCTTCTATGTTTTTTCTTCTTCTGTTCTATTAGAACAAAGTCGTCGAGATGATATGGAATCTCTTGGCTACGTACTCATGTATTTTAATCGCGGCAGTCTTCCGGTATGATTGAAATAAATAATGAAATTTGTTTTAATTTTAATTTAATTAAAATATTTTCAGTGGCAAGGCTTGAAAGCAGCAACAAAACGTCAAAAATATGAACGTATCAGTGAAAAGAAAATGTCAACACCAATTGAAGAATTATGTAAAGGCTTTCCTGGTAAGAAACATTTTTATTTTGAACGGATCAAACTGGTCGGTGCTTTGTCTATTTCATTTCAGTAGAATTTACAACATATTTGTCTTATTGCCGTTCATTACGTTTTGATGATAAACCAGATTATTCGTATGTAAAATCATAGAAATAATTCAAAAAACGTGAATTTGTTTTTAAAGATATTTACGACAATTATTTCGTAATCTGTTTCATCGACAAGGTTTTACCTATGATTACATCTTCGATTGGAATATGCTCAAATTTGTATGTTCTTGTTCTTTTGAAGGAGAAATAACGAATTTGTTACGAAATTCTTTTTCTTCTTATAGAGCGGTCAACGCTTCGATGCGAACAGTGTTAATGACGGTTCAGCCAATAAACCTGATACTAATGGATATAGTGCCAGCGGTAATGCTCAACAACAAATGTATACAAGTACTAATAATCAAGGTGAGTTAATAGATCAGATGGAAAAATTCATATTTTTCTTTTGTTCGTTATTATATTGTTTTTGAAAAACTAAAATCTAAAATGATAAGAATAGAAAGTAATGATATGACTATTGATCAAACAATTCAAGATCAATCGATAAGTATGACCGATGATCAAGCTCAAATAGCAAACAAATATATCGATGATGATGATGAAAATAACCATAGAACTTTGTACAAATCACTTTTAACTCGCAATGATAATAGTAAAAATACCAATACAAATAATGATTATCTCAATAAAACATCATCGAATTCAAATGTGTTTAGTCGACTAATGCAGAGTGAGCCGCATGTCTCGAAAAAAAAACCGGCTGCTGCTTGACTATCATTGTGATTTATTTTATCCTATTCCTTCTATGATTCCCGATTGCCTTTTTGCTAGCATAGAAATCTAATATATCCTTAACAAAGGATATGAATAACTATATATGTAATATCGATATGTTCTATTTTATTTAGACTTCGATGAGTCTGAACCGCCAACAACCAAATCCAGAATGAAATAATTAAAAACTAGAGAAGAATAAAAACAGAAATATACTAGAGAGAAAGAGAGAGAGGTAGTCATTATCAATACTTAATGTGTGAATGAGATCTCTCTTTCAACTGTACTCTATGCACTTGTCAACATTACTTTACACGCATTTGATCTTCTACAATGCTTTAAATAAATATCTCTCGTTCTCTTCTTAGATTTGCTTTACGCTTTGAAATCTTTAATTTGTTTTATTTTCCTTTTTATTTTTTTCTTCCGAAAATAATCAATAGTTGTTTATTTTAATTTCAGGTGTGTATCGACGAACTTCGAAAGATAACCATCAAACTCAGCCACCGCCACCATCAACATCGAATAATTCCAAACAGCAATTACAGACCGGGACAGATACAGGTCGACCATCATCAGCACGTGCTCCTAAAAAATAATCTTGTACGTATATATTTTCTTCAGTGTACAGTGCCTGTTCCTATTATATTCTTTCTATCTTGAATTTTTCTTTTCTTTTGTCTTTATATATCTATATATAAAAGCGAACTATTACAGTTTTTCGGTCAATTGTTTATTTCTAACATAAGGGGGCGTCGATCTGTGAACAGTGTATATGTGGTCGATCGCATTTCTTTTTCTTTCTCTTTAGTCGAAATAGATTGTTTTGACAATCAGCATCCATTTCTTCCATCAATCATATTTTCACATATGTTGGTTTGTTTGTTTTTTTTTTTGAAGTTTCAACCACGCATTTATATATTCTATTCTCACTTTTTGGCCTCTAACACATTTTCTCTTTCTTTACTATTTATTTGTTGTACTACAGATGCTGATCGCCATCTTCTTTCTTCTCTTTTTTGTTTGTTGGTTTCTCTTGGTCACTCTTTACGTGCGCGCAGCCTCGAATTACACATTTTAAAAAACATTATTCTTCGGTTTTTTTTTCTTTGTCTTTTCTTTTGTTTTGTTTAAAAGATCACATTCATCATGTCAGTAATAAAAAGACAACATAACATAAAGAATAATACAAGATTCCTGTATTCTACATAGTGTAGATCTTGCAATCGGCAAGCTAAATAATTCTGATTTCGTTTTAAGGGTTTTAACATAATTGAATCTTTATTCTCGTTTAAAACTAACGGATAGGATAAGGTTTCATTAAAGGCATCTACGGAAAAATTTTGAAGTAAAATATCGGGTAACTATGAAAATGTTTTTTTTTGTTAACATCTTTCGTCTTAAACTAAAATACTCACAGTCGAATTATAGGTTGCCCTTAGGGTAAACGAACCGATATAGAAGAAATTTAAGGTGGCAACAGTACTTCTTTTTGTTGCGATGATTGGATAGATTTCATTGTGTTACATGAGAAAAAAAGTGTTTCGAATCGAATTAAAGAACTTTTTTTATATAAAAATTTGTTGTTCAAATTTTAAATATAATTTTTTTTCATATGGCATAATTGAAGTTTTCAATTGTGTATACAACATAAACACTCTTGTTATAAGTTAAAACCATTTAACATACATATTTGATAACGAATTCATAGAAATCTGATACATGAAATTGATATTCTATTAAAATTAAGTTTCTTCTATACGATTCAAGGGTAAGAGAATCTATAAGAAGAAAACAAAGGCTATTATGCTTATCAGAGTTTTGGCTCAGTAAAATGAATTACTGAATTCATTTGGTATTTTTATTTATTTAGAATTCTCAAAAAAATAATGACACTCCAATAGCGACGATTTTTATGTTCATAAAATTTTTTCTCCAATGATTATCAAGTCAATTTTTGTTTTTTCACGATCTACAAAATTAATTTTTTTCTAGTTGAGTTAACATAAGCTTTTCATTCAAATACGCTTATTTTGTTGGGCACTACTTAATTTATTCCGATAGAAGAGCATGGTGTTTCAAGTTTTAAATGCTTGTTGAACCATTAACTAGTATATGTAAATACTCGTCATTTTGCGCGACACAAAATCACAACGTTGTATAATGAAGAATGCTTATTGGACGCTTTATTTCAATGTAATCGAGTAAAATGAATGCGTCGGCCTGGAAAAAAACCTGGCTACCAGCTTTCGATGATATAAACAAAGACGATCGTCAGGTTTAGTTTATTTGACCTTGAGTTATTTGCCAATTGTTTCTATTAATATGTTACTGTCTTTGTAATCTTGCAGAAAAACAAACACTTTAAGATTAGTCGTTTATGACTTATTACTGTTTTACTTCAATCTTATTAAACTGAGGATTTCTTGAAGAGCTGACGATAATTTGAATCGACCAGGAACAGAAAGTTTATGCTGTTCGATCTACTAAACTTGTTGTTAAATGTTTTGTTTGGATAATGAATATACTATTAACGTTTTCTTTTTTGTTATTTATGTGCACTTGCCGATTGATTTGTTTGACATCGTAGAGACGTACTTAGTCTTGCAGCAATGTTATTTTTTCATCGTTGTTTGTTTTCGTTTCTTGTGAATTGTTGCAAAAATAAGAAGGAAAAATCTTCTGATGATTTTGCTTGTGAATATTGGGGTAGACTCTCAGCGATCGTAGCATATTTTGTTCTTTTTATTTACAAGAGCTACAAAATGTTAAATTTGTTTATGCGAAAGAGAAAAATTTCATGCTTCATAAAATCGAATGATTACGATGAAAACATCCTCGTATGATATAAAGGTGTAGAATTATTCTTATTTTCAAAAATTCTTTCCCAACGCATGTCGAAGTGACATACAAAATCTAATCTGTTCTTATTCAATAGTAATAATAATAATAATACTAAAAAAACTCATTTCGTATTTGATTTTTTGCCATGATCTTAAAAACAAACTTTCTCACAGCTATTAATCCTACTGTACTGTTATCGTCGTAGTTATGACCTACTACTTAGGTCTAATAAATCGCTTGACAGCATTACAATATATTAAAATTAAAATTATTATTTTTTACGAGCCATTAAAACCTATGATTATTTTGAAGAAGCGAAAATATGAATATTAATGTAGCGTGTGTTGTACGACGGTGAAAAAGAAAGATGTTTTTACTCTAACTGTCAAATAAATAATTACTTTCATAAAGGCATAAGTAAATTTATTATTCGAAAACAGTACAGCATGCAAAGTATTATTACATCTTAATAGTTTAATGAAACGTACTTGTTTTCGGCTTACGGCAGATAGCATGACACTTCATCATGCATCCGAGGTCATACGTCACTAATGATTTTTCTTCGGATAATCATGCATCGGACAGAGTATAAAAGAACGCAGGGAAAAAAGGGTCTGTTCGATCATAGAGACATAACTATCGTGAATTCAATATGCTCTTTTGATTCCAGCACAAACTGTTTTAACTCTACTGATGTGTTCCGACAATAGAAATACATCGGTATGCTTAAATGGTGGTCATTGTAGTTCGACTGGCAGTTGTACATCTGTAAATGGCTGTTTTGTAGGTAATTTCTGTGAGATCAGCTATAATGCAGGTCGTTTACCTCTTATTGGAGCCACCACTGAAGATGTTATGTCAATACGAGATTTCTTTTTAATTGTCTTTTTGTTTTTGGGAATTTTCGGACTTATCAACAATATCCTAGCATTGACAACATTCCTGAATGAATGAATTCGCTGTACCGTATGCGGTATTTATTTGATTTTCTTCTCTGCATTCGACATAACACTTGCATTTACACTTTTGACCTATTTAATAGCAATCGCACAACACAAAAATGATATCTATCGATTGTTGGCCTGCCATTTCATACCGTATGTATCGGTTATTTTAAATGATGGAGCTATTCTATTCACTGCAGCCATCGCTGTCGAACGTACATTTATCGAATGTTAGTATTCATGGAACTCGAAAACGTGAATTGGTTGTTCCGATAATCATTACTGTCTATGCAACATGTTCGAATCTGGATGAAATCTTTATTCGTCCTCTCTCCACTGATCTTATGGGTAATCAGGTTTGTATTTATGATTTCGAGCGATATCCAACATGGGGTAGATTCGATATTATATTTTCTTATATTCATGTTGTTGCACATGTTTTCTGTTCACTATGTGTTCTTACGACAATAGCTCGTCGAAAAATATTTATTCGTGGCATTGAGAATAAATTTTTTCGTGTGTGGTTCAAAGAATTGTGTCTTCATCGAGATTTTTTTCATTTCACCACTTTGTCTTCTTGTTTGTATTCTTCCACATGGAATACTCAGTCATCTACTAAAAACATGTATACCATATTCAAACAAATTGCGATTTCGTTTTCATATAGCCTTTGTACTTCTATTATTTGTTCCGCCATTGTTCAGCTTTATCTTATATGTTTGTCCGAACAGAAAATATTGAAAAGAATTTCAACATACGATTATCTTTCGTAAAATTTGCTGCTACTTCTATCAGAAAAATCAAAGATTACGACGGCAAAGGCTGATAGGATCACCTATGACACCGTTACGAACGCCAATATGTACAATTAGTCAAGCATCATCGATAAGTGAACAAACGGATACCAGCGAATAAGACAAAATAGTTTCTTTTTGTATTATCTTCTCAATTATAGATTACAAGACCGATGAGAAACCAACTATCTTGATACTGTTTCAATACAAAACTATTAATTATAAACAATCCACATACGACTGTCAAGCGATAGGAAGTTTTAATAAAATTTTCAACTTATGACGATCAAGATCAGAAGCTAGATAGATGTCCTTGTAACTAACTTTAAATAATAAAAATTAACTTGAACTTATATTTTTCGCAGAAGTAACTATAAATAATGTAATAGAATACGAAAGCTATCAGTATGCCATATATGACCGATGGGATCTTCTAGAATGAAAATCTATTTTTGTCGTAGATTATACTTTTTAATTTTGTATTGAGCATAAATTACAATGTTTGCATTAATTTACATTTTGTTATTTTTATTAATAAACATTTATTTCTTTTTTTTCGTGCATTCAAGATTTCTTTTATAAACTTCAAGATTCGGATGTCGAGGAGGTAATGCTTGTTGTCCGATTTCAACTGCAAGTCTATACGAAGTAACTGCGTCGGAATACTTCTTCATATTACCATAGACTAGACCCATATTATTATGTGAAGTTGCCAATACTGGATGAATTTTTGGAAGAGTTGCTTTAAATGCTTCATGTGCCTTTTTGCAAAATAAAAGTGCTTTTTCATAATCACCCATACTATTATATACCAAACCGATACTATTACAACAATTAGCTATATTGGGATGATTATCTGGAAAATGTTTCGCATAGATTTCGTTTGCTTTTTCATAGTATGATAATGCCTTCCCATAATCCTTCATATTATCATATACGAGACCCATGTTGTTATAGCAAGTAGCTATGTTTGGATGATCTGGCGAGAGATTTTCACAATATATTTTAAGTGCCTGCCGATAGAATTCAAGTGCTTCGACATGTTTATTTTGATTATCATTGATTTGTCCCAACTGATAATAAATATGTCCTTTTTCGTGTTCATCGGACGTTCGATTGAGCAGATTTTCGTATACTTCTTCAGCTTTGGCAAATTCTCCGAGTTTTATCATCAATGCACCCAATCGATATAGTGCCGATGGTCCTTCGATTTCTTCTCGCATGCGTTCAGTTAGATGATGGAACTGTTCGTCATTATCGCTTGTTGATGTCAAATGAACATGCCAGAATCGCTTGCTCTTGTCAATGTAAATATTATCAATATGGAAAACAGTCGGCATCGAGAATAATATTTCCTTTTCTTTTTTAAATTGACTGTACTCGTGAACATCGGCAAAGGGCGTCGATGAAACCAATAGATTAACTTTAATGGTGAAAAGAATACCAGTTACTGTCGGTCTCACCAAAGTCTTTTCAATGAAGTCTAAACCGACACTTTGTTCTGTACTTGTCGACAAGAATCTGTTGAACGAAATCAATCCACCTTTTGCTTTTTTCAGTTTTTCAAATATTTCTGGCATCATGCCTTGGCCACGGTAGACAACAAATTCATTTTTAAACTTATGCAATTGATGCAATTGAAGTTGCTTTATATTTTCATGAAGACTCCGAATAAAAAATCCCATCTTAATAATAACATCAGTTTCTTGATCGTGCAGAGCCCTATTAAGTATTTTGTAAATGAAAGAATCAGCCGTATACCATGATATGGACGAATCAATGCCGTATCCTTTCTCAAACTGTTGAATAGAGTCTAAGACCGTCGTGTCATCCGAATACTTATGACGACAATAGGCAAGGAAATCATCGACACTCTGTTTATTGTATTCGATTTCAATTAGGATTTCTTTAATTAATTGTGTATACATAAATGATTGGTCAAGTTGATTCAAACTTGGAGCGGAAATATCGCTAGCCGCGAGGAAACTAATATCTATAGAATCTTCTTCAAATTGATTTACTACTTGTTGTAGCGATTGGCACACAGCTGCGATATCTGTAAAAATACCTTGGACTTTCGGCCAATTCTTTTCTAATGATTCATATTTGGGTTTATTTTCGCAAAAGATAAAAACTGCTTTCAGATGAGATTCATTATGAATACGAGACATAATTTGTTGAGCAACTCGGCCCGATATTACCATCAATACTTTTTCATGCTTGATTTTGCTAAGAAAATTAATGCATGCGCCATCATGATTAAATACGTGAATATTTTTTACGATCGATCGTAACTGTTTGATAGTATCATTGTAATGATCATCACCATCTAGATTAATATTCGTATCCAACCAGAAGAGAATATAGCTTTCAATGCAAAATGAATCCTCCGAAGAATTTAATATTGTATTACTACTACTCGATCGTGATAGCGAAGCAATGGACATTGTTTGTTTTTTCGTTGCTGATTGGCCTTGATTAATAGGATGATATTGCTTAGGTTTTGTTCCATTAGATACCTTATTAATTGTAGTAATCTTCTTTTCGTTCATGTTTTATACGCAAGTATTTCAATTATGTATTATCAAAAAGCAAATCTCCAGACAGAAAATACAATTCTGAACCCGAACGCCGCCTGTGCAACTATAAAATACTTTGCTTTACTACTCAAGATTTAAGAAGTTTGTTTTTGTCAGTCTGAATTTCGAATCATTTCAATACAAGTCGTACAGTGAGTAACAAGAAATATCAACAGAGGCAGGCATTAAAAGCGATTAAACAAACAAATGAAAGTTGAAAAATGTTTTGCGTACATCATCGAAAAAAACAAAAAATGATTCGAACCCGTTCTGCCTACAAGTATGCGTACAATTGCAAAAATTGTAGGCGTTGCAATTTTCAGATATTTACTTTTTTGTCAAGGTCGCTAGAAAATTAATTAAAGGTACCATAGTCGATCGACGTATTTCCACATTGAAAGGTATACCTCTCCGAATAGAATGATTGAAAATTTAATCCGTTGGATTTATCTTAACTCGCTCTCTAGCGAGACGAGATATCTTGATAATCTCCAAAACAAATTCATAGAAAACATTACGTATACGATTTATATCTTGGATTGGTTTTCAATGAGAAAAATAAAATAAAATATTTTCTTGCTTTTTTCAAATTTTCAAAAGGCATTGCCAATTTCAAATGTAAATATTGCTTTTATCATTTATAAAGTGACAACACGAATAATGGACATACGTTTTTATTTACATAGTGTGTAGTTGCATAAAACTTACATCGATAGTGCACAATGTCATAAAAAATTGAATGTTTTTCTCGTTCTTGCCATTTGTTTAAAGTTGCCAAAGTGAAAGTAAAATTATTACAAACAAAAAGACACTCGTTTCTATAGTAGTACGGTGAACACTGTAATATTCGTAAATTCTCTTGATAACCATGGGTGCTGCGTGCTGTGGCTCTAAACATGAAGTTGTACAGCCGACAACTATAGATCCGCCACCTCGAGACGATGGTGCACTAAAACGGTCTCTTAAAATTGGTATCAATCAGAACGATCAGTCGAAACTTATTGATGGCTATCAATACGAACCAATTGTGTCACTCGAAGAAGCTCTTCAATCGTTTCACGGTCAAATCGATCGATTAGCTGCTAACATCAAAGAAGCCAAGACCCGCTGCCATTTTCCGTCCGAACACAATCTTACTCGTGACGAATCAGCTGCTATCTATATTTATACAATGAGATGGGCTGATCAATGTGTCTTTGATCATTTGCAGACAGCATGGAAGTCTGAAGATCGAGCTCAATTGCAACCATGGTTCAAGTATCTCAGATTATTCCGGAGTGGACTTAACAAATTACCGAATGCAAAGAAAGAAGTTTGGCAGGGGGCTGCCTTTGATCATCGATTCATGGATAAACTGGAGGCAAATCCAGTTGTCTATACTACTATGGGCTCATGCTTAGTAGCGCCCGATGAGCTTAAAGAGTTTCTTCGTGAACATGCTGGTAAAAAGATTATTCTCGTTGGTTATGGATTGATTGATGCAAGAGCAGCAACTGCTTATACAGCCCATCAATCAAAGGAATATATAGTATGGCCGGGTACAAAATTAGGTGTAGCAGAATATCTCGTGTCTGAAGATGATGGTTCAGTGACTCTGCATATGGTAGGGCAGCCAAGTAAGTAAAATGTTGCATAGTTCTGATCGCTTCAGCAGAAAAGAAATGTTCTTGTGGGCATGTGGATTTATGAACACATAGTATAACAGGTTTTCAAGCTAATATGGAATGAATAACTTTCCTTGATAATACAGTATAGCTTACTTTAAATATATATATATGTATGTTTAGATAAACCTGAACAACCAATACAACAATCGAGACCACTACCAAAGCTCAAGGAAAAGGAAGTCCCGAAACACTTTAAATGTGCAAATACACCTTTTAGTCCCTGTTCACTTTCCATGCGATATTTGATTATATTATAAAGTAAAATTCTGTATGTTATATCGAACATCATGAGTAAACAAATACTTTGTGTTAATCAAATTTGTTCTTATATCAGGCCATCAATTTTTCTTCTATTGGCGCTTCGGGGAGACTTTTTAATGAGTAAAATATGTGAAAATCTGTCTCGTTGCCGTGCTACTCATGATTCAGCTATTTGCACTGGATGTATTTATATTTAGAATTCATCGTCTATCTCATCATCATCTAGTATAGAGTAAATTAAAAATTCTTCTCTTTAAAAGTTTACAATAGATGAATAGAATATTTATCATAATTGCGATCACCATTGCGGTAATACATATAACAATTATTCAGAATTCATGAAGAATTCAATATTAAAGAAATTATTTCACGACGTCTGTATTGAAAAGAAAGAAATAAGTGAATACATTAGGAGTGCTTTAAATGCGGCAAATATAAAATTTATTCATCCATAATGTGATCTCTGCTCATACAATCATCATCGAATTATAGTTTTCGCAGAATAAAGATAGACAAACATAGCTTTTTTTCTAGTGTGCGTGAATGTAACGAGTGCCAAAGTCGTAGGAAATATTCAACTTTCATGTCATTATCAATCGATATCTATCGGCGCATTCTATTTTTAAAATAACTAAAATAACTGAAGAGAACTTTTATTGCGACAAATGCTGTCTTCATAATTATTCATTTATTATTATCTTCGGCACCATAGTGTAAATATCAAGTCATTGTGCTTTGAAAATCAGAGGATAATTGAATGGAATGTTAAATAAAAATTGAGGGGTGTTAGTTGCCTTTACATATGAGTAATTCAAACTAATTGATGCGGAACATCACATGAAATTTTACAAGATTGATTGATTAAGAGTAAATATTCATTTTTCAATATATTTTTAAACCTTACAAGCAGGCCAACAGTTTGGCGAATGGATTTTTCTGTTTTTACCAGGTTTTCAAATCAGTGAAAAACAAATATAAGAGAAAAATCTTAATCACTTTATTAGTTAACTTCATCTCCGATATTCTATAAATGAAAATAAATGCCTCAAATTTTATTAGAACACAATCCTTCCGTTGTTCTAAATTTTAAAATCAAACTCTCTATTTATTGAAAATATGATCATATCTAGTCTAAATCAGACAAACCAATTATTCGGTTTTATATTGTTAAATTCCTACTTTCTCTCTTCGACTTCAAATTTGCATCTTTAAATATCTGTTACGCATTGCTCTATTCATTCTATCGAAGTATTTTATTTTATTTCAATTTTTTCTCTCTTCTTTCAACATTGCTAAATATCTGTTTTGATCATTGTTTTGTTCTTTTACATTTTGTTTTATTGCATGAAAATATTCTACCGCGGCATTGCTGCTTGCAGCGTAAACATACAAGGCGGTAGCGCATGTCGCCAGCAGCATCACTCGATTCTGGAAAAAAAAGAGAGCAAGAACAAAGGCAATGACATAAATGCATTTAAATGGCTGAAGAAACAAACATAAAGCGTTGCTATTCAGTTTTTTCAAGCAAACATAATCAAATCTAATTATGCAGAAAGAAAAAAATTAAATTAAATATTTTATATGATCAATAAAAGATGAATAAATTTATAAAATAAGATATTCTAGGAGAGTACGAGGCGATTTACAGTTGATTTAGTTGCGTTCGCTGATAGGCTTGTGTATGAAGATCAGATCGACATTGACACCTTCAATACACAAAGATACCATGTAGCTGATAGCCAATTCATATGTCTATATTCAGATTTAGGATCGCTAAATTGTATTGGAATTATTTCAGTAGTAAAAATCATTTCAAAATATTTTCGCGAATGGGTTAGATTATTAAGCTAAAGTAGTTTGCTGACTAATGTATATATGAGCAGACTCGAGAATCTTCCTTGTACATTCTCTATCATAGTGATCGAATATTTGGCTTGTCACGTTTTTTAAAACTTAATAGATGAATTTATGAAAAAGAATAAGGATGATCTGTAGACTTATGAGGAGAAGTTGTTTTTTGTACTCAAAAAACAAAAGTGAGTACACTATAGAATCGGTCAGTGTGTCCGGTCGTTTACACGATAGCTCCTGAAAGGCTGATCCAATTGCCATGAAATGTTGTACACAGAATGATCTCATCAATATCTCAGTCAAGTTTGAAGATGAGAGAGATCCATCAAGAATTTCTCAGTATTATTCACAACATACATAAATCGACTCAGCTTTTGCAGTACACATAACAATCGGATGCAAATCCAATGTTTCCGCATTTTCTACTGATTGAAGCTGTTCAAATCTGCGTTTAGCTTATATTTTAAAGAATGAAAACCTTTTCTATCTCAAATTAGCCGTTGCAAATGTAATTGATTTATCCCTGCTTAGAAATACTCATTCTAAAGGAACAAGACTGCACGGGAATATCATGTCGAGCTTACTGAACTGATGCACAGAGAATCGAAGAGTTCTGCTCATAGAATTTTCAACGCTGCTTTGTCATTGTATTTTTCCTTCGGATATTGTTGCAGAAAAAAAAGAAAGAAAAGCGAAGATTGAAAGATTGCTTTTGCACGTGTTCGCCGTGATTGTTTTTATTATTTGCATTAAATGGCTAAACGATGCTTGATAGAAACTTGTAAACGAGAAGCAGAAACTTACTGCTATCACTGCTCCCAAGATGTATGTACAAAGCATTATTTAGAACATAAAAAATCCATTCAAGAACAGTTACATCCGCTTATTGATGAAGTGAACTCGATATACGATCGTCTGAATCATGGTGATAAAAATCGATCGAAATCTTTTCCGCACTACTTCACCGATGTATACAGTCAAGTTGATCAATGGCGTGCTGATTGTCACGATCATATTGATGTTGTTTATCATCGAGCTCGAAGTCAAATTGAAACTATTGTAAAAACTCATCAAAATGAATTAACTCAAAAAGTAATTAGCAATTTAGAATCACTGGAAAAAATGCGTCAACAACTGAGAGAATTATTAAAAGATGGAGATGTTACGCATCGACAACTTGAAGCGCTAAAACGACAATTAGAAGAGTTTAAAAAGAAAGAACAAGAAGCCATAAAGTATCCCGATATTCGCATCATAACTGTAAAATTTGACATTGAAAAACATATCAATATCACGACTGTTGACAAACATTCAATAGAAAAACAACAGCAAGTAAAATGTCTTCAAAAATCACCTTCAAATAAGTGAAAAACAAAAAAAGAACACCAGATAAACAAAGTGTTCGACGTATGTTTCTTTTTCATTTAGAAATCTTTCTATGCACCATCGATTAACTGGATGGCCCTCGTCTGGACAAGTAAACGACAAATGTCCTATGTGTTCTCAAGTATTTCCTTTCTCTATGACTATGGCTGAACGAACTGTACATATAAATGATCATCTACCAGATTGAATTCATGTGTAACAATATACTATAGTGACGTAAAATCATATTTTAGCGTATCAAATCAATTCGAGCAGTGCAAAAAAACAATAATAGATTCGATTATTTGTTGAACTTTCTGTCCTTTTGAATGATCTATCGTATGCATCGTTCTAGTAAAGAGTAGACGTGATTTACAATTCTTGTAAATGCAAAACCCAAAAATACATTCAAACATACTCTTGAAAATAAAATAATTCTAAACCAGAGAAAAATATAATTGCCAACAAAACGATGAATTCATGTTACCCGATGGAAATATTTGTTCGAATCAACACACCCTCTGTGCTACGTGTAATAAGACAGCAAAAAAAGGGTGAGACTGTCCAATCTTATTTGTAAACTAAAATGAAATATGTGCATTAGAAAATATTCGCTACACGCTAGTTTTGATTAAATGCAACCAAAGAGATAATGCGTACAAAAATGTGTTTTCTCTGGTAATGGCTCTCATTAATACATGTCATCTTGCTCTGGATGAACAATGCATTCATGTATGACGCAAGTTTCATATTCATCAATGTTATGACAACAAACTTTTCTCATGTTGATGGATTGCAACCAGTAGACTATTGAAGAGAAAGCCGATTTCAGTTTTGTGGAAAAACCAGAGTTTACAGTTCAATACGAATATTAGTTAATATTATTTCAGAAGAAAATCGTCTCCTATTGAAATCAGGTTGTAAATTATATGACGGACAGGAAATCTATACGAACCTATTCACGATGTTGGTGGAAATATTTGGTATTTGTAATAGATTCACACAGAAATATGTGCTAGGATATGAATGACTCTTGATATATACTTGCGAAAGATAGGCTCAATTTTCTTTTAACCATACGAGTTTCTCTTACTCTTACTCTTTTCTAAATGAGAAATAAAGTCATTCAAGTTATTATAGCTATTCTAGTTTTTTCTTTCTCCAAAGTTACGCGCCTGTCTTATGAAAAATTTCTACTCTTTCAAAATAATTAATTTTTTCCAAAAAACAATGTAAGGAACATGCAGGGACGGGGCGAAGCAACAAAAATATAGGGGGGTTGCTTGAAAACGGGAGGTTTTTTTTCAAAAATCGGAGTAAATCAATAAAAATCTCTCCTATTTTCTTCAAATCGAAGTAAAATTGAAACAAAAATTTCCAATGTTGGTGGGGGGGGGGGGGGGGGGGGGGGGGGGGGGGGGCGGGGGGGGGGGGGGGGG
>CAJNYU010002132.1:89202-161399 GCA_905331475.1 Rotaria socialis
CCCCCCCGTTCGTGCCGTCCCTGTAAACATGAAATAAGTCTCGTCTTACTCTTTGATCAAAAAACAAAATGCCATGAAGACACTCGACTTTCCATCTGTATCAAAATGCTAAGACAAACAACAGGTGTTTTGGGAAAAGAAATAACGTATCTGTTTGCTTCATTCCAGTAGTATTACAGCATTAGCGTCGCATCACATTACTAAAAATAATACAAGAGATATGAAAATATTCTGGGTTTAGGTCTAAAAAGTCTTTATTTAAAATCCTTTTTCTCCCTATAATTATTTCAAGTCATACTACAAGCAGCACTTCACCACTAGCGACTTTAAGAAGGGTGCAATCACAGCCTCCTTAAAAAATTTCTCATAAAACAAAACTACTTTTTATAAGTAGTCTTAATACAGCATCTAAGCATGAAGATGGTCTTTCTATTTCGTTTGCTAGTTGATAGAAGAGTACTTTATAGGTATTTTATCTGGAATAAAAATGCCAGCTATGCACTAATTGTTGATTGCGCCATTAAATATTCAAATGACTCAAGTTCTCCTGTTGTTACCAAGAAAAATAAAACCTAAAGTCAAAGATGATATAGACTTGACAATAAAATACTGATTGTCTTAATCATGCTTGATTTAATATGTTGCTTGTAATCTTCTTTATATCGACATCAACAGTCCATAATGAAATCCTAAGTGTAGAACCTTAGCAAAAAAATCTATTAAAAATTAGTATGTTTTATTTGCATTATAGAAGTTATATTAACTATCATTTCTAATATATATATATATATATATATGAAGATTAGCCCATGGATTGAATAGACTGCATTTACGTTTTTCTTTTTCGCTTCGTTTTGTTTTATTTCTTTTCTTTTCTTTTCTTTCCTTCGTTCTCCTCTTTCCTTCTCGTATTCTTTCATTTAGAGCGCCTTGTTCTTCATTCGGCAGTTGACTGAATTGCAAACGATGACGTCAGGTGACACGTTATCACCAGCTAAATTTGCTAAGCAAATTCTCCATCAAATATATCTTGGTGTTTTATGTTCTATACGAGGTTTTATTCTAGCATGGAATAATAATTGTAAGTGATAATTTCTTTCTACAGATACAAAATTAAAATGTAAAACTCATTTAAGATGTATGGAAAAAACAACAACGTTCATTTCTATCACTTCTTACTTGTACAATTATTATTTACATCATCCTTTTTATAATTTTTCTACCATTTCGTCTAATTGTTTGGTTTATTTCATTATTTTATACATTTTCACCATCGGCTATAGAATGGTTCGTACAAGTCACATCAGCAGAATCAATGCTATTCAAACTTCTAACATTTATACCTCTTCTTGCTGTATTTGTAATGAATAATCTATTAGGTAAATAGTAAATACTAAATATATTTTACGCGAATGCGAATTTTATTTCACAGGGTATGATAAATTATTTTTTTCTGTTCTGGCATCTGTGAATCCATCGTTAGCTGAACGTATTAATTCTCATGCACGCCAATCATTTACGAGTTCATTATATTTTTTTGCTCGTCGTACAATCATAATGCTTGCCATCATCGCTTGTATTCATTTTCTTCGTTCAGTACCATACGTAGGTTCTGTTATACCAGCGCTTTGGGTGTTCAAATATGCACGCTATACAATAACAAATACAAAAAATATTTATTTACGAACGATATTTTTTACTCTACTCGTTCTATTAACTATTTTTAAATCACTTCATACACAAGCAATGTCGTTACTACATTTACAAATGGCTAGTACAGCTTTAGCTCGAGAACTATTTGATACATATCTATCACGTATACATACAAAAGCAAAAATAGATCATAAACCAATCAATATTAAAACACCGCTTCCACCATCACGCTATCAATTTTTAGGTTTTTCTGTTCCATCATTATTTTATCCATTATTTAATTCGCCGACGAATCTTGATATTGATAAATCAACTACTGAATTACCATTACCACATAGAAAAATAACACATTTTTTACGAGAAAATTATTTCTTACTACTTGCATTTGCATTTCCTTATGTTTTTCTTTTTTCGATTCCACTAGCAGGATTTTTCTGTGTAGGCTTTGCGCATGGCGCTGCTGCTTATACACTTGCTGTGATTACAGAATAAATAACGAATTAGTACTATTTATTTTAGATAGAAAGAAAAATAAAATAACATATACATCTATTCATGGACCGACAAGAATTTTTTCAATCATATATGGATCATTGGGGTATAACTGACGTGCTGTTAGATTGTTATGTTGACGTATTAATAATGGAAATGATTGGTGAAAACAAATTTGATAATAATAATAATAAAATGGCACGATTAAATTTTTTTAAACAACTACTTTTTGAACATCATATTAAATGTCGAGAACAGCAAGTAGTCGAAGATGAAATTCATCAATTAGAAGAAGAACTTAAACGAATGAAAAAATAAATTATTTATTTTCTCTTTTATTATTGTATCATTTTTATGTATATTATTTGTTTGTGACATGTTGAAAAATAAAGAGATATTCGAAATGAATAGTAAAAAGAAAAAGAATAATTTGACGAATCATACGAAATTCACAGTAACACGAACTGAAGTGTATATACGATGTGCGGTATAGACAATGTGAGAGAGAAAGAGCGATGTAGAGAGACAAATAAATACGACGAACTACAATATATATTTTATTCGTTCATAGAATTCAGTCAAGGTTGACAAGGACACACTTACATCACGACCATATTAAGCAGTAATAAAAACAACCATGTATGGACGAAAACGCAATGGTATGTTTATTTCTTAATTAAAACAAATTTGCATATTTGGGAATTGACTGATTTGATAGGTATTACATCAAATTCACATTTGCAATACAGCGAAGATGAACATGACGAGTATAGTTTATTTTTGTTTCTCAACATTTATCTTTTGTTTACAAAATTTATTTTTCTTAATAGACTTTTACATACAGGTTCGCCAATAGTCATGTTAATTATTCATAATCTTGATCATATGATGCAGCCACATGAATGGGAAACATTATTAACGCGTGAAATTCATGGAGCTCGAGTAAGTTATAGATTTATGTCGGATTAATTTCATAGAAAAAAATTTATTTCTATTATAGATGTTAGGTGTAGCTGTAGTTCGTGAATCGTCATCGTCACGTCCATGGGGAGAAGGCGAATTAACAGCATATATATTTACTCGTCATGACGCTCCACTGATTCGACAATATTTACATAATCGACGTCTCGGTTTTCGACGTCTTCACGTCGACACAGTAACAAGTGAAAATGGTATCGAAGCGTTTCTTGTGTAAGTTCAAACGATTCACTTAAATGCAAATAAAATCTAGTCTCTGTTTTTTTTTAGTCACAAAATTCTCCAATTACTTAAACTTAATCCGCAAATGTCTGAAGTGACTATGGAACAACGTATCAATAGTTTTTTTCGACGGTTCGTCGTTTTCCTTTCGCATTGAAAAGCTCGATTTCATTATTTTCTAGTATTCCATCATCTATACGTCCACAGGATTATGATCGCACAGCTGTTATGCATTCAATTCATCAATGTATGGGTTTACCAGCATCACCACCAGCATCAAGTGAAGAAAGTGAAGCTGATAGTGATTCACCGCCATTACATCGTAAACCTATGGCTCAACCAATGCAACAAAAACTACCAATACAGATGCCCATCGAACAAAGCAACACATATTTTACTCCACAAATTATTCGTATTGATGAATATACGATGCAACTTCATTTTACTCCACTCTATTTTGGTAAAAGGCAAAAAAAATTAGATTGCTTGGTTTTAATTTTTAATTTTTTTAATAGAACTTTTGGACTCTATGCCGATTCCTCCTCCAACTGATGAAAGGGACCAATGGATAGCCAATGCAAATTTCTAATATTTATTTTTTAATTTTTAAACATTATTTATGAATTCTATTCTTTTTTTTTGCGTTGAATGCATTAATGTTTTATTTGTCCGTATGATTTTGCAATGAAGATTTAGTCGTTGTTATTATGATCTTATATTGACCTTTTTTTTTTGTCGAAGTTTTATTTTTAAATCGTATATCTTAAACGCCAAT
Source organism: Rotaria socialis (assembly GCA_905331475.1). Classification (NCBI taxonomy): domain Eukaryota; kingdom Metazoa; phylum Rotifera; class Eurotatoria; order Philodinida; family Philodinidae; genus Rotaria; species Rotaria socialis. The sequence goes on from CAJNYU010002132.1 coordinate 93,323, forward strand.
AAAAAATATTTAGTTGAAATAATAGTTTGATGTAGCACTACCAACAAGACATTAACCACTGATCCTTTTGTACAAGATCTAGAAATTTTAATCAAATCTCGAACGAATAAAACTAGAATATTAGATGAATTTATTTATTCGTTCTTTGTTCAACAATCGATTAGAAGACATGATGAAATAGATTTTCTCTTCGTCGAAAAACTTCTACATTTTATTTATTTTTTAAATATATATCTTTCTGTTCAATTGAAATATATTATATTTGTACAGATAGATTAATATCGAAAACATAAATTGAATGATCTTCTCTTGAGATTTTGATTTCGCTTATATTTAGGATCAATCGTACCAATGAGCGTTCACAGCGAATGTTTTCCATTTGTGGTTTCGTCTGATTGGTTACGAGAGAAATTCAATTGAAAAAATTTCATCTAAGTCTTATTAGTTTCATAATAGTCAAGAGGTTTTAGAAAAATACAAATGTATGTGCCTCGAGGAGATAAGCAAGTTCAAAAAAACATTTATTTTTACTAAAAGATCCAAAAAATTATCTTTTGTGCTTAATTAAAGTTTTGAAACCTACAAAAAAAACTATGAAGTCTATTCGCGAATAAAATTTCGATCGATAGGTCGTTGATATACTTTTCTTCGTAACATATTAAATTTTATTTTCATAGTCATAGGAAATAATTCCAATAACTTGCATGATCTTGTATAAAACATAAGTAATCACAGTTCAGCGAGAATTCTTCAATATTTCCTGTGAATGCACTGCGGCGTCCTACTAAGAGAATCCAACATGCAAAAAAAGAAAAAAGACTTTTATATTGCTTCCGAGAAAAAACGGTTATTTTGAAACAAGCATAAAAGTAAAGTCTAATGCCTAAACTATCGAATGCATGTTCTTTTTCTTCAGTCAATTAAAAATGAAACAGTACTTTAAATGCAAGTTGCTCCGGCAAGAATAAAAATAGAGTTTTGTAAAACGGGGGTAACGCATGCGTAATTAACAAACAGTCTCTGTGTCATGTCGTTACTATGTATTGAAAAGAACGAAGAAACATACTTTTATTTGTCAAAAAAATTTCACATAGAGACATGCAAAAACAATTATTCTATCATGAATCTGATCTCTTTCCGTATGAACCTATTTCTCCTATTTTGATGGTTATTTATTCATTATCATCTTTTTGGTTTTTTACTATACTTAATCAAACTATCAAACGCAGAAACATCGATAAAACAAACTGGTTAAAACACAACATATTACTTAGTTGTATCCATGCTGCTATTTGTTCAGTGCTCTTGACCATTAGTGTTCTTCGAGAACCAAACATTTTTCAGGATCCATTATCACATTCAAATCATTTCAACTATGCACTAGTTGCATTTACGACAGGTTATTTTCTGTACGATTTAATTGATTGTATTCAAAATTCAACATCATCAACAATTGCATTCCTAATTCATCATATTCTTGTTATGATATTTTTTATTCATGTTCTTTTTCATACGCGTAATCTTGGCTATGCTGTATATGGTCTTTCTATTGAAATAAATAGTTTTTTCCTACATGCTCGACGACTCTTTCGTTGGTATTCGCCAATATTAACATCGACGTACTTAAATAATCTACTTCAAATATGTATTGACATTGGTAATTATGTAACATTTATATTATTTCGTTTTGGTATTGTTATTGTTGGTTTACGTGCATTGTATATTCAACGAAATCGCCTTAATCCAATCGTACATGCATTTACAGTTATAATTACTGCGGCTATGGGCATTTTGAATATTGTTCTTTTCTATCGTCTAGTCAAGGGGCATTTTATGAGAAAATTAAAAGTAAAACAAATCGAAGATCAAAGTTTGACGATAAATAATCCGATTTTACTGCCAAGTTAATTATAATTAATAAATGAAATCCATATAGCAAACACGTCTGATCATTGATAAACATTTTTGAAAAAATGCAAAACTTGAATCGGTAATTATAAAATAGATTAACCTTTGAGGATAGGTTTAACAACAAGCGATTCACTTAAATGTTGAACTTCGTGTAAGAGCAAAAAATCATGACTTATTTTCGGAAGAGCTCTCCTAAAGTATCGCAAATGACTTACGATGGAGCGCTTAAAAACTGTCCAAGAGCTTATGAGTTTAAACTTTTTGCATAAGGTAAATTTCAGTAAGATAAGAGTAATCCCCTTGGGTCTTCTGTCTAGAGTGATAAAAATTTGACTGGAATCTTGATCCGTAGGATGGTAGATAAAAAAATTGAATTACTATATTTCAGCGGGAGATTCCACTCAAAGACTTATATATTAGCCAATAGGATACTTTGAAAATTTCAGTTCAACGTAGCGTTGCATGTCTGGCCTATTCACGTTTCAAGTACCGCTGGTATCCCAAGAAAATAGATCTGTCTTTGAACAGAATTCAGGTCGAAATATCTCAGCTAAATTTTATGTGCTATAAATCGAAATTCCAGTAAAATGCCTATGACTCAAGATAGAAGACCTAAGGAGATTTATCATACCTTACTGAACTCTACCTTATGTAAAAAATTCGAACTCAAAAGCTCTTTAACAGTTGAAAAAGTTTTTTTGTCATATGAAGAAAAGAAAAAAAATCAACTACAACAGCAATAATAAAAGAAGATAGAGATTATTCTTATTTACTTTAAACATCGTTTTAATATTGATGTAGATGCGCTTTTTTATTAAATATATTCAATTTTTATTGATATTGCTTATATGTTCATGTTAGTTATAAGCTTTACCTAAAATTCAAACAAAATATATTCATAGTATATTTTATTGTTTTTAATGCGATGCGAAGCAGAAGCATTTATGTAGTCCGTCGCGAGTTTTTTTTATTTTTTTATTTTTTTATTTTTACTCACTTGACGTACGCATCACAAGTCGTCATTTTGTGTCGCGATGATCTCGAGAACCATAAATCGTAGAAAAATCGTTGAAACGTGAGATCCAAGTATCAAGATCGAACTGAGACCATCTGGTTTCGAATCTTTAAACTGAAGTTCCGTTCACTCAGAAATGTGGTTCCAAAATGACGAAAATGAAAGAAATTTATCAAGAGATAATTAAAGTGACGTCATCAACATATGTTATCCACTATAGTTTATTCATTTCCAGCTGATCTAAGATAATGAATCATGGAGATAATTAATCGATCAATCGAAATCGATCCTTAAGAATGTATCGCTAAGTAAGAATGGAGTTTTCTCAGTGATGAATTTCATCATGTCGACATAAATAATATTCAAGATTTCTCTGAACTGTAGACTTTTTGCGAAGATCCGATTCGAGCTTCGCATCGCATTTCGTATTCGAGTGAAACTTGAATACCATCTAGTTCTGTGACGGGATTGTCTGATGCCCCCCCCTCTCCGTCTCAGGCACACACATGTAAATATGCGCGGAATTTAAGAAATGTAAAAATGAGATACATCATCCTTAGTACCATTTCAATTATTTGCAAAATACTTCTTAGTATTTCATTGTATTTTTTGATTGCAAAGTCGACTTGCAGTATTTAATAGTAGTTTTACTATATCCAACATTTGTATGTTTCTCAAAAATTAATTTCATTTTCTGTTGTTATGATGATAGTAGCTTTATTTTCTTTTAGCTATTGTTGAATGAATAAAATCTATTCTTGAATCTATTAACTTGGTTCATTCACTACATTAGATACTGTTCTACAGCGCTCTTGTTTTCTGCTGTGAATGATTGCTGTTCACAGTCTGTTATCTTGAAATACCATTGGTATGCTTGATGTAACCGTCTGGCATCAATAAAAATGACGCATAGCAAAACTAAGAAAACCCTATCAAGAAAACTGAATCAAACGTTCGTTTATTTCAAGTCCTTTCCTTTCAGTACACTTGACCTTTTAAAAATGTTTTTCTTTCGTTACGTCTCACATGTATTAAAACTTTGTACTTTTTTCTGAAAAACAAATTTCACAATTATTAAACTAACGTGGTAAAATTGAATCAAGATCAGCAATAGAAAAAGCATACACAGCCCAAACAGCGGCTGCTAAATCAACATCTGTTGAATTAAGTACATTCATTGTATCACCTCTCGAATGATGATATGCAAAATAATCCCAATTATCATTCAAAAGTGATGCACCGGGAACTCCGTGTTGCATCCATTTGCTAATATCTTCCCCACCACCTCCTGACACCACTTGTGTTGCATTGATTGATGTCAATAGTTTAGATATAGTTGTTACAATCTATATAAAAAAAGCAACTTTTCACTGAAGAACAAATCTATTTTTTACGAAAACTAATTTTTGTCATACTTGTTGTGCTTCAGGTCTGCCTTGAAATTGAAGACCTTGAGGATGAAAAACACCAAGATCTGATTCCATGACAATACTCATGTTTGGTACTTCATTTTGATGTGCAGTAAAATATTGATCACCACCAATGCCACCGAATTCTTCACATGACCATAGAACACAACGTATTGTTCGTTTAGCGCGAATATTCAATGCATGAATTAGCGAAAGAACAGTCCATGAAATCGCAGCACCACCCCCATCATCCATAGCTCCTTGAAAAAAGAAAAGCTCGAGCATAAGAAGAATAAAACGACGCAAAATGACGAGTAATTTACCTTGGCCTACATCCCAACTATCTAAATGTCCACTTACAAGAACAGTTTCATTGGGCAATGTTGAACCTTTAACTTCAGCTACAAGATTGTAACCAACAACATCAGGTAATGTTTGTGCTTCCATATAGAGAAAAATTTCCATAGATTGATTTCGTTGTTGAAAACGATCAAGCATATCGGCATGTTCAACTGAAAGTGATGCTGCTGGAATTTTCGGATATGTTAAATCATATTCCATAACACCTGTATGTGGTGAATCAATGGAGCGTGATGCAGCTGATCGACTAAGCGATGCTAATGCTCCACATTTAGCAGCATGTGATGCTCCACCAACACGATAACCTACAACAGGACCATAGCAACCGATAGGTTGTGCTTGCCAATCACATTGAGGATTAAAAACAACAATTTTATTTTGTGCTTCACCACATCTTGCATTTAATTCATCGAACGATCGAACAACAAGTACAGGTGCTTGGATTCCATTGGGTCCAGTCCCAACTGAATTACCTAAACCAAGCATGGATAATTTTGTATTACGAGGTTGAATTAATCGAGCATGTTCTTCACCACGTACCCAATGTGGTATTTTAACTTGTTCGGTATGAACATTATCAAGACCTTCATTGATCATAGCATTTTGTACCCAATTAACAGCATTGGTTAATGATTCATTTCCACATAGACGAGGCCCTATTGTATCAACTAAGGCAGCTAGACGATTATAAGTTACACCACGAAATTCACCTTGAGTAACTAATTCAATAATACGATCTGCTATTGTATTTGACTGTAAATGATGATCAATACTAATTGATCGACTAGTTACACTTAGTATAGGTAGTAGAAGAACAAGCCATAGCATCATTCTAGAAAACAGAATATTTATCATTATGAAATGACAAAAAAAAACAGAAGAGCAACCAAATTTACTGTCGACAGATGTATATTTGTTTTATGTTATTTACCTTGATAGTTTATCTACTATAACAGAATGACTTTATGTTATATAGAAGAACTATCAGTGTCGATACTTAATCAGCTGAAGGTTTCTTTTACATAGCCTCTTCAAATGAAAAACTTGGCAGTTTTTCTTTCATCATTATAATTTGTATAATAGATACAAGATTTCATTCTTTAATTTACTACACACACACAAATATATATATATATATGTTGTGGTCAAAATTCAAATCCAGTCAAATTTAAAATTTGCCCGGGCAAAATTCTAATTAGAAGTTTGCCCAATATAATCTCCGTCAAAATTCTAATTTGAATTTGGTCCAGGCAGAATTCAAATTAGAACTGTGTCCAACAAAATCCCAGTCAAAATTCTAATTTCGATTTTTACTAAAAAAATTCTAATTTCGGTTTTCACGAAAAAAATTCTAATTTCAATTTTCACTAAAAAAATTCTAATCTCAATTTTCGGGGTGTGGGTGGTGGTGTGGGTGTCGGATGCGGTTGGGCACAGGATCAACACCCACACCCACACCCTGAAAAATGAAATTAGAATTTTTTTAGTAAAAATCGAAATTAGAATTTTGACTGGGATTTTTTTGGACATAATTCTAATTTGAATTCTGCCTGGACCAAATTCAAATTAGAATTTTGACGGAGATTATATTGGGCAAACTTCTAATTTGAATTCTGTCTGGGCAAATTTTAAATTTGACTGGATTTGAATTTTGACCACAACATATATATATACACTGTATATATACACATATTAATGGTCATACAAAGATTGAAGATTTTCTAGTTAATTATTTGAGTATTCAACACTAAAAAACAGATAACTAGAAGAGATAAGAATATAGATGGGGTTTAGCTTGAAATCTTTTGATTTGTAGTGAACTATTGTAACACTGATGCACCTCCAATAAATATCATTAGATTGGGCAATATGAAAATATGATCATAATTCCTTCGTTTGATTCATTCAGATTGAAACCTATTTTAAGAACTTTAATTATAAACTTAAACATCATAACTTCTATCATATTCATAGAAAAAAAAACTATCACGCGCTACAATATTGCAAACTATACTTTTTTTCTTTCTAACTCGATGTTATCGAAACTAAATAGTCCAATTGTACAGTTGTTTATTCTAATGCTTTGTTGGTATTCTATAAGTTCATTAGCAAATATAATTGGTAAACGTCTACTTACTGTATTTCCACATCCATTTAGTGTTACAGTTGCTCAACTGTTTCACGGATGGGTTTATTCTGTGCCATTACTTCGTTTAATGGCTATACCACCATCAATTCAATTACATTCAACGCGTATTTATTATATCATGATTTTAGTTCCGTTAGCAATAGGAAAACTACTTTCACAATTAACTTCACAAATCAGTTTACGATTAGTAACAGTTTCATATGCGCATACAATTAAAGCATTGATGCCTCTATTTACAGTTATATTATCAAAAATTATACTTGCTGAAGAACAATCGATTACGGTTAGCTTTCAAAAAAAAGAGAATATTTTTACGAATAAATCCAATTAATAGGAATTAAAATATAACTATTTGTTGAATTAAACGAAGAAATAAGAATTGTATATAGTTGCATGACTGAATCTATCGAAAATAGATTGGATGCAAGCTTATTTACACAATATATTCAAATTCTAAGCATCACTCTCTCGATGTTTTTGCTTTTCATATACAACTGTTCATTGATTGTCTGCTAACAATTTAGTACATGCTCTTTTTCTGACATCATCACTGAATCAAGTTCAATTCATCGATATTAAATTCATCTTTTTTCGGATTGCTCAGTTCGATTCATATCTTTCTAACATAATAATCTTCTTTTTTCCCCCCACCGCAATCAACATTTCTCTTAGTAACAGTATTTTCTGATACATTTAGAATGCAAGAGAAAACCTGTTTCTTTAATCCATATTTTAGATTTATCTTTCACTTATACCTATTATCCTTGGTGTTATAATATCATCGATAAGTGAATTTTCATTTGATACGATTGGCTTCATCAGTGCATTACTTAGTACATGGTTTCATGCTCTTCAAAATGTCTATTCGAAAAAAACACTTAAACAAATAGATATACATCATTTAGCATTGTTATCTGTTCTCTCTAAAATATCTTGGTGTCTTCTTATGCCATTCTGGTTTTTACTTGATGGGCCACATATTGATTTCAAACGAGAAGTATATTATATTGATGTTGTCGTAACTTACTTTTATCTTCTTTTGATTCATTATAGTTAACATCAAAAGTAATATGTTTTCTATTAATCGATGGTTTATGTAATTTTATTTATAATGTTCTTGCATTTACAATGATTTCATATCTTTCACCATTGAGTTATGCAATAGCTGGGAGTACAAAACGTATAGTTGTTATTATAATCTCTATTGTTGTTTTTCATAATCCTATAACTTATATGAATTTATTTGGTATTAGTTTAGCTATAAGCGGTTTAATTCTATATAATAAAGTAAAATATAATGAGAAGAAACAACAATTATTATCGTCCCATACAATGACGCTACAACCAATATTACTCACACGATTACCATAAAAAAGAGACAAAAAAAAAGACATTATTTTATTTAACATATATAATCATTCTTGCTGTTGGAAACCATCGTTCCATACAGGTTTTCGTCCTAATGATGAACGATTACTAGCTGACACCGGACGAGAACGTATACTGTTGCTATTCGTTAATGAATGCGTAGCTGAAGGTGATCGACCAAGAGAACGATGGGATCTTTCAGATGCCGAGAAAGTCGATGATATATTAGCTGTACTTGAAGTTGGCCGAGAGCGTGGTTCACTCGAATATGTATCAAGGCCCATTATACGGTCATAATTAGATAGTAGTTCCTCTCGTTTTAAACCACGAGTCGGGCGAACATTTTGAAGACGTTGTAAAATTTTCTACGAAAAAAGAAAATTTTCATGTATTAAAAATTGTGTTGTTTTTAGAAAGCTAACTTACTAAATTTTCACGTTCAATTCTTTGCTGTTGCTGTTGACGATTGATTGCGGATGAAGTTAAACGAAATCTAGGATTATCTTTTACATGATTTTGCATACGTGACTTTTGATAATAATCATCAATAGTATCGTTTCTAGTTAATTGTTGTCGATCATTGTATGCGGGTGAAGGTTGACCACTTGAAGGTGCTGATAAACCGAGCAGAACAGTTTTCATTGATTCAAGATGAAATGGATGTCGTTGTTGCTCGTTTATTGACGATACATCCGTAATATCATGTTCAGAAGTATCTGATGATGATGATGACACGGTTGAATTTTGTGTACGTTGACGATAGACTGGTGGTTTCGTAGCTACTATTCGAGTTTCCGAGATCACTGATGTTGGCGATATTGTACTATCGTCATCATCATAAAAAGAATCTGATAGTTGCGGTAACTTTTCATTCGTTTGGTCAATCATCTGAATGAAAAAAGAAAACCTTCATATCATTGATTGTTCTATTGAGTTAAATGTTACGGGTATGTGTTATACTAATAATAAATGAATACAGTTATATATACACCTTAGTAGTACTCTCCTTCAACTTCATATACTTCGTGCCGTTATGGGTCAGTGACTCTTTTCTCTGTTCTTTTTTCCTCTAATTTCATATGTGTATTTCGATATTGGCAAATATTCTCTCTTTTTCTCTCTCATGATCTTCGTCGACATATGCATGAAATAAACGACTAATTTATGTATTTTCTTCTGTAGAGAAGGAGGTTATTTTAAGTAAAAATAGTGATGGGTATTGCCAATTCTCGAGAATTACATGGGAATCGACAAAGAAGACCATCACCATACTTTGGATCTTCGAATCAAGGTGAGAACAGGTACAGAAGATATTTCTTTCGTCGAAGGATGCCTAATACAACAATATCACCTACTTTACCTAATGTTGCACAATCGAATTCTAATCAATTTTTATATGGAACTCGTCCTGGTATGAGTCCAATGCCTGTCTATGCACCATTACCACCCCTGCCATCAAGACTGCCGCCAATGTCTTACAATAACTTTCCTGTTGCTTCATATATGCCACAACAACCTATGATGGTGCTACCACAACGAGTAGCACCAATGATGTCTACACCATATATGAATCCTGTATCTCCTTCTTCACCTCCAATATCAACTTTATATATGCCACACGCACAAGCACAACAACCTTTCTTTAATAATATGGTACGACCAGCTTCTGTGCCAATGACGGTACCCGCAGGAGTCCTATTCAGTCCTCCATTAAATTCTGTAGCACCTATGAGATTACTCACAGATTGGACAGGAGGTGGGCAAATATCACCTGGTTTTCTTGGGCCTCCTATTTAGTCGATTATTATTCCATTTTCTTTTTACAGAGTATGTGTTACATGCATATCTACTTTAAAAAAAGAAGTTTTTTTTTTAAATTTGTTTAACTTTCTTCTGTTTCTGGTTACCAATACTTTCGTCTTTCTATCAAATATGAATAAGATGTAGCATATCAGATATCTTTTCGATGTTTATTATATTATACGTCATGTTACATATACAATCGAACGAAATATGGTAGTTTTCATCCCTCGTTGGTGATTTTTAATTTTGATAACTTAACCTAATAGACAATATCCAATATGGAATGATCGTCACCAATGAAAACAAGGGCACCACCACAATATCTATTGTAAATGTCTTTATATTCGTTTTTTTCTGTTCTCTAGATCAGTATCTATCCGTTTTTACATGTTAACTATTAACATTAAATTACAAGTTGTTAGAATATAGATAAAAATAATGAAATAAAATAAATTTTATCGTACATCCTATAGACGAAGAAGTAGAAGAACACATTAAGAATAGTGAATTCCAATGAACATTGCCTAAATTAATTAATTATTCATCAAAAATTGAAGCTATGTGTCTGTTCTAGTTTAATTAAAATTATATAGACGATGATACATTTTTCAATAAATATATTTTATTTACCTTGACTTTTCGAAACTCTTTGTACAAATGTAGATACTTAAATCGCCAAGAGAATTATGTCAAACGATTCATAGACAAAAAGAAATACAGCCATGATTAGTGAAAGAATTGATCCTCAAGCGACGCCCTCTCTTAAGACATGACTATAGATAAAGTCCTTAAGAAATCACATATATTATTACTGCTACCATTCTTAATAGATGTCACTAGACTACAGAAGATAAATACATATATGTATATATCGTAATCACGCACTAATTATAATTCGATATGTATTAGCTAGAAAATATTGAATCATGTTGGTTCCGCTTGACTTATTCATGTAATGAAGCACAGAGGTGAATATATTGATTTTTGAAACTATTATGTTGATTTTTGTACGCAATTGGTAAGATACAGTTTATGTCGTACGTTCCTCGTGATTCTGAAAACCAAGGGGCTGAACTAGTTGACAATGATCGTATCATTCGTCAGCGTGCTTTACATAGTCATGTAAATTTTAAACCGACTACTGTTATTGATCATATAAAAACAAAAGTCCAAGGAAAACGATCCACGCGTTCCAATTCAAAAGACACATCTATTGTCCCAAATAATACTAATACTACTACTAATAATAATAATAACAATACTAAATACACAAGTCAAGAATATATGAAACCAGCAACAAAGCAAGCATTGGCAATGCCTCTTACTCAATCGAATAACATGTTATCAAAGTCATCGGATCGAAATTCCTTTGCAAGTCAAGACAACATATGCAATGATCGAACTAGTTTGTTCTGTAAATAATTAATATAATCTTGAACATATTAATTTTTATTTTAGATTCACTTAGTGCACAACCTGAAACTCTTGTCAATGGCTCACAAAACATCGATAAAGATGAAAACAGTCCTCGAACTGTTGACTGGGGAATAGGTACAATGGATTCAGATGTTGAAACTAATCAAGTAAGCACGACAGGAACATCTCTGCCTGCTTCAATCAATCAATACAATACAATAAAGCAACGTCCACTAGTCCGATGCAGGGTATAGTTTTCATTAAAAATATTGAGTCATTCTAATGCTTCACATCTTATCCACAATTCAAAGGGTCATTTTTATTACAAAAAATGAGTGGAAATTCATCTTTTTTTTCCAATGAAACTCTTAACGAATGATTAAAACATAACATTGCTATCGTAGATCTAAAAATTCGATAAGCATTAACAAATAACATGGTTTTAGACCATAGACATATACTTTTTGTTGACAACTTGTGGATAGCTCAGAATATTTATCGGTTCGTGTTTCCATAGTGAAAACAAGAAGTTCGTATAAACTAGATTCCAAATATCGACAGTAACGAATTTAAATAATAAATAGAATTTCTTCTGTCAATCTTACGATAGTCAATGACAGAACAATTTACTTTCGTATTGTGAATTATCCACTTTAAAGTTTTTTGATTTTGACATGTCTGTAAAACATACCTTTCCTAGTCTCACACGCATTTACAATTATAAAATGGAAAAAAAAATGCTCTACTGAATTTTAGGCTTTTCAAATTCGTGATGAGGATTTCAAATTAATCTTCAATGATTTACCATCAAGCGAACGATTAATTATTGGTATGTAATTTTTAAATTCCTCGTTTGATTTTATTGATTATCAAATCTAGCTTATCCATGTGCTTGGCGAAAAGATATTTTTATGCATGGAAAAATGTTTCTCTCAGTTAATTATGTCTGCTTTTATGCATGCTTCCTTAAATGGAACGAAAGTGTACGTTGAAATATTTCATGGAATTAATTTTACGTAAAAACAAAATGCTTGTTTTTCTTAAGCTATGCATCGCCTTTAAAGATATTATTAGTATTACAAGAGAAAAATCAGCTAAAGTCGTTCCAAATGCAATCAAATTACGAACGAAAAATGAAGAACATCTTGTTGCAAGCTATATACCAAGAGAACGAATTTTTATTGCAATATTTCGTCTATGGCAAAATGCTTTACTTGAACAGGTAGTATTACGCATGGTCTTCTTAATATACTTAAGGTTTCTTTTTTTTTCATTTTCATAGCAATTAAATTATGAACAATTGCGAACCGTGGTTTATTCTGATCAAATGAATAATGAAGAATCAAGTGACGAGAGTCATGCATCTATTGAACAAGAAAATAACAACAGATACATTGTCAATGTGAGAGACAAGTTATTGAGTACAAATCTTATTCTAACATCACAGATAGTCTGCTCATGAATATAACGAAATTGTGATAACTATGATAGACAATGAATATGGATTAGAAATGTGAAAAAAATCAGTGTCGGGACTAGAAAATGTTTTAACCAAAAGTTCTTTGGAGATGAACATTGAGAGAGAACCATATGCCAGTGGAAATATAGACACTTTGACGTTCATCTGATTCAACAAAAAACTTTAATTTTTATGTTAAATAACATTAAATTAAAGCCATTTTTCACTGAATCACTTAGCAGATCACCCATCAGATTCCACTACGAGATATTGCCAAAAGTTTCTTTTATACGATTCAATCTTGACGAAAATTACAGATAGGATTAGTCTATTACTAGTTTTTGAATCATTGCACTCAGTCGATTAAGAATTTTGAATATTGATTCAAATTTATAACTGATCTAAAAATTCTAGGATTTTGTTCATTCTCAATCATCACCTCAGATGCACTCGAATCCTTCGGTAAAATCAGCTCTAGCATTGACGACAGCCAATGATGAATTCAGTTCATCATTACCAAGTACTATAATTGTATTGAATCGAAAGAAACCTATAATTAATTTCTTCCTATTCAGGTCCAAAACCAATAATTTATGCACAAACATGTCCATGTGAAAATCATCTATCAAGAACATTTGCTGATAGACTATTTTTATGTGATGTTAATACACTTTTTGAATTAGTATTTGGTGATAATCCATTTACACATTCTTATCATGATTCACAAAAATTATTAGGTAACTATTGTATTACACGATGTTTTTCGAAGAATAAATACAATGAATTTGAAATCAATAACTTAGGACTTTGTTTCCCTTTATTTTTTTTTGTCTAAACGGCGAAAGTCACTGAACGGTCAATATTAAAAGTATGAACTAAACAAACTTTAATTGCCTGTTTATTACTCAATAAGAGTTTTTGCACGCTTTTTGTCTGCGTAAAAGTTAAGGAAAGCAATGAATGAATAATAGCAAGACAAACTAAAGTAGAAAAAAAACATTTTCCTGTTCTAAATACATAAGCAAAAGGTAACAAGCGGAAATCCTGCACTCTCGGAGTACGACCTTGTTGCACTTTAGGTGTGCTTCAAAACTATTTTCTTCTCCTAGATTATACTATTGGTGAATGGCTTGTTAATCGTGAAATTGGTAAACGACAGCGTCAAGTAACATACAGAGCAATAACTCAATCGATTCTTGGTACTAATACACTTTTTTGTACGGAAAAACAAGTATGATTTTTCTTTTTGAATTATTCAATACGATACATTTCTAAAATACAAATATATATATATATAGACAATAGAATTTGAAATGTCTCATTCAGCTTACGTTGTTCGCACAGATGTATACAATGAAGGAATGAAATATACGGATGCTTTTTTCGTTGCAACACAATTCTGTTTGTTTCAAAGTGATGCTGAACATTGTGCATTGCGTGTCACTGCTCAAGTAAAATACATTAAAAATGTTAATGCTATCGCTAGAGGTAATAGGATATTTTTCGTCTATCAATTTTTATGTTTGGATCTTTTAGCTTTTATTGAAAAGAATGTCAATGGATCGGTTGAAAGTGGCGTCAATAATCTAAGTAAGTGGAACTGGGTCAAATAATTAGATGTATTAAGATTTAGAGATGAAATTATCGAGAAAAAAAAAACTAAAACAATTTCGTGATTTTCCATTGCAGCTCTACGACTTGAAGCTCGACAAGAGAAATTAAATAATCGTGATTCAAATCGAAAGCTAGTGTCCGCATTGAAACATATTACACCAGAAACGAAAAATGAAGTCAAAAGCCCAACTGAGAAAAAGGAACGTGTATCATTCAGTTCTTCGATTCCATCAAATGAGCGAATAGCAATGAATGAAGATGCATTGAGTACAAGACTTGTACTCAATTTTGCTGTCTTTTTGAGTGTATTCCTTATTCTTCTTCATATTTATCTATGTAATAAGTTACATGATATCGATCAAGCATTATTTGCTCCTGATGTGACTTGTTTGAATCAATGTAAAGAAGGTTTGTTATTCTATTGGTTACTATTGAGACTAATGTTTCTTTTAAATTGACTTTAGCTTGTACAAAAACAATAATTCGTGTGTGAAAAGCATTCTATATTCGCATTATCGTTTAAAAAATATACCGGTACTCCACGAAAAACAATCTCGAGGCATTATTATCTTTTTTAAATTCTTCTTAACATAATTATAAAATTGTACTTTATACACTCGAAAGTAGCGTAGGGATTTGTTTTGCTGCATTTAATAAAGCGTAAATTCATTTTTTCTTAAACTTTTTTCCTTTTACTTAGCGCCTATTATTTACCTAATTCATTTTCGTTAATTTTTAATTCATGTTTATAAACGACATTGACTATGGTTCGTCGGAAATCAAAATTATCTACATTTCGCTGGTTCTATAATGCTATTGCTTTCATACTTGGTATTGTTCCAGAATTATCACCAATTCGTCGTCTACCAACAAAACGCTATAACCGCAGAATTAATATTACACGGCACAATAAACATGCAAAGGCACCTACAAGACGAAAATGTTTGCAAATAGACTCAAATCAAAGCACTAGTGCGAAGACTAATGATATCGGCGGTAGAATATCTGAGGTAAGATACGCAGATCATAAATTGTCTTCTATTTTATGTGTAAAAATTCTCGCATACTGTTATCTAACGAGGAAACAATGGTACAGAATTCATCGAAAGCAATAGAATCACTTGTGATTACAGAAAAGGTTTTGACTAATATAAAGGATCGCATGAACTAGAATTAGGCTAATGAGATAATGGTAACCGTAGGCTTCTTTTTTGCTTTCAATGGTCAGCATTATGGGCTTAGTTTGGCAGTCTCCCTTGATTAATGCGTGAAAAAATACATGCTTATCTTCTTTTTTCGCATAGTTAACAACTATATTCAATAGCAACGGTAATAATCGTAATCTTGAAGATGTAATATGTGACAATAGAAATGTTAATCGATCAACAGAAGATGACCAACAGTACATTTTATACATTCATGTAGAAAGTAAAAATGAAGCTGAATCGATTCAAAAGCTGTTGATAAAACATGCAAAACCTTTTAAAGGCAGCCGTATTATTAATTTGCAAGAACTTACACAGTCGCCTACTGCAGGAATAAATGTGACTCATGAAGATGCTTCGACAATGACCTATACTGAGCATATGTGTCATCAGTTAGCAGTGTGTGCTAGTTTTATGTCACAAACTGAAAATGTACGTCGACTGAAAGCGTTACAATATATTCGACTATTTATTGAAATGAGTAAAGAAGACTTTTTCAATTATCTTATTAATGAAGAACATCTTTGCCAACAGAAAATATCGACTATTTATCAAATTATAAAAGAATTTCTCACAGCTATCTATCAATCAGAATATGAACAGACCAGAAAAAATGCTGCTAACCGCCTAGAATGAATATCTATTATGTAAATTTCATATTAAGAAAACGTTGAACATGAGATTCACGCAAGTTTCTTTATGCCATCTATGGTGTAGAAAATATTGATGTGTTAGGCATACCATTGTAATACTACTATTATATGCTTATTAAATAATTGAAGAAAGCTTTCTCCTTCTTTCACAGGACAGAATAATCATTATATTTAACCTATCAATACTTGTAAACATAATTGTCAAGGTTTAATCATTGAAAAAACTACTGACTCTAACTAATACTTTGCACGTTAACAAACGCGTAGCTTGAAATATCGAGTTCATTTTTTCTCGTAATGACGTCTTGATATTGTCTTCAATTAAATTAAAGTTTTCAGTTAAATCGAAATTTATTCAAGTTGTAAAAAAAGAATCTCTTCATTTCTGTAGATATGTATGTTGTGCAGAATAATTTTCAAAACAAATTCTAATATTCGTTTGTTTCTATCTTATACTTTAGCAGTTGTTCATTGTCACTATTCTTTGATCAATAGCATTCGTCCATAGAATAATTATAACATTTTTTAATTAGTAGCCTACATATCTTCATTTAGCATCAAACTACTTAATTGATGAGGTTTTTTTTATGATGGTATATAAGTATGTATGATTTCAACGCCGCTAGTATTTTCAAATAAATCAAGAAGAATAGACATAATATACCTTTCAGATATTCTGAACAAGACTTGCATGAAATATAGCGTAAAAATCTGTTTAAAGTACAGCAGTACGGCGGTTAGTTTGCCTGAAAGTCGATTTTTGTTTGGGAAAGAAACTACTATCATAACTGCAAGCTTTTTACTTAAAATATTTTGCAGTTTTTAATAAACCTAAACAAAAATATATGCGAGCTTTACGTTCTGGCTCACAACAGCCTAACTTAAGAAATTTTATTCATGATATGCATCACTTATGTTTATTTTTCAATGTTTTAGCGTGGAATCATCTTTTATTTCAGAGAGATTTCTCAGATACGATGACTTGTTTTGTTTAGAGATTTTCTATGGATCCGATTTATTCATTAATATATCTTGAATAGGAAATTATAAAATTTATCATTCTTTTTTCTCACTAGACTTTTTTCGATACATCATTATGTTCCATGGTAGTTGTTTCGGATTTTTTGGTTTAACTTTGATTAGATCAGGCTCAAGCAGATTTTCTCGACCGTCCAATACGTCAATAGTTAAACGTGCTAGATGTAATGTTATAGGTACAGGATGCTTTTCCGGTGAATTAGCCCATTCATCCAATGGCATCCATTGGCAAGCAGCTATTTCGAGTGGATCGAAATTAATCTGCTGATCTTTTTCATCTTCATCTAATGACATTAAGCAAGCGAAATAAACATCGCCGTGTTCGAAGCGAAAATTATTATCGTAGGTGAACGCAAGTACACCACGAAAATGAGCACGAATACCTGTTTCTTCAAATACTTCACGCTCAACACCACATTCAATAGGTTCTCCTAAAATAATTGAAATCACAATAAACCAATTGATATCAGCTTTACATTACCGATGTCAAGAGCACCACCAGGTAATTTGAAATAATCGTCAACATAAGCAAATCGTTCTTGTATAAGTAATACTTCTCGCTTGCTATTCACTACGAGACCACCGACACCGATCGTAGAGATTGCATAAGAAGGTAATGGATTCGGTTCGTTCTCGTCGAGCCAATTTGTTAACATAACATAATCTGGTTTGGCATGATGAAGAACGAAACCAAATTTTTGTGCAATAGAAATAAGTTCAGTTCGATCATGTGGTATTGGANTCAACATAAGCAAATCGTTCTTGTATAAGTAATACTTCTCGCTTGCTATTCACTACGAGACCACCGACACCGATCGTAGAGATTGCATAAGAAGGTAATGGATTCGGTTCGTTCTCGTCGAGCCAATTTGTTAACATAACATAATCTGGTTTGGCATGATGAAGAACGAAACCAAATTTTTGTGCAATAGAAATAAGTTCAGTTCGATCATGTGGTATTGGAAGCCAAATTCCTCTTCGCTTCGCTTCACGCCATGCTAACAATGATTGTTCTAGTTGACGTTCAAATAGAACGCATGTTTTAGCTAGAAGCTCTTTATCGACAGTTATACCGGAGTACATGTCACTACATCCGGTTAACAATTTCGTTTCTACATTTTCTAGTGTAGTCATTTTGTTTCAAAATCTATCTGAATGTGCTGTAACACACCAAGAGAATCAAATTGGAAAGTAGAAAGTGCGATCGACGTCACCACTTAGTAACACCAATCATATATTTTGATTTACTTTTTTGTTTGAAAGACTTTCTCTATATTGGAAATTTTTTCACAGCTGACGATGGTTAACAAAATACAATTGTTAAATATTACAACCAATAATAGCCTATGATGAAAAAAGTAAGTGGCGACAAGTACCAATGAAAACTTGTATAGTGATCAAGTATCCCGATAGATTTATTCCGCATAATGTACAAGAAAAGAAAATTAATTTTATATATCCATTTATCAATGTATGATTATGAATCAATTTAATGGAAGAAAAAGAAATTAATTTGTTGTACACAAACAACTTAAAAATAGTTCAGTAGTGGCAAAATATAGAAAGATTTATAGTTAAAAATTGACTTTTAAGAATATTTATTTTTGATCACTAGATTTTCTACAATACAGCATTGTGTTCCATGGCGGCCGTTCTGGATTTCGTGATTTAATTTCGATTAGATTAGGCTCAAGCAGTTGCTCTCGACCATCTAATACATCAACAGCTAAACGTGCTAGATGTAATGTTATAGGCACAGGATGTTTCTCGGGTGAACTAGCCCACTCATCCAATGACATCCATTTACAAGCAGCTATTTCAAGTGGATCGAAATTAATCTGCTGATCTTCTTCATTCTCGTCCAATGACATCAAACAAGCGAAATAAACATCGCCGTGTCCAAAACGAAATTGTGCCTTATATGTAAATGCAAGTATACCACGAAAATGAGCACGAATACCTGTTTCTTCCAATACTTCACGTTCAACACCACGTTCGAGTGATTCACCTGAAGAAAATTTAAATTAATACAGGCAAATAAAACAAAATGAGATCTAGATTACCGATGTCAAGAGCGCCACCAGGTAATTTAAAATAATCATCAACATAAGCAAATCGTTCTTGTATAAGTAATACTTCTCGCTTGCTATTCACTACGAGACCACCGACACCGATCGTAGAGATTGCATAAGAAGGTAATGGATTCGGTTCGTTCTCGTCGAGCCAATTTGTTAACATAACATAATCTGGTTTGGCATGATGAAGAACGAAACCAAATTTTTGTGCAATAGAAATAAGTTCAGTTCGATCATGTGGTATTGGAAGCCAAATTCCTCTTCGCTTCGCTTCACGCCATGCTAACAATGATTGTTCTAGTTGACGTTCAAATAGAACGCATGTTTTAGCTAAAAGATTTTTATCAACAGTCACACCTGAAAAAATATCACCAGTTCCAGTTAATAATATTATTTTATCGAATTCTTGATCATCTGTGGTGCTCATTTTCGCGAATTTTTATATCGATAAGTTTAAGTAGAATACTTAATTGTAGATATAAGAAAAAACGAAGTCTTATATTATATTATATCCATCTATTTATAGTTGCGGAATTCAATAGCCAATAAAAGCATAACATAACAGACATATACAGCGACAAATAGAGGGAACCGTCAAGCGTAAGTCTTATTTAATTCAAATAAAATTTTCGACTGTAGTATAAATGAATCCAATTAAAGGACTAAGTAGAATCTAGAGGTTGGAACGAAAGGAAATTTGTGACATTTCTCATTCAATACAAGTAGATTAATAATATTGATGTGTGATCAATCAATCGAATTTTAAAATTAAGATTCAATCTCACATCTGGCTACACGATTATTACAACGCCTGTGTTGCATCTCGAACATACTGTCAAATTAGACGATCAAGGTGCCGGTACTATGTCATCAATAGACATTATAATGAAAAGCAAAATCTTCATTTCCTCAAACACTTTTTTGTCAGTTCACGTGGATTTTCTATGATATACCTTTTCATGTCAAACATATTGAAAAGAAAATTTTTATTTAATACAAATAAAAACAAACGAAAACCATTGAGTTTTCATATAAGTATTCACCTTCATCTAGATAAAAATTGATGAAAATGACTGTAAAAACCAGAGAGAACAACTAAATTCATACAAAAAGAAAACCGAACATCTTTACATTCATGCATTCTGAATTTCATTCTTATTATTATTTTCATCCGAAAACATATAAATAATTACAAATCTTGTAGCATAGCCATACGTCTTAAAGTTGTGCCTGATCGTGCCTTTTGTATTGTTGAATATTTATTATCACCAATGGCTACACTTTCTTCATACGCCTTATCCAATGATGTTTGTTGTTCTTCAATTTTTTTTGATTGAATTACATTTTTCAAATCTTGCAATTGTAGTGCTAATTGTGTTTGTTTGTGTTGTTTCTCAAGAAAATGAGCCCTAGATATCAATGAATATTTTGACTCAATGAGAACAAATTCTTTTTTCGTTTAAATTTTAACCTTTCGTCCGTTGAATTTGATTCTTGAGTTTTTTTAATCGGTCGATACTAAAATGAAAACAGATAGCAAAAAAAGTCAAATTTAGAAAGGAACAATAAATTTTACCGGTGGCGGAGATACTGTTGTTGGTCTTGTCGATGATGAAGCGAGATTATGTTGAGTGTGTGTTGTTGCGTTTGAAATAGCAACAGATTGATTATGTTGAGTAATACTTAAAAGCTTTTCTCTTGCAGCTGCTTCAGCTACACGCCATTTAGAAACTTCTAATTTCAATTCATCAGCTTCTTTACGACTAAAAATAAATAAACACATTTAATTGCAGAATGCCAACAAAAAATCGTAAAATTTAGTTTCATTAGTTGTCATATCCTCGCTAAACTACTCGGCAAAACAAAGTCAAATTAATTAGAATTACATGAATAATAAAAATGACAGTTTTTAATTGAAATCAAAACTTACGTTTTTATTGAATCGTTAACTAATGTTGAAATCACTTGTTCACATTCATGAATTTGTCGAGCATATAATCGTTTTTCTTCTTCATTCTTTGGAAATAGAAAAAAAAAAGAATAATTTCTAATTTATTAAATATATTTATCCGTGAAGAACCAGCACAGTATTGAATATTTGATTTCTAATATGTGATAATGTTCTTATAAGACAGAAACTTAAACTTCAATATACGAAAAGGCGATCTTACTAAGCATATCTTTAAAAGTCAACTGGAAAAAGGTATCCGTCGAAGGCAGCTATCTTAAAATGAATTTTCGATTGTAGAAAGATTTAGTTTTTACTAGAATCTGTTTGAACTTACTCGACTTATTTCATATTTACATCGTTCAAGTTGTGCTTCAATTTCAAGTGCTCGTGCGGCTTGTAATCGAGCTTCTTCACTATTTACATGTGCTTTTCGTGCTAATAATTCCGTTGCTTCTTGATATTTAAGCTAGAAATAGGAAGCAAAAAATTTTGATTGAATTCATTAGAAAATTCGAATAACAAACCAATGTTTCATGAACTTCTTTCATTTGTTGTTGATAATCGATACATTTACTTTCGATCTCATCTCGTTGTTTTTCAGCTTGTAATCTCAATTTACGTTCTTGCGCCAATAATCTCATCTTTTCCTGAAACAAAAATATTCGTAGATTCGATGACGTTGGAATTCCGAGACATTTGTTTTTCTTTCGTTACGATGAAAATCTTTTTTCTTATTCAAGCTGTTAGAGATAAGAAATTTTATTCGTTACGACCAACGACGCAAATATGTGTCATGAACTTTATCGTGACATGCACGCACTTATAACGCAGATTTTAATTTTCGACATCATGATAGAAAAGTAAACGCTAAATAGAACGACCTATAGAGATTATGCACTTTCTTTTTATGGCGCATGTTAGACTATGATGTAGAGTAGCAGAAAATAGGTGTAGCCAAAAGCCACTGCTGTCTGCATAGATGTATTTCGTTTCGATAAACAAACGGTTACTACGCAAATTTTGATGTTTTCGTTATCTTATCATCAATAGAAAATCTATTCGACTTATTTGCATTTTAACATATAACCTTTTGTGAATAATTACTTTTTGTTGTTGTTCTTCAAAATATCTCATTTGTTGTATTTCAATCGATTGTTCTTGTCGACGTCTCATATACAATTCATGATTGCCCAATGCTAAATCAAGTATCTAAACAGTCGACCACAAATATTGTGAATTAAGTTTAAAAGGAAAAGAAAACTCTCAAATAAATTTTTACCTCCTTGCTCACAGATGATTTTCTAGCATAGAATGCAAATGTTGCATGTTTATCAGTCGTTAGATTTAATATAACCTAATTTAATATGAGTAAAAAATGTAATCTATACGAAATATTTTCTTTTACTTTTTTATCATGAGCTGTAACAGATTTAACATCACACCATGAGAAGAAAACTTCTGGTCTTAGTTTATTTTTCTTGTAAAAACGAATTCCTAGCGAATCAATTCCAAGCCAAAGTTCTGGCGCAATCGTTGGTTGATCTAACTGTTCTTGTTGTTGATCAGTTGATTTCATTGTTTGTTTTTGCTGTGAAGCAGATCTCTGTGCACCTTGCATTTTTGATATTTCAAAAAATGATAAACCAAACATATCTAAATCTTGTGCATGCTTCAAATAAGACATTTCAGCTTCTTCTCGCGTTAGTAATGCATGTGTACGCCATAAGGCAATTATACGAGCAAACCAATCTGAACGAGATAATTCGATTTTTTGAAAGCATGTTAATGGTAATAAAGCTTCATTTTCTAAATTTACTGACTCCAATGAAGATTCAATTTGTTCATAATCACCAAACTAAAATGGAATTGCATATCAGAAAAATCATAATTTTAGATTTTGTAAAAAAAAGAAAATATTTCAATACGCCTATTCGTATATCTATCATTAAAATTTATATAGTGAATATTTCTATGATGGCCGATTAATATTTTCTGTGCGATTCGATGTTTACCTTTGCTTGAAGTGACAACGAAGCAAGATGTGCAGCAGTATCTGGTGGGCAATAGATATTCATATTAAGAATATCCTGTTTAACTTGTAGATAGAAAAGACGTCGTGTAATATCTTGTATAAGTTCATAAGTAATATCTTCGGGATAGAGTTTCACAGCTAGATAAAGTTCGATGGTTACTTTACTGCATTGTCGACTGGAATTGTTCGTAGCCGATGGAAGACTTAATGTTGATACAGACGTTGGAGGTGAACGTAAAAGATGAGGATTAAAATTATCTGTTGTATTGTGTAAATCGAGGGTTTTCAATGGATTTGAATTAGATGAGATTTCTATTGATTCTGAAATAATCTAAAGATTTCTCTTAGTTAAGATATATTCGTTGACGATTAAGATAACATACCGTACGATTTAATTGAAGCCAATTCAATTCGCGCGATGTTTTATCAATAAATTTAAGACCGAAATACCAATATTCTCGAAGGCCAATCGTTTGACAAACAAGTGAAAAGATTGTACTACCCTTTGTTGTTGCCTAAATAAATCCAAAAAATAATATAAAACCATAATTTGCTAAAATGACTTACTTCAATAGTAAAATGTAATTCTGCATCAAGCGTGAAGATTTTACAATTGTATTCATCTGATTTCTTCTTCCCATTACCGAAGACAGGCATTCGAAGACTAAAGATAATACTATCACTACTACTATTATCTAAAAACAAAATGACAACATTGTTTCTTACTATTCTATTCAAAACATATTTCTCATGTTTACTGATCTTAATATCTCGAAATGAATTCTTATTTGTCTTTTTGTTTTCTTTTGACTTTTACCTGGTTAACAAAATAATCTTTCATCTATATGAAAAATCTATTTCGACATAATTTTTGTTGTAATCAACTTTATGTGCCGATTTTTTCGTCTTATTGACGTTTTCGAGCAATAGCAGAACGCATGTGTGACATTATCGACGAGAATTAAATATGCCGACGAACAGAATCAATCGTTCTCACTTTCTTTTTTTTGTGTGTTTTTTTTCCTGCTACACAAGAAACCACATGCCATACATACCTTTGTCTATTTTTTTTCGTTTTTCTTTTTTTACATTTCTCATGCCGACACTATACTGGTATACCACAGAGCATTGTTGATTCGTTTACAATGAATTTATAACTACATCAGATTCTTGTTTTTTCGTTATTACTATTATTAATTTCATTAAAAAGCGTTTTGCAGAAAAATGATGAACAACATGAGTCATGAAAATATTTCAACAGCATAGTTAAAATAAATGAATAGCAAAGTGTATTGACAGAATTTACATAACTTAGATAATGGAATGTATTCACAATCATCGCTATGTGTGCACATGATGTTGAATTCATATGATAATACTTGTTTGACTATGCATTATAGAGCAACGTGCAGAAGACTCATTTTGATATATCTATTTTTGAAAGAAAAATTCCTGCGTGCATTGAGTAGAATAACTTAAAACATTATTCAGCAGACATTTAATCAGGTGTGTTAAAGAAGTGTAATAGAATTTAAACGAGTTTAGATCTATAAACGGCATTGGTATGGAATAGTGAACTATGAATAAATCGATGAAGATTGCCTACATGTGGAAAAAAATTAATTGATTAAAAAGAATAATCTAAGTCTAATGATATTAAACAAAAAAAATGTAAGACGAACAGTATAATTACTTGTCAAAATAATGATGTGTGTTCTTTTTTTACTGAAAAAGGATTTTTAATGTTTTTGCTCTATACTGAAATGTTTCTTTTGATATATTAAAAAGAAAATTTCCTTTGCAATTATATTCGATCACTCCTAAGTATTTTGTGATTAAATAAGTGTATTTTTAGTACATTATATGCACAAAATCTCGGCAAGGTGCATTTCTTCTAATACAAGTAAAGTGCAGAAAGAAAGATTACTTCAAAATGACAAAAAGAATCGTTCTTCCCCAAAAAAATAAATCCATCAAAGCTTTGTAATACTGTACTTGTAATGATGCTTCATATTGTTTCGAATTCTTTCGTTTTTTTGTATTTGCTTGCTTGAAACTGTATTTCTGAAAAAATCATGAGTCATTCACTGCTTGCTCTATTAATTAGACAAGATAAATTGCAATTTTATTATTGATACGATATTCATCGTTTGGCACTGTAATAGATTTCAAAATCAAAACTCTTAAAAGTGTAATATATGTAACAGATTGTACAAGCACACAAGACAAGTCTGCCCTCTGTCGGTAAAATGTTAGAAACTTATTTGCATCCCATCAAAATGTTTAACAGAAAACAAATTGCAATATATCATATCGGACTACACAGATATAATATGCGATTCACTGAACGTTTCAACTAAAAACAATCCTAGGTTCTATTTTTCCTGTAAATGCAACGGATTTCCCGACTTTTCGATTCATCTTGAGCAGGGGCGTAAGTCAGGTCTCAGAGCAGGGGGGGCGTAAATTTTTTTTCTTCTGTTTTGGTGAACAAAAAAAAAACAAATTTTCAAAAGCAGGAGGGCGTTACGCCCCACTCGCCCCCCTCCCCCTATTTACGCTCCTGATCTTGAGTGTCCGATGTGGAATGGATTTTCAGAGAGGTTGAAATAATAAAATTTTTCTGTACTAATAGTTATTGTATTCAAGTTAAACCAGTTGCTAAAATTGCTGTCATGATTTTTACTTTATTTAATACTGTACAAAATAACAAACATAAGTCATTTTAGAAAATTAACATACAATGACCTTACGTGCCCATTTATTATTCATCGGTTGTAAACCAAAAATAAATTCAATGAACAGATAGTGTTGTTCATTAATTATAATTGACTTTGGATACCGATGGATAAAATCAAAAACAATTGATTTGTTAACAATACTTTTAATCTTAAACAATCGACTAATAAATTTTTTTTCGAACCATTAAAAAAAACAAAAAACAAATTTAATAATGACGAGTAATCCGATCGGAACTACTTCAACATATTACCTCCAATGTATACTTTAACATGAACCACTATTGATCTTTCTCACACATTTTCAAGCTATCCGTTTCCTTGTTTTATGATACAAACTGAGAATAATGTCGGCATTTGTTGAATATATATATATATATATATAACAAAACAAAACAATCATACAAAAAAAAATAATATATATATATAACTTCTATAAAATAAGACAGCGGAACCGGAACAGACATCAATTCAAAGAGATTGTACGCGGGCAAGCGTGAACAAATGTATATATATATATATATCATCGGGCATATTTCAATTGAATATACTGTATATTGACACCTAAAGAGAGATGATACTCTTTCACTTGATTGTGAATAACAGAGAGAAGAAAAAAAGTCACATAGAGATGCCAATTTTGTTTGACTTATACGCACGAGAGATCACCACCATATGCCCATCGAACTAGACAAGCGACACAGTGATTGAGATGCAAATATAATATGGATGCGCTTGTCTCAGTATATACATATATATATATATACCCGCACTACAGGGACGCTGTACATCAAGAAGTAACATATTCATTATAGACTCATCGCAAGACAATGCTCACGAGAAAAAAAGAAAGGAAGAGAAAGAATCAATCCAGCTGATACAACCATCTGGTCTCCCTTTTGATTAGCTCTACTCGTTCTAAATCCCTTTCTTCTCTGCCATCAGATCAGAAAAAAAAAAGAAAAGAAAAGTAATCCGCTATCGTTGAATCCTTCCTTCATTCTTAATGATCTGTTGACTTTCTTTTCTTGTCACTTGTCTATCAAGACGATTCAGGTAAGTATAGTACATTGATAACTTTGTGTTATTTTTTTTTTCTTTGTTTTGTTTATGACAGTATCACACAAAATATATAGAGAAAGCCAAAAAAAGAGGAGAAACACTGTGTAAAGTGTATAACAAGTGAAAAAAAACTCGAAAGAAAGAAAAATGGTTACAAATGTGTTGGATAATGATATTCATAATAGTCTCCGGTTGTTCCTGTCGGTGTCGATGATGGACTTGGACTATCGGTATTATTATTATGATGATGATGATTGTTCGATGCTGACGCTGTACCGTTTTCTAATGGTGGTGTAACACGTTTTTCTTTTTGTCGTCGATTACAAAACCATACACGAACAACTTCTTTTTCAAGTTGTAATTGATCCGCTAACTGTGCTATATCTTGTGCAGCTGGTTTAGGATTACGTGCAAAATTTATTTCAAGTGCTTGCTTTATACTAACTTCAATCGATGTACGTTTTTTACGTTTACGTCCGCTAGCAGCAATTTTCTCCATTGAATTTGATGTGCCTGTTTGAGATTCGGAATCTTCTAGCCATTTGGCTAATAGTGGACGTAATTTACACATATTTTTAAAACTTAATTGTAATGCTTCAAAACGACATATTGTTGTTTGACTAAAAACATTTCCATAGAGATTACCAAGTGCAAGGCCAACATCAGCTTGTGTATAACCAAGTTTAATACGTCGTTGTTTGAATTGTTTTGAAAAACGATTTAAATCATTATTATCAATATTTATTTGATGATCATCATCATCATTAATCGATTGATTATTAGGTGTATGAATTAAATTTAGATCATTATCTTCAAGCGATGATGATGTTGGCGGTGGTAAAGATGTTGGTACTTGAAAATGATGTTCATGATCAGTCGATGATGAACCATAGGTTGGAATAAATTGGTGATTTGTTAAATAAGGTTGATGATGAGGGTAATTGGACGATGGATAATAATTCGAATGATTTGTTGGCCAATAGTCTTCAATTGATAGTCCATGTTGTTTATGTGGATGATGTTGCATAATAACTGGCCAAGCTGTACTATTTAACGGACTTGTTGATGATGGAGAAATACTTTTTCGTTCGTTAATATTATTTGTACTGTTACTTGTTGTAAATAAATAATTATGATTTGGTTTAATATCATTTTGTTGTAGAATTAAATCATTTGATGAATCGGATGATGCTGAATAAAAAAATGGATTTGATGATGATGATGTATCATGTTGATGTTGTTGATGAAATGGATGTAAATGATGTGTATGAATATGATGATGATGTAGAGCATATGCTGTTGCTGCAGCAACGGTTGACGGTGATGTTGACATGATTTGAGAGAAAAATCATTAACAAAAAAATAACTAAAATGATTAAGAAAAAGAAAAAAAATATAGAAATTAATTACTAATTTATCTTTAGTTTTTTTGTGATTTATTTTTCTTTTATTCGGTTTCATTTTTTTCCTCTTATTACTCACCATTATTTTCTATCAATTGAATTAACGTAGATAGATATATATATGTAGGAAATAATCAGATAAACTGAAATCGGCTACTGAATATACGGTGGTGGTGATGGTGGGTGCTTGAAAAAGAGAAAATACAACACTGCTGAGAATCGTAGTGTTTATTTGAATATCAATATGAGAATAGAGGGATAGCTGTCGGTACTCGTGCTGGTTTTGAATGCAAATGAAATTCAGATTTGCCGCCGTCCGATGCTTCTTCTGTCAAGAAGTTGCTCTCTTTCTTCTATGGCCTAGTCGATGACAAGATAGCTTCTCTTTATTTGTGTATGTATGCATGCAACAAGTGCATCGAACGCGAGAGAGTGAGAGAAGCAAGAAAGAGGAGGAAAACGGGTTGGTTGATTGAAGGAGTAGGAACTTGAATTTTTTTGATTGGATAGTATGACCTTTAGGGAGAGAAAAAAAAGAAGAAAAAGAATGATCGGATTCCTTTTCTTTTTTTTGCTTTTCTTCGCTTTTTTTTGATCGTTGCCATTGCGTGATTGATGGATCTAATCGTATGTGTGTACACAAGACATTTCCTGTGTCACATAGAGAGGGACAGAGAGAGAGAGAGAGAAAGAAAAAAATGAAGAAATGATAGTGAAAAGAAACAAACAAACATATAGCAGATGGTTCGATCAGTTGGAGATCGTCTATTTGTAATTAGACAAGTCTAGAAAAAATACAACTTGAAAATTAAATTAGCTAGTTGTTTTTTCTGACTAGCTAGTCAAGATCAGAGATACGGGAAATTAGACTAATCGAGTTGTTCTTTGTCATCGTTCCTTGTATTGGATACAGTTAATAGAGAAAAAAGAAAAGTTGATCAACGATCGACTCTAATTACAAGGCTTCTCTTCTCTTATCGAAAGAAAAGAAGCTAAAACTAATCCTTTTGCACCTTGATAAATGTACACACGACCTTTCCAACACCTATATTTCGTTTATAATGACGGATTTGGACGTTACGCTTTTTTTTGTTCCTCATTTCAACCTACACATTATATTTATTATGAAAAACAATATATGGATATAGGTTTCACTGGTTTTGACTTGTTTGAGTTTTATTTTGTTCTCCCTTGATACCTTGAAAAAAGAGAAGCATCACGCATACACACTCAAATAATCAACAGTTGGCACTTGCCCACCTTAAAACAAATATGGGAAACAAAGGAAAAAAGACACATAACAATACACAAACATATGCACGTGCTAAGTCACAAGAGAATGAAATCTTCAATTCAATAATAAGCAAATAAAACTCGAAAATTTTCTTTTTCTGTGTTAAATGCATGATCACATTATTATCTCTAGTCAGTCTTTTTTTCTTTTTGCATATATGCTAATTTTGCCCCTTCCTGTTGGATTCTTCTTCGAAGACAAGAAGAAGAGGAAGAATAACAAAAATCTCTCTACATATTGTTGTTAATACTATTCTATAGACTTTTTAGTTTATATTGATATCATTTAATCATATTCTTTTTTTTTAGTTTAGTAGTCTTCAAAAAGAAAAAATATTCATGCGGCATCGATCATATTTCTATTAGATCTATACAATACTACTCTTTATGGCTCACACATCTTGTTGACATTTTCTAGAAATTTACTGAAGCGAACTTTAATCGAATTAGAAATCTACACTGAATGGATACATAAACATTTATATATATATATATAAATGAAAGAAAAAAAAAACTTATATTCTATGTCAATAATCAATGATTTTAATTATGGTTTTTTTCCTAGAAAATAATTTGATTGGTCGTTTTCTTATTTGTCCAAAAGAGCAAAAAGAAGAAAACGAAATAGACTGCATGTCAATAAGTACCGATCTGATTTCGTTGAAAGAAAGAAAAAAAAAGAAGAAGAGATGACAGTAAGACGAAGAGTAAAGTCAAGCATGCATATTTATATGAATTGAATTGATCTATTCATAAATATGCGCAGATGAACAAAAGAATAACAAGACAAGACTATCAATCATTTGTACAGTGAAGCAGATGAGTCCAATCAAGAGAACGGATGGCAATGGGTGGAGTCAACAAGATAAAGACGTGACGTACATCTATAAATGATTTTTATCAATTCGAAGAGAATTTTTCTTTTTAATTAGTTGATTGAGATAGAGTGAATAAAATTAACACTAGTGTTTTGTAGGAGTCAAAAAACAGACCGACTTTAACAAAAAAGAAAAAAACTATCTATATATATATATATATATTTACTTGACGTATTAAAAAGCAATATTGTGAATATCAAAAAAATGAAACAAGCTAAAACATCATTCCATTGAGTTATTTTACCCTTTTGTTTTCTTCGTGTCTAATCTTATTAACCAATGATGACAAGCAATTGACGATACTCGAACTCTTCTTTCTTTTTCTATATATATTTCAATGTTTCATCGGCTTTTATATGATATGATGGCTATTAAACAAAGATAGATCAATTTCAAGTGATGGCTTTATTTTTTACTCGCCGCACGCACGACTTGTTCCGTCATATATATATATATAAATGTGCACATGTTCGTGTGAGTCTATGTCAGTAAACAGTAACTACTAGAACAAGTGGCAAATGATTGTCAATACTAATGGAACGCGACCCATTTACTTGTTACTCGTTTATGACTCGTGTCAAATTACTCACTTTGAATTGTCATCAACATTATTGCTGTCAGTAGAGGACGCCCAATGACGTTCAACCAATATATTTGAGTACCATAGAATTGTTCGAACATGTTGCAGATATCTTTCTAAAATATACTTGAAGAACATTGAATATGTCTATTCGATGAATCTCAAGCTGACTATTCGAAAAAGAAACAGTATGAAATCATTACTAAATTCTTGCCATTTGAAATGAAAGAAAATTTTTACTATGAGAATAAATTTCAGTTTATACGAGTGATCGAAAGTCGTAAATTTTCACACGTACATGTTTCACTCTTATGAGTGTTACGAAACTAAAGACGATGACTTTTAGATTCATAAGATGTGGTTCCCTTTTTTTTCTTTAAAAAAAAGCCTTTTCGATCTTCCCAATAGAAACAAACTGAAAATATATGTTGATTAGCATATCTTGCAAACACTATGAAAACATTTCGAACTTTTCTCTTAACGTGACATGAAAAGTGCTTACATTAAATCAAAGTCAAGTTTAGAGAAATTTTATACACACATGTATAAAGCAAAAATTTCAATGTCGAACAAATTTTCAATCTACTTCTCCCTATATTGAACAAAAGGTATTCCGAAAGTTCTAGACATACTCAAAGTTCAAATCACTGCCGTGCATGTCTTTGAAAAAAAATTAATTTCGTAGAATTTCTTTCTACCGCCTAGTTTTCCGATTACAATTAGATACTTAAGTAAAACAGAAAAAACATTTCCGTCTTAGAAAAAAAGGTAAGTCTATTTACATCCGGTCAGATCAACTTCTATAGGTGAATAACACCACAATGGAAATCGAATCTACATTTCAACTTTCTATTTTATTTTAAAACTAGTCAACAATGAAAGAACTAAGGTTATTTTTAAAAACTTCTACGAATCTTCTATCATCGAAGGTGTAGAATATATACATATATCAGATTTATATTTAAAATTATGAAAATCTTTCTTACCACGTAATAAAGTCGATGAATATCATCCTTCTTCTTTTACATCTTTCGTCTTGCATTTATCGAGAAAACTCGAGAAAGTGACAACGAAAAAAGAAGAGAAGAGAGAACTGCAGAGAGAAGAATTATCATAAACTGAATGCAATAAAATGAATATACATACTATTTGCATACATAACGGAGTGCGCGGACACGAGCTCCTGTTCGCTTCTCAGCTATGAGAAGATGCAAGATTGTTACGTTCACGGCGCGAGGAAGAGAAAAAAAGAATTTTTAAGACATTGCCTAATGAGATCAAATTTGAATTTGAATATATATGCATATTCTCTTCTTATTTCATTACTTAGTGTACAAAAAAAAAGAAAGCCGATCATTCTTTTCTACTTGTAAAAATTGTCCGAAACGATGGCAATAGAAAATAATCATAAAGAAAAATAATTCATTCAATTCTTTATGTGTCTTGTTTATTCGATAAATAGATAATCATAGTTCAATAGACCACAACAATAAAATAATACCTTTTGTAATACGAAACAGAGCATTCACCATATTCGATGATAGTTGTCAGCGACAAATCATATAAAACATGTAGCTTTTCATTTCGTCTCATTTTTTTTTGCTGTCTAATTGATTATGCATACATCATCTCTGCTTCTGTCGTCGTCGTCGTCGTCGTCGTCGTCATCATTATCATCATATTATATGACCTCACACTGATTTTTTATTCATGTAAATTTTCTTTTTCTACATCATTGATATATATATAAATAAATGCTGATCTGATGGTCATTATTATTGCAGACAAGAGATCGGTTATAGTCTACTTGCTGAAAAGAGTGCGACCGAGAAAGAATCCTTCTTTTGAATGCTAATTTCAACAAATGTATTCTTACAGATTCCATCACTTTTGTTTAGCAACACCATCATGATTTGTCGTAGAAGAAAAAGAAAGTAAGACATGATATTTATTTTTAAAGATGATACACCTCGATTCTTCACGTAAGATTCGAGGGTTTACCATTATTTATATTCTAGTTAATCATTAGTAAAAATTAACAAGTGAAAAGAAAACGGTATAGACGATCATCTAGTCTTATAAAAGAATCATTATAGCATGTTGAAAACTCCACTTATGATTTGGATTTACTGAATAAATTTGTCTTTCTTTTTTATTGAGTATTCGCGAGGATATTACATTTAAATTTTGATTATAGTATTAATCGAAAATAGACATATATCCATTCATACATAAGAGTAATTCGAACTCATATTCATAGGAAAACAAGAGCTTTCTGATTATCATGTTGATTAATGCGAAAAACATGACAATGACTTAGCATTTTTTGTCTATCACAGATCCTGTATTGTTGTAGCAAATAATTCAGTTATGTCAAAAGTTAATTTATGTGAATTGATGAAAACTAGGCGAAGAATTTCATAGACATAAATAGATGTCTATACGATACATAGACTATGAACTTTTTCTATGCACTCATATTCTAATCCCATTTGATCAAGATGATTACATTAACTTCGAATATATACTTACAAAAAAATTTCCTATTATATCAATACACAGCGAAAGAAAGTACAAACGCACGAAAGCATTGCTTTCATCTCGTCCTTATCCTAAGGACTGCCCACTTGAGATCAGATAAAATTATAACCATGATCTTCATTTAACATCCCAGGGCGATTATTATGCCCATTGAAAACAATGACTCATCATAACAGTATTTTTGAATATAAGATTGCTGTTCTCAGACAAACTGAAAAAAAAGAAATGTGTTCTTTACATATTTTATTTTTATTATGTACACTTCAAGGCCCACTTTGACCTTTATTTTCTAATATTTATTTTCATTCTTGACAAATTATACAAACAAGATAAATCAATCAAATTCATTTTCTTTTATTGAATAGCGACATACACAAACAGCTAATATCAATGCAGTTAACTAAAAATGGAAAATAAAATTTTCAATTTACAAAATAAAATTCATACCTCATACAGTGCAACACCAATTCCAACGCCAACAATATATCTTGAATAGACATTTATATATTTATTAATTGCTTGAAAACATCCAACTTGATATGAATCAATTTCAAGGCACACTCCATTTAATAAATGAGTACAACATGACAATGGAAGATTACGATCCGACATTTTATAATTGATAGTATTAAAAAAATCCGATGAACCATCGATACCACAACATTCAAACTAAAGAGATATTTTTTTTTTTAAAGAAGTTTGTAATCATTTCAAAAAAATACTTTTCTAATGTATTGAGAAAAAAACATTTGTTCGAAAGAAACAGATGATTCAGTTGAAATCCTACCTGTGAATTTTTCATCAATTTCAGTTCATTCATATTGACGGACTTTAACTAGTGACCTACAATCTCAATTGTTTAATATTTAATCTTAATCTAAGCCTCATACAGTCACTTCATTTCACATGCAGTCATGTATAATAGATGAGATCCTTCTGTTACTTTTCTTCGTCATCTACCTGTTTATGAATGATATCCAAATCATATTCAAAATGTTGTGGTGTCGAATAATTATATTTTAAAAGTCGAATTTTTAATTTTTTTGATAGCCGATGATTCCATTCATCACTTAATAATACCGTATACATAGCAACAATCAATTCGCTACCCATCACAAGTATAATACAGAATACATACTAACAAAAAATAAAATAAAATTCTTAATTCATTAACATTCGAAGTCTACTTACGATGCCAAGTAAATATCGAGATTCTCGAACAGAACCACAACAACCAAGTAAACCAATAATAAAGATAAATGCGCCAATGCCAATTAGAATATAACCAATGTTATGAATAGATGGTACAAATTGAGAATCATAAGATAGAATTGCAAATAATTGACGGAAATCATGTTTATACAAAATAAGAATTCCAAAACTTAAAAAAGCACCGCCAGATAACTAAAAATAAAACATTTTACAATTGAATGAATATTTTTTTAATAAAATTCAATGTAATCATGCATTCATAATCGATCAATAAAATGTTCTTAACAATTCAATAACCGTGAAAACAATATATATATATTTTTTTTTATACACTTGATTGAATAGAAAAATGTAAATTATAAAAAGAAGTATGATTTTTTAATTCAATCGAAAAAAATGCATAACCGATCGATTAGGTCAAATAGATTTCTGAGAAAATATATTCAATATCTTACCCAAATAATTAAATTAAAGAATAAGAGAAAATATTTCGCACATAAACAGCAGGCCATCATTGATAATCTGATTGTTACAGTCGAAAATTTCTGGTGTAAGATAGAGAAAGGAGAAGAAGAAAAAGCTCCGATGACCAATTGTTACAAATGTCAAGTGTCAATGGCGGACGAAGAGCGAGCGAAATGATGCTATGCTTCGTCTCTCTTTCACGCGACAATTAGAAGGAGAACGCCACACTATTGCTATTGTCCGTTCACCTTCGACGACAACAAGGTCTGTGCAAATAAGCAAAAAGGAAGAACAACGGCGAACCATAGGATGAAGTTCATTCTTCTTCTCTCTTCTTCTTTTTTTTGTTCTCTGTCCATTACTTTTAAATGTTAAGCCATTGTGCATATTGAATGAGTTTCTTTAGATGCTGCTAGTAACGCTGTCGCCCTCAATTATTAAAATATGAAAAAAATATACGTGTATACGCAAAGAAAGAGAGAGAGAGAAAGAATGACATGAATTAATCGAGAGCAGTGACCGGTGTCTTTCTTTATTTCTTCCCTAATGGATTGAAGTCAAAATGACCTGTATTGTACAGGAGAGAGAGAGAAGGAATGATTTGTTTCCTTTTTCTTCTTCTTCCAAGAAAAGAAATTGTTCTAACGCACAATAGTGTTATTAACATTGAAAAGAAAAAAAAAACAGGAAATGAACAAATGTGCCCATTGAGAATTGATATAAATCTTCTGTGTGTTGAGTTAAAAACTTGATTTAGAATACATATGCTCATGGTTCTTTTTTCAAACTATTTCCATTGGTAGACAAAGCGGAAACAGTAAAAATAGTCTTTTGACATCACCTAAATCTGGTGTAAATTTTAAATTAAACAAAGGCTCGTTCAGCGTTGAATAGCAGTAATGGTCTATTATCATGTACAAGTTACTGTTCACAGAAGGAGATAATGTAGCGTTGACATTTTTGTAATGAGATAGTAATATGAAATTTTACAAAGAAACACGTCCTTTTTGCTTTATTACACTTATTATTCTACATTCTAATTATGTCTAACAGGACGCGTGCCCTACATATCAATTAGATGTCATCTGCTACCGATGGCAATCATATTTTTTACTAAAGAAAAATCATGAGTCATAAAACAAAGCAAGAAAAAAATACATACATAGCTGAATCTAGAAGCATTCATTTTACTGACATACTCTATCGGAAGACAATTCTTGTACCATTAAATGAGTTAGACTTACGTTATAAAGTGAACTTGTAATTAGAGGTGTCAGCCGAAGGGTTGAACGGCGACGGCGGGCAACAATTTTCAATTTTTGAAGATTTCCAGCGACTCGTTATTTGAATGAGTAATGTCTTCAGCGGCGGCTGCTACAAATTCTTAAAATCTTTTTCACAGCGGCGGCGTCGGCTGATATTTGTAAGTCCTTATGTGGCGGCGGCGGCTCAGTTAAGAATTCACTGACGAAAATTAAAAGAAAAATGTTCGATTCGATCGCATATGTACTAATGTCAGCGGCGGCTCAGTCGTACGGCTGACACCTCTACTTGTAATGATATAATTTCTAAAGTTGATTGGACAAATTCTGAAATTAGAGGAAGACATACTTCAGTGAGTGTATTCGTTATTGAAAAGTGCGCATAAAGAAATGTAGATTGGAAATAATTTAATAAATACGACAGTGTGACTTTGAGTGATGATGAGCTTGGTCCTGGCTTCTATTGAAATAGATAACCACCTAGTTGAAATGATTTTTTGTCAACAATCAACTATAGTGGACACTCTATGTATCATTTGAAAACATCGTGAGTATGATCGAGATCAACATATAGAGTAATATTGTTTAACTATAAAAGAGCGAAAGATTGGTTATATCCTAAATAAGTAGAGCCAAACAAAGCACAGTGTTCATTATCGATGTCAAGGAGAAAGAAATTTCTTTTTCATTTTAAGATCTATAATCTATAAATATAGCATTCATTTGAAATATCCTTACACAGTTCGAATGATACTTTTATTGTATGATGAAACTATAGAGTTCAAATAGATATTAGTTGGGTTTGTCGGCGTTGAAGCGAGATATAATTTGAGTTAGTCTTTGTTTCATTCATACTCAATAGTAGTTCGTTACTAAAGTTACACTTCCAGGTTTGATAAAAATCCAAATTTTGAGTTTTGGATATCATAATTTAGTACAAATAGGCTTGTAATGTAAAAACCTATATTGCCGATTACAAATGATTTTCATCCGCAAATAGCATTACTGTTATTCATTCTTTTCATTCTAATGCATATTTTTTTTATTTAATTAATAAAACGAATACATGAAACCTTGCATGTTTTATTAAAGTTCTGAAACGGAGAGAAAACACGAGTTCAAAATCGTGTATTTTTCAGGTAATAACCATTCAAGTCTTTTTTTCTTTGTTTAAAATATCTAATCCATACTTGAACTAAATGCGATCCCATGACAACAACTAATGCTATTATAACTAACCATGCCTAAATAAAAAAATAAAGAAATATGTCTTAGTGATCTAAAATGTAACTTACTCTCCATGCTGCAGTAATCGGATCAGTTAATTTAATAAGTCCAAACTGTACGAAAGTAACAGCTCCAACAATAGTCCACATGATTCCAGTTAATCGACCGATATATGCAGATGGAAAACTTCAAATGAAAATATTATTGATGTAAAGATATAAATAAAGAACGTACAATGTTGATATAACAGCTTGACATGCAGCCACGATTGTTGCTCGTGATAGACAATTTATTATTAATAATGGAATAAGAATATTCGATGATAAAAATATTGGAATAATACACAAAATAATATTCAATAGCCATGAGCCCGTTTCAACAAGTGCAACATTCAAGAATTTTTGTGTTTTACCTCAAATATTAATTTAACATATTTCGCTTATTCAATAGTAAATTTACTTTTGCTAGCATTATATCCAAGTAAAAATCCATTGATTGGACAAATTATGATTGAGGACAATGTGGAAACATTGTATGCAAATGTATATTTATTTGCTAAAATATTTAATGAAAAGTATATATTTTACGCGATAGAATATAATGCAAATTCGGTTGAAATGCGATGTTACGTTAACAATGGGATCAAAATTGTACCTACTATTTTAAATTCTAATTTAAAATTTTTACTGAGCATCACTCATCATTCGCTCGATATGTAAGAAATTGTTTTTCTGTGAATATCTTGCTTGAACTTCACTAGCCCAAAAAAAAAGCAAGACAATAGGATTAGGAGTTGTCACCATCCATTATAACTATCATTTTAATCATTGCTTTCTTCTCTTTTCCTTCGCTTGATAAAGGTCAAAAGCAGAACAAAAACCTCCCCTACACTAATAGAAGGCCTGCCAGTAAAACCCGTTGGATAGAATCCGAGTGAAAACAAGTCCGTATCCTAAAATATTGAACTCTACTTATCAGGATAGCCTTTTAGTTTTATCTTATTCGTAGAAAATATATTGCCTACTTCAAAAATTTAAAACTGCCCATTGAATGTAACTTTTCAGCTCTACAAAAAAAAGGACACAGCTGCACTACTGAGAAATTAAAAAAGATTCTACAGACTATGATATTTCAATGTGATCAAAGGATTTATGATTTTTCGAGAGAAAAGTTTCGAACCGTATATTATTATAAATACCTAATGATTCATCATCTCCTGTAATATATGTAATAAATGGTTCCCAAAAAACCGAAAGAAATACACTTGGAATTAAAACAATACTTAGAAATAAAACAACTAAGATATACAATGGACTTCGAAGATTTTTCCATAGAGTATTTCGATTTGATTCCTCTAAAATACAAAAGAAAATATGACGTTTTTTGTTTTAGCAAAACTTTGCTTTTATACCTTCATCTGCTACTTCGAGATGAATATCAAATTTATAGGGTAGTTTAAGAAATGAATATTTCCAATCAAGAAATAAAAATGACGTTAAAAACATTATTAAACCAAATGCTAACCAAATATAAGCTAAATGACTCAATTCCATTTTCCCATTGTCAATTAATACCTGTGGAAAAACGGCTTTTCATTATTCATTGAAAATTATTTTAAAAGATAAGTCTTTACTTGAAATACTGAAAACCACATTGTAGATGAAATTCCAGCTCCAGCTAATAATGATGCTACAAATGCGCGTGATGTTGAAAAATAATTTGATGATGCATAAGTTGTTATTACAACTACGATTCCACTCAATGATGAAAATACGCAATGAATGTATAACAGATAATCGCGGCCTTAAATTTCATTCATTTCAATTTAAAAAAGAAAAAGAAATACTCTGCTTTTCCCAGCTACCTGGCTTCAACAATGCTAATGATACCCATCCAATGATATGACATATTCTTGAAACAGACAAACAAACATAATCAAAATAAAATTTCCCAAGACAAAAGACTCATTACATGGAAATTAATTTAACAAAACGACAACCGAATTTATCGATAAGGATTCCAACAAAAAACGATGGTAAATCAAAGAAAGCAATTCCCAGTGTCAAAGCATTCTTGAATAGAAAGTTAAATAGTATTTTATCAAAAACAATCATCTACAATGAACTAGTTACTTGATATTGTGTGAGCTGTTCTACACATGAGCCCGCTGTTGTTGGTGTTGATGAACATAGATTTTCATAGATTTTATTTCGAGATAAAACTTTAAAAATAGCTTGAAAACCATAGATCGTTCCGCCAAGAAGATTCATTTCTACCAATAACAACAATACACCTAACCATTTTCGATAAACATGCTTCTCTCTGGGAGTATCCATTGTTATTGTTTTGAATTATCTTGAAAAATGAAAATGTTTCATATTTTATTGGGTTAACCTTTATCAGAAAAAAATCCTCGAATGACATTTCTTATTTGACAGATTTAACATTTTCTTTTCTCCTCTTTTTTTTTGTCTTTGTCATGAGATCAATCATTCAACAATTTTCAAAGAATCTCAATAGATCATTGTACACGTGTATTGGTTGATGTTATCATTAATTATTCTCTCTAGAATAGAGGAACTCAATTGCTTTTTTCTTACAAATATTGAGAAAATTACTGAGACAAATGCGGATGTGTTTATCTGTTTGAATAAAAGCAAAAGAAAGAAAAGAAAATCGATCTTTGAGAATGATTATTTGCTTTTGACTGATCTTCCCATATTCATGGTAGGATAGAATAGCAAAATTCGTTTATTTAACTAACACATCATGACCTAAAAAATGATGAGCTACGATG
Organism: Rotaria socialis; assembly: GCA_905331475.1. Classification (NCBI taxonomy): domain Eukaryota; kingdom Metazoa; phylum Rotifera; class Eurotatoria; order Philodinida; family Philodinidae; genus Rotaria; species Rotaria socialis. The sequence continues at coordinate 134,239 of CAJNYU010002132.1, forward strand.
TTCAACATTACGAATGAAATCTTTATATTTCACTAAGAAAATATATTAATATTAACAAACCTAATATATGCACAACTTTAGTACTACTATGTGTTGTGTTAATCAAAATCAAAATTGTCTTGGAATATAAGTCATGTCTAACATGAAATGGTTTCAAAACGTGTTTATCACGTATTTAATCAACGTTTTGCCTTGAGAATTTATGGAAAAACTATTTTAGGTCTTGATTACTTTATAAATATGCGAATAATTGCTCAAATATTATCGAGAATTCTTTACTCAATGTCTGAGAAGTGAAAAATAATATTACATTCACATGTTGACTAATTACTAGAAATCTTTGAAGCTTGTGCTAATCTTATTATAAAGATTCATCAATAACCATAACTTCGAAGTTGAATGGTGTCCCAAATATAAGTGTAGCCTCCTTGGTTGAGGTTTCTTTAGTATTGTATAAATATCCGGACACTTTATACAAAATCGAAACTGTTAGTAATCGTTGCCTTTTTAACTGCAAAGTATCTTTTTAAAATATTTCTTCAAAATAAACAAAGTGTTATGTTGGCAGTACGAGTACTGACTGCAGTGCTTTGGATGTTACTCAAGAGGAAACTTGCTTACATCCACTTTTTTTGAAAAATAAAAATCTTATGATGAGATTAAATTCACAATAAGTATTAACCCATTGAAAGCATTCGATCATTTTTGAATTCGACTACCACTGGTGCAATAATCTTGTATAAGCGGTTATCAGGTACGTTTATATTGATGGTTTGCTTCATCTGAAAAACAAACCTTCACAACAGAATAATAATAATGTTTTTTAAAACTTTATCTGAGTAACAATCAGTTATTAATTGAAAAATGAATATAAATTAGTAAGATTTTTTATCCAGTAATATGCATCGTTTTTTTTTCATGAATCAAAAATACGTAAGTAACCTGCTAGATCATGTAAACAAAATTATCGAAAATCATGCATGACTTTTTCTCAAGCTACGTTCTAAACTTGTTTATTCAGGCGGGACGTCGAAAAATATGATTGGCGACTAATTTGCTTTCGATGCAAAAAATTCTGCGTAAACAAGTGTAACTAGTAAAGAAACCATGATTTATTTGCACGGTTGAATAATTTGTATATATGTCGGTGTTGATATTAGTCAACATAAAATTAGATATATAAAAGGTAGCAGTTATTGTCATACATCATTTATTAATTTCAAATCAAGTTCTATTACTTTTTTTATCATATAAAATATGTTCGGTGGTCAAAGTGGAGGAATGGGAGAAATGGCATCAGATTTCCTGATCAATCGGTTTGTTCCTGGAGGATTGAATAGTAAGTTAATATAGTGATTTTATTTCGTTATCCTACATGTAATATATAAGGTCCAATGGGTATGATTGCTGATAATATGATTGGTGGAAATCCAAATGGTGGTATGAACTACGGAGGGATGGGAGGTGGATATGGAGGGATGGGAAGTGGATATGGAGGAATGGGAGGTGGATATGGAGGAATGGGAGGTGGATATGGAGGAATGGGTGGTGGATATGGAGGAATGGGTGGTGGATTTCAGGGTCATCACCACGGAGGTCAACAAGGTGGATATGGTAATAATTATGGTTATTTTTAATTGTATGAAGCCATTCATTGAAATTTTGTTTTCATAATGACTTAAAATAAATGTATTTATACTTGCATAAGAATCTGTTTTAAGCATGCATGAAAAATTAAATTGTTTAGAGAAAATCGAAACATGAATCACTTGTTGCTCCATTTGATTTACCATATCCCATAGTATTTATACATTTGAAAATATATCTTTTTACAAAGCAAAGCTGAATATAAATATAAAGAAAATAAGAGTTTCTTCCACAGCTACTCGTTATTTTAAAGCACGTAAGTCATTCGCAAATCTAACTGGAGGATCAGATTTAAGCAGAATTGAATCCTAGGATTGAAAGAATAGAAATATTAAATGTCTCTCAGAAGAAAAGCTGCACAATCAAGCAGTAATTCGATTTTCCTTTACATAATGATAATTGAATAAAGTTTCTTTATAAAATATTTTTTATTGTAAATATTTATTAAATAATTTAGCTAAAATTTATTTGGCATAAAAAAAAGTCTCTATTAAAAATTCTAATAGCCCTCAAATATACTATTACGTATTATTTCTTGATAAAAAGTTGTCACTAAATAAAACTGGCATTTGAATAGTTCAATATGAAATGAAGAATCAAATTGAAATAATAAGAATTTTGATTTAAAATCAGTAATGAAAATGACCAATATCGATGAATTTCATTCGTCTAAATAAACAAATAAATATTTACATAAAATCATTTAAGGAAAGAACACACAAGATACAAAATTCTTTAAAAGAAACTTCACAAATAATGATATTGATTCATTCTTTTTGTGTACTCAAAAAGTGAGTACACTCTAGATTCGGTCAGTGTGTCCGTCCGGCCGTCTGTTAGCACGATAACTTTTGAAGGACTCATCCAATTGTTATGAAATTTTGTACACAGAATGATCTCATCAATATCTCAGTCGAGTTCGAAGATGAAAGCAATCCGTTAAGAAATGACTCAGTTATCAAAAAAATTGTCATTATTTACCAGACTATCCCTGAGGGAAGCCAGGGTGCAGGGATTTTTTCAAAAAAAGAATATTTTTCTCAGAATTATTCACAACATATATAAATCGACTCAGTTTTTAACGCTGATTCCGAATCTGATATTAATTTTGAACAAAACCGTAGCTTTCTAAGAAAACATCGTCTGAAAAAGGTCTCAAAGTGCATAAAAACTGCATCCAGAAAGCAAATTGCCTAGGTATGCCTGAAATGATCAGCAGTTTTGGGATTTTCCAAATGCCTGGTTTTGTAACTAGTCAAAAGGACTATCGAAAGGTAAAAGCCCGAAGTCGATAGGTATTAATATTGGTGATTTATTAGGAAAATACTGATGCCTATATCTATCATATATCTCTTATAGATTCATGAGATTGCTTACGATCGTAATCCTGCTAGATACAACAAACGCAAATCCAATCAAAAATGACTCTTCTTACCCAGTTTTCCAAGCTAAACACGAATCTGAACTCAATTTCTGTGATTTCTAAAGATATTTTATCACTCTGAGAGTAGAGTCAGTGGTCACCGGATAGAGTCGCATGCAGTGTGGTCAATGTTAACTTAGCACGCCTGTATTTTCTCCTTGAAATTTAGTGGCAAGAGATGTATCTTGATGAGATCTATGTCTTATAGAATAAATGCGAAAACATCAGATTCAAAATCCGATGCTTCCCCATTTTATTTGAAACTTCGTTGGAAACTGACCGCATATTTTACAATTATTTAAATACATATAATACTTTTCAATTTATACGAATTAGGCATACCTTTTGTTTTTTTTGGTATCACAGCCGATGTCTCAGAAGTATTAGCAGCTTTTGATGGAGACTTCGAAGTGAATGTTATCCAAGAATAAACAATACTACCAATTGCACTAGAAAAATAAAAATTATATTTCAATAAAACATTAATACTAAAAACCTATAAAATTTTCGATAGAAAACAACGAGATTGTCTTGTTCATATTTATTGAGGAGTACTACAAAAGTTGTGAGACAGTCTACAGGGTGTCCGAAAATTCGCCTAACAAAAATAAATTTCTATGTTTCAATTGTTGTACTTGAGGTAAATCTCCTTTTTGATGACTAGTTCGAGTTCGAAGTTTCTATTCATAAATCAGCAAAGTCTCCGTTACTAAAAAAATTGATTATTTTCACAAATAATTAACGACATTCAATGTAGGGATAAAGTTGAACGTGGATGAGATATTAGATTTCGGAGAGTCATTCTAGATGAGTTCTTCAAAATTTTCTCTTCAACGAGACAATCAAATTTCCATATTAACTACCTGATATTGAGTCCAATAAAATTAATCAATGAAAAAACATAATCACCACCGATAAACATTCCAAGATAGGTGACAAATAGATTCTTTAAAATAAAAAAGAAATACTAAAACTACCAATTAGAAAGAATCTTATCATACAAACCTTACAAGCGCCAACAACAGTTGTCGTTAATGGTGAATTATATTTTGTACATAGCATTGTAGAATAATTCAGTAAAAATCCCATTAACGATGAAAGAAGAAAAGCACATATAAAACCAATATCACAGTAACCATTATAATTCCAAACCTAAATGATGGTTTTTTCAAATAGCGTGTGTTTTTTGGATAAGAAAATTTTCCTACTTTATTAAGATCTTCAGTTAATAAAGCCAAGAGCATTGAAGGCCCAATAACAATTAATGAATTATAAAATAAAAGACCATTTTGATCGAAATCCTGAGTCAAGAAAAAAACATTCTCTTTATTACATATAATCGCATAGTTTTAGTTTACTTTATTAACTAATTTTTGTTTAATAACAACACCTTGAGCAGTTGTACTAAAATTATTTATCGTAAGAAAAATATAACCAAACCAATTGAACGTTAAATCATCACCTGATGCAATCAATGCACCTATGACCATTAAATAAACACTTATCTGTGCTGTCAACGATTGCTTTTGTCTATGAAGAAAATGAAATGTATTCAAATAGATTAAAGCAAAACAAAAAGATTACTTAAGTATATACTGTTCACCAAGCATTGTCATCCAAATTGAAAAACGACGTAACGCAGTAAACATAGGCAAACTATTCAATCAATATTTCATAGATAGAAATGCAAATTGAAAAACAAAACAAAATGAAATACCTAACTGCTTGCGTGCCACCTAAACCAAACAGTAAATTACAGAAGAAAAATACTGGCAACGGCATTATCTACTTACAATATGAAAATATAAATTTTCAATAAAAACAAAAGTCATAAGAAATTTACTGTCATAAAAATATATCTGGAGAATGGAGGAAAGGCAATTAAATTCGATAATCGAGCCACATAGAGTACAACAACCGAAATAAGTAGCTAAACAATAGAAAATTCATTCACTCTATTGGTACAGATATAAAATACCTGTCCTATGGCAAGCAGTTGAAATGAAGGAAACCTATTAGATTATAGAAGAAAGACATTATTTATAAAACTTTCGATCGATAGACAATGTACCCGTATGAAGTAAGAACAAGTTTATTCACAACAGTGATGAGACCTGAACAACTAGCATAGAAAATTGCTGAGCCAACACGATGAACAAATGCAACGTTCTGTGGACAAGCAGACTCCGAAGTTATCTTGCATGTCATTGTTGTACTTGAAATGAAACCTCAAATAAGTGGCGTAAGTTAAATTGACATTTTAACATAAACTAAGCGATTAGTGATTTTGAATAGAAATCTACTCATTGGATAATGACATACAATCTTTTAATAATCAATAAGATTGTGACATCTGCAGGATAGAAACATACATTTTTTTGAGTTCAATGTATCAGTAGTTATAAACATCCTCAAAGCTTTTATTTTGACCGATTTTTTATAGAAATTTCCTATCATGCTATTCAATATCATTCTTTTTGATGATAGAGATGCAAATTATTACTGAAACATTTGAGTAAAAGATCTTGGTTTAATTTTAACGAGGGAACATTCCCAGGTGATTCGCACCATTTAGTCTCATATTTTGCTCATAGATAGGATCCAATGAGACGTTGAAAAGCCTAAAAGGTTTCATGCCCTTGGCCAAGTGATTTATAAGAAAATTGAATAAAGAGGAATTCTGAGGTGAAATTTTGTGTAACAATAGGTCTCATTAGTATTAGAAAATTGTAAAACGTTCAGTTAAAACTGGTGATTTTTTTAGAGATATTGCAGATTGAAGAAAAGTCAATTTTACGATAACTTTTGGACCATGGCCGTTTTCTTCAAACTGCAATATCTCTAAAAAAAACAATCATCAGTTTTAACTGAAAGTTTTACAATTTTCTAATACGAATGAGACCTATTGTTACACAAAATTTCACCTCAGAATTCCTCTTTATTCAATTTTCCTATAAATCCCTTGGCCAAGGGCATGAAACCTTTTAGGCTTTTCAGAGTCTCATTGGATCCTATCTATGAGCAAAATATGAGACTGAATGGTGCGAATCACTGGGTAATGTTCCCTCGTAAGTCAGTTTTGTCTATCCAGCTTCCTTGACAGCTCAATTCCGATTAATAGAAAGATCAAATGAATAGCAGAATGATAATGAAGGAAATATATTCTTATCGAAAAATGAAGCGTAAATATCTATGATGTGATTGTTTATGCATGATAAATTTCTGATTACCGTTGTTCTATCTATGCAGTAATTAGTATTGCACGCTGTTTCTGTATCGTAGCTTATTCGTTACGGATATTTCTTGTGTTATGAAAGAGGTAGTTTAGATCGTATCGTTCATTGTTTTGCTTCTACAGATCAAGACGATATAACATCATGAGAGTTATTTAATGGTTAAAACAAAAGGTAATACTGGGCGTCTTTTAAAGATGAGCGGTATCGTGAAGGGTGTTCTCTAAAGTAATAACAATATTATAGTTCAATTGACTGCAATCACTTGGAAAATGTTTTCTATGCTCAATAGCTCATGAAATCATTTCAATGATCGTTTGCATCGATATGTTTACGATGGTACAAGAAAAAAAAATCATATACTTAAACAGTGAGAGATACGTGACTTTGATAGAAATTTGTTTCTCCTTTAGAAATAACTACCATAGAAATAGAAAGAACAAATATCAGACGACGAAAACGAAAAAAACCAACATAGACAAACTACTCAAATATCACAATTAACATCGTGGTTAAAATACCTCTGATTGTGTCATTTTCGGCTCGTTTAGTTCTCCCTTTTTTTTCGTATAAACTTGCCGCAAATCGAAAGTATAATATTCTAGAGAATCGACTTCTCCTTTAGTATTTAGACGTATTCGAAGTTTTTGTTCTTTCAAATATCCAACGCATAAAATAATAATTAACTACATTACACATAATCTATGAAAAGTTTTGTTTCTTTTTGCGCATTCGAACGACATTAATTACATCCTAACAGAAAATAACATGTCTGTATCGATTGTTCGAGTATATTTTTAAAAATACTGATGTGTTTGTTCATCGGAGCTTATTCTGCCTGATGAAATTGCTAAGACTCATAAAAGCGACATCGATTTATTTATCTCCAGACCACTTCTTTCTTGTTATTCATATTACTGCGTCTTTTTTTTTTTATACACTATACATTTCATATTGAAGTTTTTTTCTAACAAGTATCGATTGATGTAATAATATCTTCCATAGATAGCAATGAATTTAATCTATAGAGATTTCAAGATAATCTTAGGTAGCAGCCTGTATTCGAAGAGAAACAATATCTTAGAAGAATTTTGCAAAATTTAAACAGTTTTTTAAGGTTTTATTTCGAGTACTCTCGAAAAAATGAGGAAATAATTAAACACTACAATTATACCAGAGCCGATCAGAAGAGTTACGCACACATATACAATCTTGTCTATTCTCTAAAATGCGACCTCTGTCTTTGCATGAATGATGTTCTGTTTGATTGGACCAATATCAATATCGTTTGTGGCTGGATTGATTGAATGAATGAGCAATGTTTTAACGTGATTTCTTCGATGATTCATGCGTATTATCCTCTTCCGTCTTCTTTTCTTTGTTTGCTTGACTCTAACATCATTGTTTTTTATCTTATCTATCCTGTAGTGTATTATTTTTTCTTTTTAGATGCTATGCTGATGCTAGTATCCAGAAGATTATCTAATCATAAATAGAAAAAAAAGAGTTAAAATGCAAGCACTTAAGTGTGTCGTGGTCGGCGATGGGTAAATGAATTTTGTTTTTACTTGACTAATAAAAATTTTATTATTTGCTTTAGTGCCGTAGGTAAAACATGTCTTTTGATATCCTATACAACGAATACATTTCCTGGTGAATATATTCCGACGGTGTTTGACAATTATTCAGCGAATGTTATGGTTGATGGAAAACCGATCAATCTCGGTTTGTGGGATACAGTAAGAAGAAAATGACATTTCATTTAAAAGTTTATTATTCTTAATCTTTGATTATTTAGGCTGGTCAAGAAGGTATAATTAAAGATGATTGGTATAGATTTTTTCTAGTATTATATATTTAGATTATGACCGTCTTCGTCCGTTATCTTATCCACAAACGGTAATTTGGTTTTTGAGCGAGCGCAATAAAACTTATCTTTACTTTTCTAGGATGTTTTTATTATTTGTTTTTCACTTGTTAGTCCAGCTTCGTTTGAAAACGTTCGAGCTAAAGTATTTAGTTTCTTTTATTGATCTAGCTTTTTTTCTCTAACGCTTTGGATTTATTTAGTGGTTTCCTGAAGTAAGTCATCATTGTCCTGATACACCGATTATTCTTGTCGGTACGAAAGTCGATTTACGCGATGATAGAAATGTGATTGACAAACTTCGAGTAAATATTTTTCTTTTCTTATTTTATTTTGTTTCATAATTTGCTTTTTGTTAAGGAGAAAAAGTTATCACCAATATCTACATTTCAAGGCGAATCAATGCGTAAAGAAATAGGTGCTCTCAAATATCTTGAATGTTCTGCATTAACACAGAAAGGTTTAAAAACAGTATTTGATGAAGCCATACGTGCGCATTTATGTCCAAGGCCTAAGGCAAAGAAAAGAGGATGTATCCTTATTTAAAATAAAGAACATCTGTGTTTTTGTTTCTGCATGACAAATTATCTTGCTCGTGTTTTTTTTCTTTTTCTATGACACATTTCCTTTATTAATATATATAAATTTGTTTATTCAAAAAAAAAAAGAATGAATATTTTTCAGATTGTTATGTTAAAGATACTATGACAGGTGGTGGCGAATCAATGACAAGTACACGTACGTCGGAAGTGAAATTGCAAGAGGTGAGAATTGTATGCAATGATCATGGTGATAGACATGATAAAACAAAGTTGTAGCATTGATGTTTTCCTATAATTACATCAATTGAAAGTAAATCTCAATAGGAAATTCATTGCATGGATAATCTAAGAAGCAAAATTTCAGAAAAGAAACTGGAGAGTGATTTTTCATATATCATAAAACTTGACGAGGATTAGTTTTTAGTCAGTATTATCATAAAGAATGTGAACTTTTAAACAAACGGCTGTTGTATTTTCTATGACTTCGTTTCGAAGACCTACAAGTACAATTGATGAAATATCGCTTAGGATGAAGCACTTTTTTAAACATTTTGTAAACTCGCTCATAGAAAATGCTATGTCTTCAAATATAGATATACACTAATTCTTAAAGAGTTCCATTCAGCACTAAAACTAATTGCAACTTAAGTGATGGAATGAGACTAATGAAAGTCGAGCTCAATTCAATATTGAATCTGAATTGTTCCGGTCTCTGAAAAATGACTTTTTTCATACGAAAAACTTGATTCATCTGATCGATATTATTTGTATTTGTGAATAATAAAAACGAATTTTTTTTCTTAGGAGAAACGTCGTTTAGCATTATTGCAAGAGTCGTTATCTCGTTCGAATGCATTGACAAGTGGTATGGTTGCAACATTGGATAGTTTCGAACGTAAATTGAAATCATTAGATGAACTTGTTACACCTGTCTACGAAGCAACAAATGAATTAAGTTTACTCTTAAATAATGTTGGCAAAAGTCTATCAATAGTTGATTCTGTTCTTCATTATTATGAAATATGTGGCGAATTAAAGCCAACTGTATCATCAGGTCCAGGAGGAAATCTAACGGATTATTTAACAGAATTAGATCGTCTTGAAGATGCAGTTAAGTATTTTAAACGTGTTACAGCTGTTGCAGAACGTGAACGTGTGACACAATTATATGATCTTGGAAGAAAACGACTTGTAGAAGAAACCGATAAACTTATTTTAAGATATGCAAATCCATTATCACCTAAAGAAGTTATTGAACTGTGTGAATCAATAAATACATCAAATAAAAATGATATTCATTCAATGCAAGGTTAGTTTATTGTAATATTTTAATTCCTATATTATGATGAAATTTTTAGAAGCTGACATGGCCGTGTTAAGAGCAATTATAGAATGGTTTAGTTCACATGGTTTTCGACAAGGTCTTATTGATTCGTATTCAATAAAACGAGGAACAATGATTCGACGTTCGCTTCAACTGTAAATTGATTTTCATTTTCATAGATAAAGATGTTTTATTTCTTAAAAATAGCCTTGAAGAACATGTGAGAAAAACTTCCATTCGTCGTGGATCAACACTTCTAGTAACATCCAGTCCAAATATGTCTCAACATGGATTATCGAGTTCCGATACATTGAGAAAACAAGGAAGAAAACTTGGGTAAATACATATGGATCGAATTTGCTTCATTTTTTTATATAATTGTTCATCTACATTAGTCACTTTTTTACACCGTAAGTGTTATTGTAGCCATTGCTTATTCTTTTCCTTGCTTACACATATATATTATGTTCTTATATATATATATATATATAAGCACACATGATCGGGTGATTTTATTAAGAGTTGAACTAATTGAGACTTGTTCGAATACAGTAAAAGGGAATAATATGATGTCAGCGCCTATTTTCAAATATATTTGTTTTTTACTCATGATATATACATAACGCCAATATTTACAACTAACTAGTTAAGCTTGATTGATTTTGTGCTTGAATATATTAAATCCATAATCGAATCTTACCAGGATTAATCAAATAAAGTCCTTGTAACATTGATTGCCCAATACTTGCATATCAGAGCTGTTTACTTTTACAACTCACGTTTTCTTGATTGCTTTAAATAGTATATGAGTTGCTTTTGAAAGTTTGCTCACTGTGGGTACATGCTACAAAAGACGATATCAGTCTAGGTCACTCGTTTGGTAGAATGCTGATCGTAATAGTATTTCACCATAGGAATATTATTTTGAAGAATTAAAAAACAATTATGTCATATTATTCATATATCTAAGGAGAGTACTAAAGTGAGATGACTGCTTTTTTTAAAAGTACTTCATTTTTGATGATATCTGATAAAAACACAAGGGGGAAACGGCGGACTTTTGAACTTGAAGTTACTTTGAGCTACTTTAAGCTACTTCAAGTTACTTTGAGCTACTTTAAGCTACTTCAAGTTACTTTGAGCTACTTTAAGCTACTTCAAGTTACTTTCAGCTACTTGAAGTAGCTTACTTTGAAGCACTTTTCAACTTTAAATTTACTTGAAGCTACTTCTCCCTACTTTGGGCTACTTGGTGGTACGTTGAGCTACTTCAAGTAGTCTACTTTGATGTACTTTTCTACTTCAAGTCCGCCGTTTCCCCCTTGCAAAAACAGCGCTTAATGATTTCGATGCAAGACAAAGCCTCAAATCTGAATTCACTCTTCATATTAATAAAGAAATTGAGATGTACATGTTAAGTGCATCCAGCATATTCAAATTCTCTTTTTTTTCTGTCCATATTACTTTTACATCGTGTTAAATGGAGAATAATTCACACGAAAAACTTTTTATTTATTTTAATTTAGTGAAATGAGTCGTCGTTTAATACGCTCACCAGCTACGAATACATTACCACGTGGTATGAATTCTCCCTTGTCATCATCTGTAACAGTCATGGACGATACAGTTATTATTGAAACAAGTGATGATCATGACACCAATAATTATAAATTATTACTCGATGCATTTATTGCACTCTTACAACGTGATCGAGATTTATTAAATTATGTTTTTCCTAAAGAATTGCAATCACTTGTATTTACAAAATTAATTGAATTACCTCTAGTACATATGCGTGAAGTAGCATTAAATCTATGTGAATCTATTGAACGTTTACCACATAAATTAGATGCAGGAAAATTTGCAGTTTATGGATTATTTTCTATTTTAAAGTGGTTTCTAAAATCTCGGCCGACTTTCTCGAAACTTTATCAAGTAAAATTTTATTGATCAATTCAATCTTTTTTTGTATTTATTCTTTTTTTTTTACAAAGGAAAGTGATGTTGCTCGACGACAACAATTTACTACGCTATCGGCAACATTTGAACAATCAGTAAGAATTTGAATACTGAATGAACAATTAAAAATTTCGATTATTTTCAGGCAGTGAATTGTCTTCGAGCAGTTCTAGATGAAGTTCGATTAGATGCATCACCACCAAGTCAAGGTGGTAATGTTCATCCGTTAACATCACATGTATTGGCTTTTATGGAAGGTTTACTTGGTTATGAAGAGACAGCCACTATAATTGCTTCGATTTATGTTGAACAAGACCAGCGTAAAATATTCGACATAAATTGAAAATATTAAATAAAACACAATTTTTATTTTTAAAGGAATGAATAGCGCTGGCTTAACAGGAACAGACAAAGGTCTTTATGACTTAGGAACATATTTTGGTAGGAATCTATTTTTTTTTGGCGGAGATCGATGAATTAGACAAAAAACAAATCTTGTTTATAGCTCAATTGGTTCGATGGCTTCATGCGAGTTTATCGAAGAAAACTGATGGTTATATATCACGTCATGATACAACTATTCGAGCAATATTTCTTCTTAATAATGTTAATTATCTTCTCAAGCGACTTGAAAAGTAACAGATAATGTTAGACAAGACTTTTTGAAATTACTGCTGTTCTTTTTATTTTGACATTCAGTTCACCACTTTTGGTTATGATTCAACGATGTCAACCTGATCTAAAATCGAAATATGAGGATGATTTTAAAACGAGTTTGAAAGATTATACAAAATGGTATGTTACTAAAACTATTTACGACTAGAGATTCTATTGGTATGAATAAACATCATAACTTGTTTTCATTCTAGTTATACGCCATTAATTATTGCCATTCAACAAATGCTTGAATATGATAATGTTAATCGTTTATCTGATGGAAAAGTTAGTTATTTATTTTTAATTTTGTATTCTTAGTTTTAATATTCTATTGGTTCTAGTTACGTGATCGTGATCGTGAACAATTAAAAGAAAGTTTTGCAACTCTCAATGCTGCTATTGATAATCTACGACAACAATGTCAAGAATATATCGTTAGTGATGTTGATTTACGTGATCGTCTAAGAACTGAAGGCAAACTATTAATTATGGATATGTTTAGAACATATTATAATAAATTTTCAAATAAAGATTTTACAAGAAATCGTGAAAAATATATTCGCTATGATCCAAGAATCCTCGAATCGATTATTGACAATTTTTTTGAACATCATTCATAATACATCTATATTTAATTTATAAGTACACTTTTGTAAATAAAAATATTTTTATTATTACGTTAATTCAAATAAATTACTTCTTGTCGGCTTCATCACTTAACACTTGTTTTTATTGTTAAAACTTAGTTTTACAGGACGCGCATGTGATTTATGAAATAATGCCTGCCATCAATATCCCACACCCTCGCCCAACAATATTGTGACATTTGATATGAATTTTATAGTTACGTCTTAAAGACTTCAATCACCAACTTACTAACGTAATCCCTTCCCAATCAAGGTAATGAATATGTTTATTGTGCTCACAGAATGTGAGGATTATTTGTTATTTTTTTAAAATTTCAAATCAATCTTATAGTTAGAAATTATATCTGGTTTATTAAGAAAGCATCCCAAATTATTGCGTAATCTTTTCAAATTTTATGTCAACTCAGGCGGATGTTTCCACATAGTAAAGAGCAGTGATGCATATGTATCCGACCACTAAGCAGAATCTGATTTCATGAAGTTGTGATGCAGCTGATGAATATAATGTATTGAGATACCGATCACTGAATATTCGACTTGAGATCGTAACATTTTCGGCTGCTTCATCGGTTTCAACTCGAATATAAGTAGCGTCAATGGAAAAGAACGGTGGTAAAGCAACATTTGGTAATTCACGTCGCTGATCAAGTTTTTCAAATTTCAAACACACTTCTAGAAGGCAATTGCCATTAACACTTCCCATTGCGTAGGCACTATAGCCTGCAGGGCATGTTTGACTGCGTGATCCAGTGGCTATATTGGCGTGTTCACAAGAATACATTCCACCATAACGAGGCAGAGTATCTGAGCTCGATGTAATTCTTTCACTCAAACATACTTTTATACCGTCAATATCATACGCCTGTATCAAGCCTAGTGGACAATTGTATGTATTGGTGACTGGATTAACTTTTGCCGTTGTAAACGAACCACCAAATACATAACTCGATCGAATATCAATAGTGCCAGACGAAGTTAGTTGTCGGCTGATATTTCGAGAGCATCCATAGAGATTGAGCTCACGCCGACCCTGCCCTATATTAGCCCTGTCACAACATTGTTGCAACCAAAGAAAGCCGCATTTATGACAGTTCTCAGTATATAATGATTCATATTGAATTGTAGTATGTAAAAGATGCATAATAAAATCGGGCTTGCACTGGTAATTATTTGTGTAGTAGTTTCGTGCTTGCAGTTTGGAACATTGTCTAAATAACGCACAAACTCAAAATTTTCTCTATTTTGCTCATGCAATAATATCATAAAATCTCTAAACTTTAATTGCACAAAAGAATCTTTGGCTTTTCTATCATTGCAATCTAAATGTTCTCCCAGGCCGAACATACACGGTCGTATACGACGGTAAATCGCCGTATTTGGCCGTATTACATGGCTCCGTATTACGATCGTAAATCTCCGTGCCGTATACGGCGAAATATTACGACACGGAGATTTACGATCGTAATACGGAGCCATGTAATACGGTCAAATACGGCGATTTACCGTCGTATACGGCAGAAAACGGCCGTATACGGACGTCGTAAAGCTCGTCCTGGGCTAGAAAGATTTTTTTCCCCATCGAGAAAATAGTGACATCCATTGAAAGATTTACAGATGAACATACAGTATTAACTTACTGTGACATACGAGCATCTTCTGAGCAAGTACGAATAAAGCCTCCGAATTGTATCGTTTGTTCAGCTGGAGCACAAGCACTATCATCAAGATTGGCTACCCAATTGAATGATGGTGAATTTCGATTCATGCATCCTCGAACCGTATTCATTTCTACGTAGGCATTGATTGCTTCATCAATTTCCTTTCGAACTTTGCTTAATGCCTTGTCAGTCAATTCTGGGATTTTTTCGGCTTGTATTACATACGTAAGATTTTCAACAGCTCGTCGAATGATAACTGGACGGTTATTCACCGATGCTTGCCATTGTTGCATATGAGCACCCATAATAAAGATATCACCACCTTTGGAATTTACTATTTTGCGATTGATCTTTGCTTTATATTCATTAATTGTCGCTTGACTATGTACCGAACTCGAACTGTAACTTGCCGAAAGACTAAAAGAACTTAAAAATGATGCTTCCGCTGCTGCTTTGTACTTTTTTTCTTCTGATGTGCCGGTGTGATAATTCAAATGAGATACGAAATCTTCTTCAATGATCGATCCGCCCAAATATAAACGACTTGTATAGTGTGTTCCGTATTTTTTAACAAAAAGTTGAGCGAGATAAGTCGCTAAAAGACTATTGTTATTCGTTTGATATTTCGCAATGTCGATTAGATCTCGTTTTACTTGTGGATGTAAAGGGCAACTAGGTAAAAGAATGACGTCAACCATGATGTAGTCAATTTGATTTCGCAATGTAATCGTCTTTTCTTGCTCCTGTTCTTTTTTTGTCGTTTGGTATTCTTTTGAATACGAGCCAGCGATCTTGAATGCCCCAAAGCCTGCGCTACCGCCTATCATTACATTTGACGAATACTCACTAGAACGCGAATCGAATGCATCGATTTCTATTGAGCCCATTTCGATTTTATTCTCGTTTATAGGAATCATTTCGATGCAGGATTGAAACAAACTAGAGCGATTGAAGTTTGATACTTCATATAAGGGTGCTAAATCGATGAATCGCAGATGATCCCAACCAAAGCCAGGATAAATATCAACTGTCAGTGATTTTTCGCCGTTAGAACCGAGCCAAAACAACATCAGAATCATACCATAGATCATCATTTTCATTATGTGGCCAAATTCACAGTGTTCAATGAATAAACTTTATAATCTGAAAGATAGAATTCATGCATATGAATTTCAATTCAAGAGGTGTATGAAAAATACTTGATTGAGTCGAACTATCTTTTATCAAGTTTTATGGATTAGAAAAAACCCACAATAATCTCCTCATCCTCTATGTATTTTGCGTGTAGTCGTTTATTTTGAAAATGATACATGTAATTAATGTAACCGAAATGCTGTCGCCAGACTCTAGTTTCTTAGCAATATATATATTGATATCAGTCAATCAACATAAATAACTCATGTTTCTATATCTATATAGAAGGAGAGAAACATGACAAAATACCCTAATCCACAAAATTTGGTTCGCTAAATCGCTTCCTCGATGAAATCGATACTTGTGAAAAATTAGACGATATTTATTTCTGATCAACAAACGAGCAATTTTCGTTTGGGTATTGATTTTGGGTTAGGTGTTGGTGCGGATGTGGGTGTGGGTGCGAGTGTGTGTAGAAGAGAAAGAGTATCAGCCACAGTCACAGTCACACTCTGATTACTGGTAGATGAACTTGTTGACCATGACAACAGCATCACGCTCCAATTTCCATGGAATTTACCAGTAGCCTTTCTATGAAAATAGCAAACACAACATATTTTACTTTATGTTTTATGACCAATCAGTAGACCTTAAAAAGTTCTATCAGCACAGAAATACGGGATTTGTATAGTGTGGTACTGGTTGTTCAAGAATGGGTGGCACTATATGTTGTATAGTAGAGATCTACTACTTGCCGACGTAGAGTAAAATCTCTTTAAAATGGTTGGTAAGAGTTCAGAATCATGAGTAGCTGTCTAATTCGAGTTAGAATATAAATGGAGAAAAGAAAAAGTTGAATTAAAACTAAAACTAGGAATAGATTTTGTTTTAGTTTAACTTTCCGATATATGCGACATATGAATACATATATGCCCTTCACCCGCGCCCATATTTGAGCACTCCTCCATGGTATCCATCACCCACACTCACATTTGAATTAACTCGGATACCCCCTCTGCATCCCTTCCGGGTGCCCTTCACCCACACCCACTCCATCTTAAACTAAATATAAAACTAAATCTATTTCTACCACTTGTTTTCGAATTGATACCATGCAGTTGGGTGTCCATTTATATTCGAATTCGAACTAGGCATCTCATGGGCAGTACCCAGGTCCATCATTCAGACCGTCTGAAAGATGACATTAAATTGCCTGAAACAGTTCAGAAACGGTGCACATAGTGTCATAAACCATGAAAAATGACCACCGATTTTAATCGGTTTTTAGCAGTTTCCCGTCAGCTCGGATTACAGGCCGCTTTTCTCCGGACCGTTAACGATGGCGTTCACGACCGTTTTCGACGAAAAATGGTAAGTAATAAAAGCACCTTATTTTCGTTTATTCTGACGTGATCAGAGATGGGCAACTCCGGCTTTTTTCGGTCAACTCCGCCGGAGTTGAATAAGATATCCGAGAAAAAAAATAGAGTTTAAGAACTGTATATGGAAGAGTGATACTTCGGCTACCCCTAACTCCGACGGTTGCTACGGAGTTGTACGCTGCGTGCTTTGTTGCTAGGGGAGTTAACTCCGGAGTTGCCCATCCCTGCGTGACGTGATCAAGATGCTTCTCACCGTTTTCCATGAGAGTTACGCTGATTATTTATACCTTTGAAATATTTAATTTAATATTATTATCATATATTTATTTTCAAAAAAGTCTACATAAACTAACAGAAAATAAAACAGAAAATCATCGGAAAAGAATAAAAAACATTGAAGCAGTCCAAAAATTAAAATAAATAAATAAAATAAAAGAAGTAAAATACAACAATATAAAATAAATAAATAAATAAATAAAAGTATAAAATAAAATAAATAAAATATACAATAAAATACAATAAAAATAAAGTAATTTATAAATAAAATTCAATAAAAGAAAATAAAATAAAACAGAATAAATAAAATAACGTAAAAAATAAAATAAAAGAAAATGAATGATACAATAAGAATTAAATTAGCTAAAGAAAAGAAAAAAAAATGAAGTAAAATAAGTTGAAGTGTCTAAGTAACTATATATTTTACCTATATTTATATCTCCAAATAAAAGAGATACAAAACGATAAAAAACGTTCGCCTTAGAAGGTAGTCGCTTCCGACAACACGGAAACCGTCACCGAAAAGGCCGCCGTTTTTCGCTGTTTCTAGTCGTTTGCGGGCCGTTCTATACGACATGGGTAGTTGAACCAATATAACATAAAGATTGTGTAGTCTTTCTTCACTTTTAGATCTTTATTCTGATAGGATTTAAACCATCCTTATACAAAAAATTCTTCTCATATTTAGTCGAATTATCCTTGGGTTCCTTCTAAATATGCTATCTCGTGATAATACAGAAGTAGTCGACTTTTAAAGGTGAACAGACAATCGAAGAATACATAGTAGAGATATTTAGGTTTTCATTATAGAAATAGATCAGCGTTTCTGGTTGAATTGTAGTATACTATTATGTAAGGATTTATTACTAGATACTTAAAATTCTCAATTTATGTGAACTTCTACTTGAGTTTCAGATAAAAAGCACTCCACCGAGTTCCTCAAATCTCATATCAGTCTTCTTTTTTGTTCAGTTGAAAACGGGTATTACTAATTTACGCGAACAGCACGAACAGTCAAGTTGGTGAGATCGTATATAAGTCATCTTTGCGAACACCCACAGCGTGTAGAGTTATATTCACGAACATCCATTTTCTAGGAGCAATACTGGAAAAAAAAACTGTCATCAAAGACTAAAAAATGACCCCTCTCAACACGAACACTCAGAATCTCTGTCATAGTCTACGCAAGCACCTTAAACTTTTTCTTACGAACATCCGCAGAACTCCATAAGCTACATTTTGACCAAACGACATGGTATCCCCAAATGAATTCTTATAGGACTTTTGGGGTGTGGGTGCCGGTGTGAGTTTGACTGTGACTGATGGTAACTTTTCCGTGTTTTGAAAGCGACTATATCCACAGTCACACCCACATCCTAACCTATTCCTGATTTATATTACTTAAATCACGTCCGAAAAATATCGTATCTTGGTTCAAACTAAAACCATCTTTGGAGAAATGGTTCAACAAAAAAAATGGTGCAGTACGGAACCTTTTCAAACATTTGGAACTATTGAGGGTCTGAGATGGTTCTTTAAACTAGCTAGAACTCTCGATGGTTTATTAATGAACGAGTGAAACCTCAAAAGGTTCAGTGTCTTGGCTAGAACCATAAATAGTTCCATATGACACCTTTTTTCAAAGCACAGGCTTGCTCAGTTTATAATTTTCTATCGAGGAACGTTTGAAGGCTCTATCTGCCATTTATCTCTGCGGAATTATAAAAATAGAAACAAAGGTAAAAATTCAAAATTTGGAATAAGTTTTTCAAATTAAAATTTTGTTTTCACCACTCAATTTTTCCTTTAAATACTAGCCTTCCAATGCTGAATCCGATTCTGAAATCAAAAGATGTGCTCTGAAACTCAGTTCCATCAAAATCTCACTCTTTTCATTGCTTAAAGCTGAAAAATTTTGATTTTCTGGAACCTTAACTTGCGAGGCTTTGGCAGAAAAATTACTCTAGAATATAAGAAGAGCATGTCGGAAAACGCTTTAGAATTTGAGGACAACTTGTGACAATCAGTCGCTCTCAAAGTACTCTACATCAGCGTTCCAATGTGGACACCTGTTGTGGGCCCGCTACCTAAGCAACTAACTGAATCATAGATCTATAAGTAGATAGAAAGTTGATAACGGTGCTGATAAGTCTAAATTTCGCGCTATTAACGTGTTAAAAGGAACCTCTTTGGCGTACATGGCCACATTTTGACCCATGATATGTATTTTGAGAACAAAAGTCCTATAAGAATTCATTTGTGGATACCATGTCTTTTGGTCAAAACGTAGCTTATAGAGTTCTGTGGGTGTTCTTAGAAGTAAATTGAGTGCTATTAAGCTTTTAAAATGGACCTCTTGGGTACACTGAAAAAAAAAGGTTCCATGCGGAACTTAAAAGGTTTCGATCGGAAACACCCCACGGAAAAAAAATTTCGAAAAAACCGCGGTCAACCGCCGGATTTTATTGTTATCGCGGNCGTGAAATTTTGCGGCTCCGTCCTATGCCAACTAGGGACAAGTCCGAAAACCATCCTTATAAATGGCTTCTTTCTTCGACTCAAAAGTTAATTACCTCATTATAAAGCACTGATAATAAATTTTGCAAGTTTCTCTATTTCATAGTAACAGTGCTGATGAGATTCGATTTGTCTAAACGACACCATCTGATCTGTCAGATCGATATTCCTTGAAAATGTTTTCTTAATCTATAACTAATCTTACGTGTGTGAGTCCTACAAGAGTTTTAAGTTTAATCCATTTACACAACCTGAATCAATTTCGATGCATTCTCATATTATCTAAGTTAAAGTGATATATATGTCCAGTAATAGTGTGAGATGAAACTGAATAGAAACCGTTTTAATATAAAATTCTGACTAGAACCTGATTTGACATGAAATTTCTTCCTTTGCTTTTTACCGAGTGATATTTATTGAAACTCGATTCTAGCTTATAATTTACTGCAATTTCTTCTTTCGTCTCTATCTCGACTACTCATTGAGAAAGCATTGACGAAGCTCGCACGATTCTCTTTATTTTCTGCACGTTAGAAGTCTTTCAGTGAACTCAGGTCGAACAGTCCGGCCTGGAAACGGCCGGTTCCGAGTAGTTCCGTTGATTTTGTGGAAGCACCCAGGTCGAAAAATCTGACACAAGATCTTATGAAATACATACAAGATCTTGGAATACGGGCGAAATCTTACAAGAATCATACAAAAAATCGTAGTCCCTGAGATTTTAGATCAATTCGCACAAGCAGACTCTTGAAAGATCTTACACATTAATACGATCTTTGAAGAATCTGATTGTTTGACCTGATCTGAGATCTCAGGAACTACGATTTTTTGTATAATTTTCGTGTGATCGTGGAAGATCATATAAGATTTGACACAAGATCTTATCAGATCTTACAATATGATTGCTCGATTTGGGCAGTATTCCGGTTGAAAAATTTTCGGATTTTTTCCGGTGATTTCCGATCAATTCCTGCCGGAAAGCACCGGAATTTGGCAGAAATCCGCCGGAAAAGCCCGGCCGTATTTTTGACCGGAATACTGCTTCTGTGTTCCAGCGATTTCCTGTTTTCCTGCAGGATATGGTGACTTTCCCGCATATTTCCTAGAGTATCCTACGGGATCTACTGGCCAGAATGTTCGACCTGGGAAAGTGTTTATAACGTCAGTTATTCACTAAAGAACATTAAAGAGAATATTTTATTATTAGATTCAAAATAAAAAAGAATATAGTGACATGTTTTCAACGGATATTACGAATTTACGCGAACAGCACGAACAACCAAATTTGTGAGATCACATATAAGTCATCTTTACGAACACCCCCAGCATGTAGAGTTGTATTCACGAACATCCATTTTCTAGGAGCAATACTGAAAAAAAACTGTCATCAAAGACTAAAAAATGACCCCTCTCAACATGAACACCCAGAATCTCCGTTATAGTCTACGCAAACACCTTAAACTTTTTCTTACGAACACCCACAGAACTCCATAAGCTACATTTTGACCAAAGGATATGGTAGCCTGGAATAAATTCTTATAGGACCTTTTCTCTGAAAACACTTGAGATCGATCAAATTTGACCATATATACACTGGAAAAAAAGGTTCCATACGGAACTTAAAAAACGTTTCGAGATTTGCAACGAAATCTAAACCTTTTTTCGGTTTCGTATAAATATGGTTCCGTACGGAACCATTCCCAATTAGTATTCAAAATGGTTTCGTAGCTCAAATAACCTCTCCATTCGAATGCAATGCCTCTGCGTTTGCGCCAATACTACCATTCACGCTTCCATTACAATTCCGGCAACTATCCTTTTGTTAACAAGTTCATTCTTTAATTTATATCTTAAGTTTTAAATGTATACCCTATGTTAACCTCTTACTCTACATCGTTATTCTATATCTAACTCTTAATTTATATCCTTAATCTATATCCGCATTCTATGTCTAACCATTATTCTATACCCTCAATCGATATCCTTATTCTATATCCTTATTCTATGTCTAACCATTATTCTATATCCTTATTCTATGTCTAACCATTATTCTATATCCTTATTCTATGTCTAACCATTATTCTATACCCTCAATCGATATCCTTATTCTATATCCTTATTCTATACCTAACCCCCTTATCCTATATCCTTATTCTATATCTAAATGGTTCACCATTTAGATTTTTGTTTTACAATAATCAAGAGTAGTGTGTGAATATGGATCATCGTCAACTGATAAAAAAAAACGGCCAATTCACACCTTAAACAATCAGCAAAATATTTTCATCTCTCCAAACTCACAATCGTTTTTTTTCTCTGCTCGGATTGACCTAAAACGAGAAAATTTCTAATATTATCATTGTACTCACCAATGATACATTTTGTTGTGATAAATGTAAATAGACACTATATGTTTCTATTATTTTTTGATAGTAACCGGCTTTTGCCAGTTGTGATCCGATGATTGTGAAGTGAAAAAACATGTTTGTTATTATGATAGTTACCGTGGATTTATTTCATGATATAAGGCGGGGGGAAAAAATTGTTTGTGTGTTTGGTATTCCTAATGTGAATCTTGTTAATGGAGCATACTTGCGCAAGTTAAATGATTCACTTCAAATTACTTTTCTCTGTATTTTGTTTCGAATTCTATCTCTATGGTCGTATAGCTGATAATTGTTTCATGAGATAGCGCTCATTTCCCGGCCGATATAGTTATGACATAACTTATTCTATAGGTTTATTGTTTTTCAAGGCAAATGCAATGTAAAACTCGTAAAGAAAACGGTAACGAATAAATATATAAGTAAAAGAGTATCTAAGAAACAGCGGAAAATGCACAAAATAGTTTTTGAAGCATTTGCTACTAGAAGTGTCTCAGTTATAAAAGAAAACTTCAAGCTGGAAACGTTTGTATTGGTTTGTATACATTTATATAACAAAATATATCATTAAAGGGTTCATCTTAGATTTATGCAGCAGATTATGTTAGTCACATAAAATACAATACAGTCGTTTCAGCATTAACAACTTCTACATATTTGAACTTTTATGTAATAGGTACAAATTCTAGCACGATTATATTACATTCGATGAAACGCGGACAATTTTGCATTTATATATTTGATTTAATATTATTATTAAATAAAAGCATTCTTGGATATATATATACATAATGTCTACATTTTTCAAGTTTTATTTTGTACTGCGAAGACTTAGTATACAATAAAAAGTTAAAGACAAATAATATAAAAAGGTGGAGAATAGGAATAAGATGAACAACGTTTGTAATAATGCCACAATATATATGTAAAGCGTTTTACCAACTTTGTAGATAAACAACGTGGATCTTTGCTTGTTCCATTTATATTCGAAATATAGTGCCGTTAATAAATTATAACTAGTTCGACTATTTGCTTTTGCTTGAGGTACTTAATATTGTAAACAGTGAATTTGATGTAGAATAAGATGAGCAGTGGAAAAATAAACGATTGGTTTTAACTTCACTCGGCAACAAAAGAAGTAACGACAGAAAGTGCCACTCTACAACTTATGTTAACCAAAAAGGATATAGCAGTATTTTACAAAACCTTGTTGAATTCCAAACCTAAAAAAGGTTTATTACGACACCTTGTTGAATCCGAAGCACTGAAAAGGTCTTTCATGAAACCTCTGATGGAACTGAACTACTATTAGGTTTCGTCCCACGGAAAAAATTTCACTAAAAAAACGCGGTAAACCGCGGTTTCAAGCGGTATTTGGAAAACGCGGGAGTCAGACCTTTTAGGCGTCTCTAAAAAAACCGCTGAAAACCGCGTTTTTTTTAAATTGAATAAACGGTCTGACTACCCCGGTTTTTTTAAGCGCGTCAGTACGCGAACTCCCCAAGACGCGATCAGACGCGGTTTTAAAAAAACGCAGAAACGTCGGTGATAATCGCGGTTTCAGAATACCGCATTTTTACAGTTGACCTGATCGCTTCGGTATGCTCAGGTGAGTTACCCTACGTGGGGTAGTGTAGTGAACTATGAGTTCCAATACTTCAAAGTCGCGTTGCAGCGACGAAGTTCATATTAAATTTTATAATACGTTACAGATAGTAAAGTGCGCACAATATCCTTTCTGTTCGTACACATTGTTGCAGTAACATCGTACGAAATGCGCAAAGACAATACTGCCAGTTTATGATACCCCGACGCGGTTACAATCGAGTTCAACGCGGTTTATGACACCGCGACTAACTGCGTTGCAAATTACCGCGATTGCCGTTTAGTTCAACGCGGTTTATGATACCGCGACTAACCGCGTTGCAAATTACCGCGATTGCCGTTTAGTTCAACGCGGTTTACGATACCGCGACTAACCGCCTTGCAAATTACCGTGGTTACCATCGAGTTCAACGCGGTTTACGATACCTCGGTTTTTCTTGAAAAATCTTTTCAGTGTGGAAAAGACTTTATATCACATTTTTGAAGATATACTACGAACCTAATCAAAGGTCGCTGAGGTACTCAAACGTTCAAGCACAGAATGTGTTGAATATCATAAGCAGAATCTTCTCAGCACGTTTCATGAAGACGCGACTTACACTACCGCGTTGATACACATGATCACCGCGTTTTATAAAACCGCGACCAACCGCGACTTATTCTACCGCGTTGAGATACATCCTCACCGCGTTCCACAAAACCGCGACCAACCGCGACTTATTCTACCGCGGTTACGCACATAATCACCGCGTTCCATAAAACCGCGACCAACCGCGACTTATTTTACCGCGTTGACACATATGATCACCGCGTTTAACCGCGTTTTTTGTAGGACACCGCGGTGCATCATGGGAGAACCGCGATAACAATAAAATCCCGCGGTTGACCGCGATTTTTTCGAAATTTTTTTTCCGTGGGCTGTTGTTTAAAATTTTTAAATCGAAAAGTGTTAAGAAATTTAAGTTAATATCATTTCAGGATAATCAAGTCGTATAGATAAATTTCACCATTCTATCGGGCGACGCATAAAAGAACACTAGGCGTCTTCTACTTCGAAAAACAATTTATATAATATAAGACCTGCGCAATAAATTTGTTGAATCTGTTGTTGCAATTGGTTCCAATAAATCGGAGTCCTTCAGTATGTTCTGGATGTTTAAAAAAAATGAATGGGCGATGAAGAAATTAAAACAAAAGTGAAATATTACTTCTAGAAAAGTCGTCTGGTCATTGGTTTTGACTAGTTTGTTATGATAACAAAGAAAACCACTGAACCAAGGCATAAGTGTAGCTAGAAGGATAGCCACAGAACTCTGTTTATGATCAATATATCCATACCTGAATTAAAATCTTTGAAATTTACTAGAGAAAGAAAAGTTGATTTTAACGTACCAAATATTATTCAGTACATTTTGTACTGCTCGGTGACCAATAAATCGCTTGGCATCAGCTTTTATAGCTAAATCTAACCACGTGGCATTACCATAGGCTGATATTTGTCTTATGATCGCTTTCGTACAGATATATGGATCACTTTGATGAAAACGATCAAGTATTTCCACAGCCAAACCTTCAAATTCATCAGCTTTTTCATAATAGCGATTGTCATGGTTTTTATGAGCATATTTTCGATAGACTAATGCTGCAACTAATGCAGCACCTAAGCAAATATTTTCATATATATCCATGTTCATTTTTAGAAAAACAACAAAAATCTTACGTACAAATTTTATTTTTACAACGTGCCCAAAATAGAAGATTAAGTTCATGTCGATCGGTTATTACCGACCAGAGAAAAAGTTCTTTGTCAACATCCATATGAAACTCAGAATAACCTGTTGAAGATTCAATTAGATGAAACAAAATATGTTAATCTTATATCTGTTGAGAGCAACTGTCTTCTATGAATAACACGTGCAAGGAAATTACTTTCTTCCAAAATATAAGGCACAACGAAAAGGATTCAATTATCATAACTTCCTAGGAATTATTATATTTT
Source organism: Rotaria socialis (assembly GCA_905331475.1). Lineage (NCBI taxonomy): Eukaryota > Metazoa > Rotifera > Eurotatoria > Philodinida > Philodinidae > Rotaria > Rotaria socialis. The sequence goes on from CAJNYU010002132.1 coordinate 160,493, forward strand.
TCTCTGTTTAGTATCTCGAAGAGAGAGCATCTGTTTCTATGTAAACTTTCAACACACGATTTTGGCTGTTATATCTGTTTTTTTGGCACAGACAAAGTGAATATGGTTTTATTTCACTTTTTTTGTATAGGTTTGATTTATATTAGAAAAGTTCTAGTCACAATGGCGTTTACACTGCAAAAAGTAGGTGCATCCAATCAGCCATCTATATTTAAGGACCTAACCTATTTCATTATTTTGTTTTTACGAAAATTTGCATGCAGAAAATGTTGAATACCTTCCGATGATAATTTTCTTCCATTACACAACGATCTTAATGATAAAGCACTGGTATCGTAAGAGAATCCTATTTATTTTCATGTCTCTTTAGAGTCATTTTCCTATGCCTTCACTTTTTTTATGCATATACATTTTATATCTAGAGCTTATTTTAATGGCACATGATACAGCTAGATATTCACTAAATTCTGATGTTTTGATACCAACACTCATATAGATTATGAACAGTTCAATTGTGAGTTCACAGTTTTAGAAATTTTATGAAATAAGACAACTCAATAATGAACATTCTGTCAATTAATAAAAAAAGAATATTCATTTGAAAAGAAACTGACCTTCTATTGGTGGAATTTCAATAACTTCAGAAGCAGCTTCACTTTCACGTTGTGCATTTCTTCCGCATGGTACACAATAAGAAGATAGTGCAGGAATATTTAAACGAGTATCAGACGCTTGTTTTCCAGTGTTTAAAGCAACATCAATATCAAATAAATCACCTATTAGTGGTTGAATTATGTATTTATAAATTGTAAATAATGGATCATCTGTTTGAGCTTTAATTGAATACCGCTGTTATTACAATAAGAAAAACGAACATCAATAGATGAGTGAATAATTAAATAGGATC